>PVIW01000810.1:0-178000 GCA_004026585.1 Noctilio leporinus
CAACTTACACCATACACCAAAATAAACTCAAGATGGATAAAGGATTTAAACATAAGCAGTGCCACCATAAAGGTCCTGGAGAAAAATATAGGCAGTAAACTTTTGGATATCCTACACAAAAATATGTTTACTGATACTTCACCAAGGGCAAAGGAAATCAAAGAACGAATCAACAAATGGGACTATATCAAATTGAAAATTTTCTGTTCAGCTAAAGAAAGTATCAGCAAAATTCAAAGGGAACCAACTGTATGGGAAAACATAATTGCCAATGATACCTCAGACAAGGGTCTGATCTCCAAAATATATAAAGAACTAATGCGACTCAACACCAGGGAGCCAGACAGCCCAATTAAAAAATGGGCAAAGGATCAAAGATCAAAAGAACATACTTTTTATACAATGGGAAACTCTAAGGTTTATTTTTCAAACAATGAGACAAAATTATATCTCTAAGAAGGTGCGCTTACAAATTAAGCATATCAGAACAAAAACTAAATAAAAGCAAAGAATGAAGTTTAGGCAGCTAATACAGTTCAGTAAGGCCAAGGTCAGAGTGGCCAGCAGCTGACTTGGGAAGAGGTACAAAGCAAGTGAGTGGCAGTCCCCTTACCAGAGTTGACATCTGAAATAAGACCTCTGAGTCTTATTGCGGATTGTAACCAGGGTCTCCAGCCAGGTCTGTAGCTGGAGGCAGATGAAAGGCAACCATACATGGATGTCTCTCTCCCTCTCTGCCTCTCTCCCTTCCCCTCTCTCTAAAAATAATAAATAAGATCTTTTAAAAAATGTAAGGTAATTAAGGTAATTAAAAAAAAAAAAAACTTCTGAGGAAGCTCACGAACCTAACTATCTTTAAGTACCAACCAGCATTAATGCTTAAGTTACAATGACAATTCTTGCTCACACATATTAATATACATCTATCTTAATATGTTTCAGTATACACATATTTTACTAGATTTATTTGTATGTATGTATACATATGTACATATATTAGTACTATATAGGTGTATTTTATTTATTTATTTAGTCACGTGGCAAGCCGTACTTTTACTTTCTGGTCCAGTCCCCTGAGCCAGAAACATGGGGATCATTCTAAACCCTTGCCTTTCCCTTACTGCTCTCATTCAGTCATCAAGTTATCATACCCTAACTATTCCTAAATATCCCTCCATTGTGGGCTCCAATGCCCCCCACCCCACCTCCAGTCTTTCCTTTTTCTCTACTTGCTTCTTTAACTATATCCTTTTCTTACCCACAAATATCAGGTGTTTCCCCTCCTGCTGGGACATGGGGTCCATAGCATGGTCTCCATGACTTTCAACCACAGCTTTGTCAACTTGGAAAGATGGCTTTGACAAGTCAACCCAAGTAATCACCTCTTGGTGGCTCCGTCTCTGACCTACCACCTCTCTTCTCTTCAGCAATCCACCAAGGATAAATGAATCACAGTCACCTCTGAGCCACCACTGTACCAACTGTATGCTTGGTAAAGCTCATCAGTCTCTGTGAGGATGTGAATGGACCTTTTTCATCTCTATAAGCCCCAGGGCCTGACCCAGTGCCTGGTGCATAACAGGTATTCCATAAATAACTTGAAAATAAGTGAATGTATTCATAAACTAGTCTGAGCAATATACACAACAAATTGCAACAGAGAAAAAAACCTGTTGCAGAGCTAATACTATCACATAAAATTAAATCTGTTCAGTAACTTCATCAAAATATCTAAACTCTTAACTTGATTTATAAGTCACTCTGAAGGAATTCCAGCAGTCTCCATGGAAACCACTGGTTCAGCTGTACAATTCACTCAAATGTACAATTTAGAGACACAGGAGCTTTAGAGAATATCCAAGACAACGTTTTGACTTTTACATCTAAGGAAACTCTGTATTACATGTTTAAATGTCTTAGTTTCAGTCTCAGAACCAAAAACCGTGACTCCCACTTCCGGGCCAGCTTTCGCTTCACGATGCCAGGCTGCCTCCCCAGTTAGAAAAAAGTGGTTTTGTTCGTCATTCTGGTGAGCGTACAAAAAAAGAAATTTGGTATAAATACTAATAAGGATAAAAGTAATACCAAAATCCTCAAAAATCAGGCTTGAGCACACCATGAAACTACCCTTAAATCTAACGCCTATCACTGTTGCCAGTGTTCTGAAAATAAGATGGTTGTCTATGTTTAAAAATGCTTGAAAATTCAAAACAGACTCCCATAGATAATGAAGACCCTATAGATAAATTATTAAAATAACAGCCCTATTTATATTGCTAACTGAGGACATTTAGATTAGGAACTTCCAGAACCAGGCACAATTAATTTTAAAAATGTAAATAGGAAAGGTCGTTTTTGAAGGTTACTCTGAGTAAACAATGTAAAACTCAAGATATTGCTTTGAATATCAGAAAAAATATTATTTCTTGCACTTTGGAACAATAAAGGAAGAGCGAAACCCCATTTGATTAGTCATTTAAAATGCTACCAGTGAAAGCCCTTCCCAAAGGAATAGCCGTGGACCAGTCAGGACAGGAATAAAAAACAAATTAACAAGACTCGAGCATCTTTAGTTTCAGTTCAGCTAATGTAGGATAAGGAAGTCATATTATAATACTTCTTCCTGCAAATGTATTAATCCTCCTGCATTAATGTAGGGAATTAGGAAAAAATTGATTCGTAATTATGTTAAAGATCTTTTCAGAGGAACCATACCTAGCATATCATGAAGCGAAGAGCTGCTGAGAGAATGCCGGCAAAATGTTTGACAACCATCCGATATCTTAGATAGTCTCAATGCAAAACCTGATGGCAAAAACCTTCCCACCATAAATCCTCACTGTCCATTTTTTTGGTGAAGTCTGTGGGCTTCTCGAAATATTCTTGAAGACTTGCCTTGTAATGTGGTTGTGTAGCCTGGACATCGCACATAGACTAGAATGTGAATGATGCCCCCTGGAGTTGTACAATGCAGTGGCACTAGTGAGTGGTGACCAAGGACAAGAACTGGGTCTTTCCACTGGTGAACCTCTGAAAATTCTGTAAGATTCTGTTGAATGAATGAATGAATGAAGAGACATTGTGTAAGAGATCTTTGTGGGAAGGGAGTTGCCCTGGGATTCTAGGGGAGTTTTTTGTTTTGTTTTTAAAATGTATTCTTTGCTACTATCAATGAATGCAACATAAACAAGTACCTTCAGAGTTTGGGGATGGCTGATATATAATAACCATAAAATGATAAAAAATTATAAACTGATTTCGCTTGGTTACTGAAATTCTAAAATAATTTCTAAATTGAATATGCTAGGATTAAATATAATAAACAGATGGAAATTTGTATAGTTGATAAAGTTTTTAATTTGTTGAGTTAACATTAAGCTCCAAATATAGTGCTTTCAGAAGCAAACCTGGTAAAAGCTAGCAATCAAGGAAGAACCATTAAAGTATTGATGAGAAAGAATAGAAATCCCTTTCCAAGTTTCTATACAAAATGCAATTATATATAAACATCTCATTCTTGGAATCTGCTGTCTCCTATGGAGACAAAGAGGAACATAAAATGGCAGAGCAATATATAAACAATGCTCATGTATATTAAAAAACAGATATAAAAAAAAAAGGAAGCTACTCAGAGTTTGTCTTAGTAATGTACTAAAGTGCCTGTCAGACACTATGATTAAGTTTTATTTTTTAATGGTATTTAGCAGGCTATTTCTTGGCCATTGATAAGTTATTTTAGTTAAGTTCTTTTTCAAATATTGTATTATTTATTTTTTCTCTTAATAGCATCTTTTACCAATAGGAATCTATGGATAATACATTTGATGACCAAAACTAAAAAAAAAAAAATAAAACAAAACGAATATCTAAGTTTATCAATTATATAATATAGCATGTAAAATCAAGAAAGCTACTAGTACATTGAGTTATACTAATTCACACAGCAGAGGTAAAAATGTGATTCTTAATTAAAATACCCTTCAGCCATTTCCAGAAATATGGACTAAAGTAGGGAAGAACTAGAAAAAAGTATTCCATTTCCCTCTCCTCCCACTTGTCCATTGCCTGAACTCAACTGGAATTGTAGCCAAGATAGCTTAGAGGTTGTAGGATGGATTCCCAGGACACAGGGCAGGGCAGCAGCAGGTAGAGAACAGATTGGAAGAGGAACAGAGAATAGCCAACACCAGGACAGGAGAGGCAAGTGGAAGTTGCAAGATGTCAGTTGCTCAGCTGTGCTAAAGCAAGCAATCAGAGAGGAGAGAGAAAAACTGCTAGGATGTTGACAGACAGGGATGTCAAGAAAATTAAACAGAACTGAGAGTTTTGCTGATGTGTTTGAGCATCTGGATTTTTTTCATACATAATTGGCACATCTCTCACATCTATAAATAATTAAGAATAAGAACATAGATAACTAAACTAATAAAAACCAAAGATAATTACAAAGTCCAGGAAGAGCACAAGGTTATACAAGAAGTATACATTTCCTGAATACTAGTTGACTTAAGCATGAATATTTACATATTAGTGTTTCAAAATGTGATATAGCCTCCATATTGTGAGAATGGGGTGAAATGAGGGACAGTTCATGGAAGAAAATTAAACCTCCATTTATCATAATACCCATGCTAGTAGATAACTTCCAAAACAGTAAATCAATAAATAGCAATGTAAATAATTATTTAAGACATGTAGAAGTAAACACTTAAAAGAGGTGAAAGTAGTTGCTTCTAGAAAATTAGAGTGTGAGTGTGGCTGAGGCAGGAGATTACTATTTTTGCTATTGCTGCTGTTGTGGTAGCTATTAGTTATTAGTTACACCTGAGATAGGTTTTATTGTTATAGTTTTATGATTAGGAAACTGAAGATAAAGACAGTTAATGAATTTGGTCAACCAAGGTCACATGGGGAAGAAGGGGCAGAGACAGAATCTAATTCAGGCTTTTTGTTTTTAAAGATTTTATTATTTTTAGAGAGAGGGGAAGGGAGAGAGGCAGAGAGGGAGAGAGACATCAATGTGTGGTTGCCTTTCACCTGCCTCCAGCTACAGACCTGTCTGGAGACTTACTTGGCTTGCAACCTGGTTATGTGCCCTGGCTAGGAATCGAACCTGCAACCTGAATTTTGGGTTTGCAGGCCGGCGCCTCATACATAACTCAGACTTTCAATGTGTTCTCTACTACAAGACAGACTCCTTTACACAGCAAATCACTACCAGTCACATGCCCAGAGAACTGATTTCTACATGAATAAATGCGTAACTTAAAACATAAATGGTGCTAGTATACACCAAATATCGTCTAAACTTTGAACACTAATTTATGTATTTACAAAATAACCTTCTACCCCATCCCCACAACATACACACATAAGATGAGAACATCCTGAGCTAAATTTCTAAGTCCCTGGACATAAATGGCATGTTAATTTCCCTAAAACCAAATCTAACAGCTTCTATGTATTCAATATATCCTACAGCACCCCTGAGTGCTCCACAGGCACATTTGGATTTACTGTGCTTCACAGATGTTGCGTTTTTATAAATTGAGGGCAAGACTCCACCAGCAAAACATTTGCAACTCGCTTGCAACTCGAATTACTGCAATACTTGTTTTTATTGTGGTGGTTTAGAAACAAACCCACAATATCTCTGAGGTATGCCTGTACTCCAATAAAAATGCAATGTATTTTGCTTGGCTGATATACTAAGAACACTATATTCAACATTTATGGAGTCTCATACTTCCTAAAGAATGTCATATTTAACCATTTCTTATTATTCGCAGAAATCAGTGAAGCAGCGAGTATACAAAGGGCTATCTCATGGAACTTAGCAACTGTGATCAGTTATTAAAAAACCATTTACTTAGTGAAATAAGCCAGTTGGTGAAAGACAAATACCATATAATTCCTCTTACAAATGGAATTTAATGAACAAAAATAAAGGAACAAAATACAGCCACAGACATGGAAACATGGATCATGGATCATGAAAGTGACCAGAGGGGAGGGAGAAGAGGGATAATGGTGGAAAGGGGCGAAAGGACTAGACATAGAACATGGACGAATGACCCACAGACATGGACAACAATATGGGAACTGACTGTGTGAATGGGGGATGGGATGGGCAGAGAAGGACAAAGGGGGAAAAACTGGGACACCTGCTTTTTAACAATTTAAAAAAAGACTTAATTAAAAAAATCCAAAACCAATTTGTGGTTTCCAATTATTCTGCCAACTTTGATAAAAATAGGGAAATGTTTATTTAAGAAAAATTAGTAGTGAAGACTACATAAAATGCCTCATTATATACATTATTACTCAGCTAACGTAACTGATGAATAACCAAACATATCCATTGAAAGCACACATGCACTCTTTCTGTCACCAACACACAATGATAAACAACATGGAATATAACAACCATAACCATGCTAAGCTTTTGAGAAAAAAATAGAACCAGTTCCCTTTAGCACCCCAAAGCCATGGTTATATTCAGCACTTCAGCAGTTAGTCAATAATACCATAAAAATCTAATGTTAGAAGTCCTAGCTGGTGGCTCAGTGGATAGGCGCTGACCTGTGAACCCAAAGGTCACTGGTTTGATCCCCAGCCAGGTCTCCAGCCAGGCCCATAGCTGGAGGCAGGTGAAAGGCAAACCATACACTGGTGTTTCTCTCCCTCTCTGCCTCCTTCCCTTTCCCTCTCTCTAAAAATAAAAAATAAAATATTTTTTAAAAATCTAATCTTAGAGAAGTGCACTTCTTGAGATTATTCATTATTAATCAATGTTACAGAATTTTTCCACAAGAAATTTGACGATGTAGCTAGCAGTCCTTTGGTGTGAATTAAACACTCATATGTATTAAGTCTGTTCTGATTACTAGTATTTAAGTAATTACTGCTCTGATTCTTTATGAGAAAGATGGCCACGTGTCACAATTAAATCCCTGCTTTGCATCTATTGTTCTGGCAGAATTACTATTAATTCTCCAAGGTATTCTGGATTAGATGGTATATTACACGGTTACCCTCATTTTAAGGGACCTGAATAGTAGGAGTACATAGATTCGGAAACCACGGCTGTCACAATGAGCTCAGCTTTCAACCATCCAGATGCCCTCTGACTGCCACCTATTCTTCTGTTACATTCCACCAGATGTCAGTGACTACACCCACAAGTCCCCTGGCTCATGTATTATTTGAGGAGCTCTCCAGAGCTCTTCGAGAGTTGTTACTTCTGCCGGTGACTAATTCAAATTTTCATTGAGTCTTATGACCTGATTAATTATAAATTTGTAAATAGTGGTGACAGATAGATAACTTTATATAGGCCATGAACTCAAATTCTCGTTCTTACCAGCAATCTTTTTCAAATGGACTCATTCATTTTACCAGAAGTGATAAATGAGGAACGGTCAGAAGTTGGGAAAACACATGCCAGCAAAGATACTGGTCCCATAAAATGTACTCAATCCAGTGATTCATGGCTTAATTTTATCTTAAAGAAACTCCCCTTTGAATAAAACTATATAATACAGAATATTAATGAGAGGGGGAAAAGCAGTCCTCAAGGCTATTGAGTGAGAGTAAAAGTCACACCCTTCATTTGAGGCACACAAAGGATTCAACATGACTCAGAGCATAATCTAAAATAAAAATAGAAATTTTACTGTATTTGTTTTGGAATACCTTTACTAGTGAAAGATAAACCGATGTCTTATAAATCATCTTAAGAGATTATGTAATGTGTTGTAAAAGAGAGGGTTCTGGAGTGAGTTAGCAGTGAGTTTGAATATCAGCTCTACTCACTGACTATATGATCTTACTTACTATCCTACTTAGTTGTCCTGGGTTTTTCTTTCTTTCACTTTATTATGGTACAACGGGTAAGTAATTAAAATGCACAAGAGCTCAGAATACAGTTTGTGTTCAATAAAAGTGTCCACTCTTGTTACTATCACTACCACTACTTATGTAAAACTCAATTATTAATACTATTACTCAATTACTCAGGATAGAACTCCATGTAGAACACACTTGTTTTCAGGATACGGGCTACATAGTAGGGTTCATCTATGATTCTCTCTCTTAAAACACTGGTAAACAAACCTGAGTCTTTAAAAACCTTATATTTTATTATATAAATTTTCTTTGTTCAAGAGAGATCATTAAGAAGGGTGGCAACTCTGTAAGTTGCCCATATGTATGGTGATTAGGCTTATTTAATAAGAAGCAATGCTAGACAGCCTTATACTACTCAATGAGTAGGAGATTTCTGATATATGCGAAATCAATTTTGATGCAGACGTGTCTCTATATATGAAGACTGGAAAGGCAACCATACATTGATGTTTCTCTCCCTTTCTTCCTCCCTCTCTGCCCTTCTCTCTAAAAATAATGAATAAAATCTTTAAAAAAAAAAAAGACTGGTATGGAAATTTTTTTCTAACCACCCAGCTGCTGCAATGTTAAATAAATTAATTTTAATCTTAAATCAGAGATGTAATAGAGAAAAGGGTGATTTAATATGCAATCTCATTACATTTGACAGGCTTATTTATAAATGATTTGCCCCACATTTTGACAAGCATAGTTAATATGTTAATTAGCTCTCAGACAGATGATGAACGGAAGAGACTAATGTGCTATCATCCCTCACACTCTATGTTGGGGAGTACTGTACTTGGTACCACAAGGTAAGGTTAATAAATATTGTGCCCCCCTCCAGTGCACTGTGATCTTGATGAGATAATTATTTATTAGCTAAAGATAACTTAGTCACCTCATGTTAAAAATTAATCCCTGAAAACAATCCCCAGTGGCCTTCTGCTTTGGAAAACAAATGCTGCTCTAAACTCCTTTATAGGAGTTTACTGAGAACAACGACCACCACAACTAGAACAGAACTTTATGACCGGGGAGAAATTAACTACACAGATAAGCTGCTTTTCGCATCTGCACTTCTTTTAACATGGTTTTCAGCGGTGGTAAGCCTCTCTAGTTTAGAAGCTTAAAGATGACTTCCTAGGCCTTGATTTTCAAATTATGAAATCCAAGAATTAAGAGAGGTTATACATGAGACAACATCCAACTTGATTCCTCTGCCTCCTCCAAGGAGGGAGACAAAGGTATCTTCCTTGATGAGCTGATCTTCCTTGACGAGCGCTCAGATGACCCGGTATATACGCACCCACCATGGGGCTGGAGACCCCGAGCAGTAAATCATAATGTGAGCTCTGATCTCCATCACTCGCTGCTAGTGTTAATGCATATGTGTCTTCATTAATATTTGTATTGCCTGTGGCTATTGAAATGGAAACTGGAAAATGTGACACTGTGCAGGGGTCATTAGGTTTTACTTACTACCCTGCTGCCCCAGGGTAGTAAATGAACTGTAAAAATAGCCTGAAACTGTTGCCACCTGCCTCCCTGCTATTGTCCATGGGTTAATATTTGCACTTCTTTTGGGGGCAGCTGAGCCGTGACTCAATTTTAGTCCCATTTGTAGATCTTCATATACCTAGTGTCGATGTTATTGATTATGCAAAAATCAGTGCCCTGTGAACGTCTAACTGGAAAAACCCACGCATTTTACCTAACTTACAGGAAAATACCAAAATGGATTTTAGAAAATGGCTTGGAATGAAACCAGATTCAGAACAATAGGCATAGCCTAGACATAACTCAGAGTCTAGGGCTCGGGAATGAAGAGCCTAGAAGCATAAGAAACAGCTCAAACAGCACATTTACAATTTGCTTTTACCAGAGATTACTTGCCACATGCAGCCAAATGGGCATTTGGGGTCTAGGCTGTATCAATTTTCCTCCCTTCAACTTAAATAGCAGTCATCTTCTTATGCTTCATTTTTTCTGTTTAAAGCAAATGGGCAGGAAGTGCTCAAGAGCACTTCCTTAAGAGAAGGAACACACACATGCACACACATGCAAAAGGAAAAATGGGTCCTGGCTGGTGTGGCTCAATGGATTGAGTGCAGTCCTATAAACCGAAAGATCACTGGTTCAGTTCCTGGTCAGAGCATATGACTGGGTTGCAGGCCAGGTCCCCATTTAGGGGTGTGCTAGAGTCAGCTGATGCTTGCATCTTTTGTACACTGCTGTTTCTCTCCCTCTCTTTCTCCTACCTTTCCCCTCTCTCTAAAAAAAAGAGTAAATAAGTAAAATCTTAAAAAAAAAAAAAAAAAGAAAAAAGAAGAAGAAACAAACAAAAAAAAGAGGAGCCAGTTGAGGGTAGGAAGGCAAAGACTGGAAATCAAATACTAATGGTCAGAAATAGACACATAAGCAAGTCATAATCCATGTGGCACTTTTAAGGTTTGGAGAATATTAGCCAAAAGTGTATAAAAACAGCTTCTTCTGATTATGAGGGTAGAGTTGTAACTGAACTGGCTCCAAGCCACACATATTTCTAAACTATGCTCTATTAGCAGAGTCCTCAACTGACCTCACTGACAGGAAACCCAGAATTTCCATCCTCAAAAAATAGAGAAAACCACTCCATAACTCAAGAATATTAACTACTGATTATCTGCATAGCCTACTCTCAATATAAAGCAGAAAAGGAAGAAAGGGAATTAGAAAGTTAATAACTAATATCTTCATGCATTCTTTGACATTTATTTCCATTTTCTTTCCTCTATTACAAGTAATGATCAAAATGTCTATTTTGCCCAAGCCCCTGGCTATCTTGGGAGGAGTGGGGGATGAAGAGGGGGGGGGGCAGAGGAAATTGGTGTGAAAAAATTTCCAAAGAAAACTAACTAACAAAAATGCCAGGAAGGCCCTGGCTGGTGGCACAGTGGGTAAGGCGCTGGCCTGCAAACCCAAAGTTTGTTGGTTCAATTCCCAGCCAGGGCACATAACCAGGTTGCAAGCCAGGTCTCCAGCCAGGTCCTTAGCTGGAGGCAGGTGAAAGGCAACCATACATTGATGTTCCTCTCCCTTTCCCTCTCTCTAAAGATAACAAAATAAAAATCTTTTTAAAAAAATGCCAGGAAGTGGGATGAAAAAAATAGATGAGCTCAGCTCCTCAATGATTGATGGTCACCTCGATCCTCAGTGTTTAGCAACATGCATTACAACGGGTTTAGATTTATTAGAAGGTATTACAACATTTATGGCAGTGGATCTTAGGCTGTTTAATGACCCAGATTCTTTCACAGCTTTACTAAAAGCTAAAGATCTACACCCCATAAAAGTAAATATATCCATATGTACATAAAATATTGCATATCATTTCAGTGGTTTCAAGGATCCCGAAATTCCATTCCTATGGGGTTTGCTGGAACCTAAATTAAGAAAACCTACACTGTGGCCTACATCACAAGGAACTTGTTTTCCAACCGTAAAACATCTGAATCCCAAACATCAGGGAAGAAGCCAGGCCTCATCACAGCCTAATTTACTAAAAGCCAAGATAACTGACGGTACAGCTGTGAAGTAAAGTACATGGCAGAAAGATAAACAACACGTGCTAAAGTTTCATTGAGGTCATAAACATTATATGAACATGTAGCAAAATTCTGTAAATGAAGTAGTCATGCATGGAAGATGATTTCTGCTAGAAAATAACCATGTGCTGTGTAAACTATTTTTGCTTTAACACAACTGAGAGTCTAAAAAGGGATTTTTTTTCTATTAACAAAGGACACTATCAGCAGTTACTAGTGAGCCTTTCCTGAGTGCTAAAAACTATTCCCTTATTTGACTATTTGATTCAGATTACACTGGACTGGGAACTCATTTGTACTTCAGCATTAATAATAATTAGGCATTAAATCTCATCAGTCTTTGGGGCTCCTATTGTGATAGATTTTTAAGTTTTGCTAAACCATCGTGTGAAACTAAGATTCTATTGAAATTAAATTTACGGTGACCCTCTAAAAGAGTAGTTGTTGTATTTCATTTTGGATAATTGGCATCAACAGTTTTCAGAAGTATACTGCACCAAATTTAGTGCCTGACAGTGCTACCAAAATATTGTGAATTTAAGTGTGCTTACTACTACTTCCAACCCATACTGTTGTTTGGAGATATAAATATAAATCCCTTATATAAAATAAAGCTATAAATTAAGACCCTTAGGGAATAAAATTCACTGCACTGGCAGTTAGAAAAATATCTCTGCCCCTGTCCATCAAGAGGCATTACCAGACCCCATCTGCAAGGCAGTCTCTGATTAGGCAAATAGTCCTAGTTATGTTGTTGTTATTTTTTTTAATCCAGCATCACTGCCACACATAAGCAAACACTCCTCCACCATTAATCTTCATTCAAACTGTTAGAATGTCGAGGCTTGACCCACATCAAGCACTAGCGATAGATGAGCTGGAGAAAAGCTTCCATTTCTCACCACATGTCAAGGCAGGTGGAGTATTCTGTTGAGCCCAGGAGGACATCTGGAGGTCTGTACCATAAGGTAACCACTTCATTGGAGTACGTGTGGCTAGGGACAGATTTTGCCCTTGCAAGACCTGTGGGTTACATAAAACATAAAGAAGTTTAATAGGCATTAATGGAACAAGGGAATTTAACTTTGAATGTTCCCAGTTTTAAAAGGTCAAACATGACATTGTAATACAGAATCACAAATTCAACATCAAGGTTAAAAGAGAAGTATGCCTGTTTAATAAATCATTTATATTCTTAATAAAGCTTCATGAATTCCATAAAATCCCAGTAGAGTAAACAAATGATTCATCAACGGTTAGATATTACGTGGATGCAAAGAAATCTTCTGGACTTTCCAAAGAATGTTTCACAAAGCTCTAGTTCTGAGAGCTATAAATAATGCTATTAGAAAGTCTTCTATACAGCGAGACTTCTCAGTGCCCTTAATTTTCCTAACATGCATTGTGAATCTGAAAAAAGAGAGTATGACAGTTTTCTCAAGGCTAGTCCATAAACATCTTTTGGTTTCAGTATTCTGTGAAACACTCACTAGGAAATGCTTATTCAAGAAACTCATTTGAAAACCACCCTAAATAAATAACTATAAAGGAACAGTGAAGTAAATTAAAATGTTTTTCAGAATTTTTAAAAATTGGGAAAATGGTCACAATAATACGTTAAATGATAATGTATGTGCAGTTTGGCCTCACAGCCACAAATAGTTTTATGCATAGAAAAAAGAATGACAGAAAATATATTTTTTCAAGTTTTCTAAGATGACTATGATTCTTTTAAAAACACAAAATCTAAAGATGGTATTTTCTAAAAGAAAAACATCTGTGTGATAGCTTTCTACGTAGGTATGCTCATTAATGTCAAGTATCAGGTATTATCACTGTGATGCTCAAAGCACATAGAATATTTTTATAGTATTTTACCACAACAAATTCATTTTCATATTCAGCTTATTTAAATTTTTATGCAGTGCTTAGAAACATGACTTTTTCCTGTTTATTAAACACTTGGCATTCCTTTTAGTATATGCTATGTAAATGTTAAAATTAATAGGACAGGCAGCTGGTGAGACAAAGAATTTCTAATTAATTCAACTATGGTTAGTGTAACTCAATTTTTCTACAATTTAATAATAATACAATGGTATATTATATATTGGTTAATATTTATAAGTATTCCACATTAATATGTACAGATCATAAACACACATATATAAATGTATTCATATATGGTCCCCAACTTTTTTGCACATTAATAGAATAACTACTTTTGATAACAGATTTCTGAAACTTCCACTTTTTTATTTTTTAATTTATAGTAATTAGATATTTATATACCTTATTAAGTGATCATCCCAAGTAAGTCTACTACCCATTTGACATCATACACAATTATTACAATATTATTGACTATATTCCCTATACTGTACTTTACATTCCTGTGACTAGTTTTATAACTGGCAATTTGTACATCTTAAGTCTTAATTCCTTTCATCTTTTCTCAGCAAGGTTTCTTCCTACCTCAATTCAGGCAAAACTGAACAATAGACAGAACAATCAGGGTGGTTGTTTTCAGAATTTAGTAATCCCATCAAAAGGTTTAATTCCTCAAATGAGCATGTTTCTATACAGAGACCAAAGAGCTAACTAAACACAAGTCCTGAAATGGGTTTTGACTAGTTCCATATGCTGTTGTCAAGTCAAAAGGGATGCCAAAAACATTCAGGCTGGATTCCCTTGGCTTTTCTGAGACCCTGTTGACAGAAATCGAGGCCAGAGGGGTGGGAGAATGAAAACATTTGAGATCATCTTTGACAGTTCAGAAAACCAGGCCAGTGATAGAAAAGTATGATATTCCCAATTTTAAAGGGAGAATGTGACCTCCAAATAACTTACAAATGGTAGAAATCTAAATAATTATATGTGATTTCAGGTCAATTGTGTTCACTCTGACTATAAGTTTATAAAATGAGTTAAATATATCTGGAAAATATAAATAGAAAAGGTTTTGTCTACATTATTTTCCTCCTTGTCATATGTTAAGGTCAAGGACTGTCCAAACTCCATTCACTTCCTAAATTAACAGTGAAAAGGAGTTTTCCATATCTAACTCTTCACTGTGTTAAGAAAGTTTCTTCTTAAAATGATTTGCATGTAAAGGTACCACATGCTGGAGAATGTTATAATTTTAAGACACAGTCTTCTGCATTTTTTTAGAAAACACATCATCTCACTTTAATAAAATCAATTAGAGCTATTTCTTATGGAAAGTGCCCTGCATATTTATAAACAAAAGGTTTTCACCCTACCAATATTTCTATTCACTTTAAAAGATATATAAATCCCAAAACTTCAGGGAGGGAGCAAATAATTAAAACAATGACAATAAAAAAGAAAAGTACACTTTGAGGTAAGAACATGTAAGTGTACTTTTTATAAATAGTTTTGGTAAAGATATAGGTATGTATTTATACAGTTCATGCATCACAACACACTTACACATGCAAAATTTATTAAACTGCATCCTCCAGCTGAAAGAAAACTGTAGGACAGGATTAATTAGCACAGCATGTGTGAAAGCTTTCTTTCTCTGTTCCTTGTCAGTTGCTATGGTTACACAACAGGAAAAGAGCTACACTACCTTTTAAAAAGGATGAAATCCATGGGTTATTATCAAAACTTCTTGCATTAATGTTTAGTGTGAATTAAGAGTCAAAAAGCAAAGTGAAATGCTAACCAGATGAGTCCAGGCTGCTTCCACGCTGTTGCTTTGGCGGACTGCGTGTACATGGACAGGTGCCTGTTACTATGGACACCAAAAATGGCTTGAGTCACAATTCAGAGTACCCAACTTTAAGATGTTAGCATTTCTAACTAATCAGAGACCCTAACACACAGTTTTTGAAAATTCTGTTATTCAAATCCTATTGCCAATTATTCAAAGGCTGGCAACCTTGATTGATACTGGCTACCACAGCAGAATCTTTAATTTCCAGAAGAGTTCCAGAGCTTTATACTCTGTTACTGTTACCCAATGAAGGAATTCATTTTCATATATCTTTAAGATGGGTATCCGACATCTTCTGCCCCCTGAGCCTAGTTCTGCCCTTTTGCACAAAGGGACACAGAATAAGTCACATGGCCTCTAACATTTATCTGAAGCAACATCAACCAGAGGAGACTCTCCAGATCTTATCTTAATAGCTGTCTCAGTTGCAGTAGACATTGTTGATGACCACTCCTCTTCTTTTAAGGCTACTAGCTTGGCTCCTCAGAAATAGAAGAGTTAACAGGAGTGACTTGGTCTCCTTCTGGGATCTTCTTCTATTTGCTGGTTTGGTCTAAGGTTATGTTTTCAAATTAGGGGTTTAGAAATCAGGGGTTTCTAAAATGTATATACTTGAGAGGTAACTGTGACCAATGCCATGTTTGACTATCACGGACAGATTTCCCACAAGAGTTTATCTCCAACTTCTGCTTGTGCATGGGCTTCAGATCTGGGTCTAACCAATTCCTCAGCAGACACAGGTATAAGCATGTTCTGCAGGTACTCAGCACAACCCCAACCCCAAGTCCCTACGGCCTTCTCCATGGTGAATACAGGGCATGTGTTGAGTCTAGAAGTAAATGCATTTCACTAATAAACTGTCATGGGTTCTCAAAACAGTAAAAGTTATTTTATCTGTACACAGATACCTATTTGATTTTATATTCCATGCATATCTAATTACTCTTTCAAATTCCAAAGCATCCTTTTCACAGGTGGTAAAACTGCTTGGAGACTTCAGGTCATTTCTCCAAGTCTATGGAGAAAAATCACTAAGTCCAAGATAGGGGCTCAAGAATGACAATGACCATAATGACTAAGGGATTGGACAGGAACTGGTAACAGTGACTTGTTTCTAATTAAGTGGAATAATGGCAAAAGCTAAATGGATTTGCAAAAGCCAACTAAAATAAGATACCAAGGAAAATCTTTCAGAACTTTAGTCATTGGCTCCTTTTATTTATTTACTCATTGTAATTAGAACAACTCCCACACCTCTCTCTCAACATACTTCATTCCCCAAACTAAACAATCAGAAACAGAGGGTTATGTTCTTAATCACAAAATCAATATGTCTGGGCCAGGGTTCTTTTCTTCACAATTTGAATCCAAACAGACATGAATTCTTTGGGAAGCAATTTACCATCTGGCAGCTGGGTTAGAAAGGGAGAGTTTCTCTGTTCCATGAGCCAGTCCCTGGAGAAGGACAGAGGAAGTCTATTATGTGTCTTTCCCATTAAACAGTCTCGGGGACCAGCCAGGAACTTCTTTTTTCATACCAATTTTTAATGCAGCCCTGTCCTTGCTACAGAATTTATATTAAGTATCTTACAATGTATGAAAGCTGTTTCAAAATCCTTTATTGCTGCTCTTAGAGTGCACTAATTAACAACCACCAAAACAAAACAAGAAGTAATATATTTTCTGGTGTTTCCCCAAATTCTGGCTTTAACCTCTTTCCTCTGCACTTGACAAATTTTCCTGGATGATTTTATTTAACCCTGTGTCTCCAGTTTCTATCTATATGCTAATTATCTCACATACATTATCTCTAAAATTAATCTTTCCCAAAATCTTTAGAGTTCTACCTAAAAATTAGCTATCTTAAACATTTCTCCAGTGGTTCTGTAATTCACCACTAACTATCATCATCTACCAATGAACCAGCCAGAACTCCTGTCTCATTATAGGCTCCTTCCACTTCAGAAATTACAAAATTCAATGGATTTTACTTCATAACTTCCCTCTTTTCTTCCTCCTGCTTAGGTTTTCCTTGTCATCTCTTACTGGATTGTTTCAATAGCTTCATGTCTGTTCATGGCAAATGGTCATCAACTTCAAAATACTTTCTACACAATAAATGATCTACATTTATTAAAGTTAATATTGAAAATCAAAGTTTAATTAAAACTTTTTAAAAATATGTTTATTGATTTCAGAGAGAGAGAAAGAGAGAAACATCAATTGGTTCATCCCACAACCAAGGATTAAACCCGAAACTTAGGTATGTGCCCTGACTGGGAATCAAACCTCCAACTTTTGGTGTACCAGATGATGCTTCAATCCACTGAGCCATACCAGGCAGGACTGGAACATTGTTTACTGTGAATAATAATAATACAAGACTTAAATGCCAATTTTCCCTGATTAGCACTATGAAAGTTGGGCATCTTCCAATTCTTGCCCCATATTTGCCATCATAGAAAGCGGGAAATGAGGATGTTTTAGCGAGGGGTCTATGCTCTTTTATACTGCTGATCATTGAACATGGATTTGAGCTGTGTAGGTCCACTTATATCTGGATATTTTCAATAAATACTCTATGTAATTTTCTCTTCCTTACAATTTTCTTAACATTCTCTAGCTTACTTTATTGTAAGGCTACAATGTATATACAATATGCAAGTTGGGCAGAAGTAGGTTTACAGTTGCGATAAGTTGTGACAAAATGGAGTTTGTTCTTGTATTATTATTTATTATATTTTCCACATAAAAAAGTATAAACCTACTTTTGCTCTGACCTGTGTATATATAATCATGTAAAATATGTGTTTTGACTGTTCGCTATGACTAAAGCTTCCAGTCAATGGTAAGCTATTACTAGTTAAATTTTGGGGAGTCAAAAGTTATACACAACAAGATCCAATTGTAATCCAATGAATCTGTGTTTGGCCACCAGGCTCAGGTGGCACTGGACTCAACTGAAAGATTCTATTGCAATCCAATGAGTTTGTGATCAGACGCCAGGCCCAGGGCCACTGGGCGGGACAAACCAACTCAGATGTGAACCAGTGAATCCACGATCAGTCACCAGGCTCACTTGCCACTGTGCGGGGCTGACTGACTGACCCAGCTGTTGGTCAGAGAGTTTGTAATCAGCTGCCAGAATCTATGCACCCCTATGTTCATAGCAGCATTATTTACAATAGCCAAGTGCTGGAAACAGCCTAAGTGCCCAACAGTGGATGATTGGATCAAAAAACTTTGGTACATTTACACAATGGAATACTACACAGCAGAAAGAAAGAAGGAACTCCTACCCTTTGCAACAACATGGGTAGAACTGGAAAATATTATGCTTAGTGAAATAAGCCAATCAGTGTAAGACAAATACCATATGATCTCACCCATTACAGGACAATAATGAACAAAACAAACAAATAAGCAAAACAGAACCAGATATATGAATACAATGAATAGATCTTTAATGGGCAGAGGGGAGGAGGAAGGTGGAAGGAGGAGGCAAAGAAGGGGAGCAGTTTAGTCAAGGAACTAGCATGGAAGAACCACAGACATGAACAACAAGTGGGACTGACTTTGTTGGGGAGTGGGTGGGTGAGGAGGGAGACAGAGGGAAGGAAAAAGGAGATGGATGTAATGCAACAACAATTTAAAAAAAAAAGTTATACACAGACTTTCAACTGTGTGAGAATGTTGATGTCCTCAATCTCCATATTGTTGAAGAGTCAATTATACATTTAACAAGATATTGTTGAAAGGAAAAAAAAAAAAAAAAGTTTTGAAAATAGAATTAGAAAGCCCTGGCTGGTGGCACAGTGGATAAGGCCCCGGCCTTTAAACCCAAAGGTCGCTGGTTCGATTCCCAGCCAGAGCACATAACCAGGTTGCAAACCAGGTCTCCAGCCAGGTCCGTAGCTGGAGGCAGGTGAAAGGCAATGGCACATTAAAGTCTCTTTCCCTCTCTGCCTCTTTCCCTTCCCCTCTCTCTAAAAATAATAAATAATATCTTTAAAAAATAATTTAATAAAGAATTAGATCTTTTTCTTTCCTTTGAACGAAAACTTTTTGGTTTGTTTCTGTTCAGATTTTTACTTTAACAGAAGCTACTCTTACAGTATAACAAAATACCTCAAAAATGTTTTGACTGGCACTTCTCAGTCTTTCAACTGAATAAGGGAAATTTTTGAAAATCAATTATAATAATATAAAATTAAGTCCAGTTGACATTTAGCATGTTAAGGTAATATTTTATGTTGCTCTGATTTTATTTACCATCTTTGCATTTTTTTAAGTTGCTAAATTATGCCTAATTTCTGGTTATCTTATAGGTCATAGATTTTTAAAATAACTTTCACTTTAAATATCAGAAATGATCCCAATATTTTAATATAGATACTCTAAATAAGAAAAATTATTCAAGTAATTACATTTCATATATAGACAAATTTTTTTCCCATGTTGTATAGAAGATAATAATATACTTCTCTTGTAAGTACCACTTTAAGTGAAATTAACAGGTGTGATGGGAAGACCAATTAGTTAAAATCCTTTGGCTGTATACCATATAACGAACATGTTTTTTTGGTCAGAACTTTCAGCTACATATTGGAAGACTTGTGAAATGGAAAACCTATATTCCTAACAGGGGTTTAGATACCAGTTAGTTATGTTTCCTTGATGAAGTCACTTAAGCTCTTTTGCTGCTTTAGATAGACAATAATAGGGCTGAGATCAAAGTCAATGAACCACAGCTTGCAAACTACCCACTTGTCTTTGTAAACACATTTTATTGAAACACAGCTACGCCCACTCCCTCATATACTGTCTTTAGCTGCATTTGCACTAACCAGCACAGTTGAGGAGCTGACGAACCCATAAGGCTATTACAAATAGTATCTGGCCTTTTAAGAAAAAAAAAATGTGCTGACCCATGGGTCAGACATAGAAAACATCAGAGTCCAGCTACATGCATGCCTCATTTTATTGCACTTAGCTTTTTTTTTTTTTTTTACAAATTGATGGCTTGTGGCAACACTGCAAAAAGTACATCTATTTGCACAATTTTTTTCAACATCAAAATTGTTCGCTTGATGGCTCTGTCACATTTTGGTAATTCCCACAATACTTTGTCATTATTATTTTGTTGTGTGGTCTGTGATCAGTTCCTTCTGATGTTACTTGCGTGACTGTTGGGGAGGCACCAAGAACCTCACCCATTATAAGTCAGCAAAGTGAATCATTAATGTTGTGAGTGTTCTGACTGGTCCACAGACTAGCTATTCCCTCATTTCTCTCCCTTTCCTCAGGCCTCCCTTTTCCCTTAGAGACATCAATATTAAAATTAGGCTAATTAACAGCCCTACAATGACCTTTACATGTTTGAGGGAAAGGAAGAGTCACATGTCTTAAAGCAAAACATTATTAAGTTTAAAGAGGAAGCCATGTCAAAAGCTGAGACAGGCTGAAAGCTGTCTCGTTCCAAACAGCCAGCCAAGTTGTGAACGCAAAGGAAACGTTCTTGAAGGAAATTAAAAGTACTGCTTCAGTGAACACATGAATAAGAAAGCAAAACAGCCTTACTGGAGAAAGTTTTAGCGGTCTGGATAGATCGAACCAGCCACATCATTCCCTTAAGCTAAAGCCTAATCCACTGCAGGCTCCTACCTCTCTTCCATTCTGTGAAGACTTGAGGGAGGTGAGGAAACTACAGAAGGAAAGTTTGAAGCTAACAGAGGTTGGTTCATGACGTTTAAGGAAAGAAGCTATGTCCATAACATAAAAATGCAAGGTGAAATACCAAATGCTGATGTAGAAGCTGCAGCAAGTTATCCCGAAGATTTAATTAATGAAGGTGGCTACAATAAAAACAGATTTTCAATGTAGACAAAATAGCCCTATATTGGCAAAAGATGCATCTAGGACTATCATAGCTAGAGAGAGGTTAAATCCTACCTTTAAAGCTTCAAAGGACAGGCTGACTCACTTGTTAGGGGCTAACACAACGGGTGACTTTTATGTGAAACTGGTACTCACATAATGTTCTAAAAGTCCAAGGGCCCTTATGCATTATGCTAAATCTACTCTGTGCTCTATAAATAGAACAACAAAACCTGAATGATAGCACATCTCTTTACAATATGGTTTCCTGATCATATTAAGCCCATGGTTTCCATCTTTATCTCAGAAAACGATTCCTTTCAAAATACTACTGCTTATGGACAATTACCTCAGCCACCTGAGAGCTCGGATGAAGACGTAAAACAAGATTAATTTTGTTTTCATGTCTGTTAACACAACATCCACTTTGCAGTCTATGGGTCAAGAAGCATTCACCTTTTAAACCTTATTTAAGAAACACATTTTGTAATATGCTATCATAGAGCGCAATTCCTCTGATGGACCTGAGAAAAGTCAATTGAAACCTCTGGAAAGGATTCACCATTCTAGGGGACAATAAGAACATTCACGATTCATGGAAAGAGCTCAAATATATGAACATTAACAGGGGTTTGGAAGAAGTTAATTCCAACCCCCATGAATGACTTTGAGGAGTTCTTCAGTGGGTGAAGTAACTTTAGATGTCAGGAAAATAGCAAGAGAACTAGAATTAGAAGTGAACCTAAAGATGTGGCTGGATTGCAGCAATCTCATGATAAAACTTGAATGAATGAAGAGTTCCTTATGTATGAGCACAAAAAGTGGCCTCTTGAGATGGAACCCACTCCTGATGATGCTGTGAAGATTACTGAAATGAAAACAAAGGGTTTAGAATATTATATAAACTTAGTTGATAAAGATGTGGCAGAGTTTTACAGGATTGGCTCTCAATTTTGAAAGAAATTGCACTGTGGGTCAAATGCTCTCAAACAGCACTGTGTAATACAGAGAAATTATTTGTGAAAAGGAGTCAATCAGTGCAGCAACATTCATTGTTATCTTAAGAAATTGCCACAGCCACCCAAGCCTTCAGCAACCACCATTCTGATCAGTTAGCAACAATCAACATCAAGGCAGGATCCCCACCAACTAAAAGATTACAACTCACTGAAGGTCCAGATAATCGTATTTCATAAATATGAAGTACTTTTTCATTAAGGCAAGTACATTGTGTTCTTACACATATTATTATTATTGCACACTTAGTAGACTACAGAATGGTGCAAATGTAACCTTTTTTAATCATTTAAAGTTTGTGGATCTAAATATTTTACTGATTTATTGTGATTAAATTGGATAAAAATAGAGATATAACTGGAATGTATAACTATAACTTATGATATCAATTTTACACATGCCAAAAGAGCTTTAGTATTCTCAATGGATGATGTTTAATCATTTTAATGTATCTTAACTCAAAACAGTACATAATACAATAGTGTCTTTGTATACAGATGTAGTTAAAAATATGTTATTTCAAATAAAAAGGATTTTCCTGCTATATGAAATAAGTCAGGCAGAGGAAGATAAGTTCCATATGATTTCACTTATATGTGAACTCTAAAGAACAAAATAAAGAAACAACAAAACAGAAACAGACTCATAGATACAGAGAACAGATGGATGTTTGCCAGAGGGGCGGAGTAGTTCAGGCTGGGTGGAGAAGGTGAAAGTAGTAAGAATCTACAAAACAGTCATGGGGATGTAAAGTACAGCAGAAGGGAATATAGTCAATAATATTGTAATAACTATGCATGGCGCCAGGTGGTTTCTAGAATTATCAGGGGGATCACTTCATAAATTATATAACTGTCTAATTACTAGGCTGTATACCTGAAGCAAATATAAAATAATATTGAATGTCCACTGTGATTGAAAAATAAGAAAATAAATCATCTTAAGAAAAGCAAAGGGAAAGGTGCATTCTAACATAAACATAACTTTTATATGCACTTGGAAACCAGAAAATCCTTGTGATTTGCCTTATTACAGTGTCGGGGCCTGAACCTGCAGTATTTCCGAGATGTGCCTGTGTTAAAACTCAGCGATCCTAAGAAACTATTACTAAAAACCTTGTTCATTAAATGTATGAAGATCATATATGCTTAAGTCCTTAAAAATCCCTTTAAGTACATAATTCTACCTCAATGATCTTATCACATATCATCTGCATTATCAGAGAATGCAAAATCATTTTCCATCAACTATATCTGAATATATCAGCTTTTTCGCAGTTCACTGGTTTATATTTAGATTTATATTGTCTGCTCCTCAGTTTACAAAACTCAATGTTATTATTTCAAGATTGGATAATAACACAATATGGAAAATGAATTCTATAACCTGACAAAATCAGCAATTTTGATGATTTTCCATTATTCATGCTGATTTGCTCCCAATTTTTAAAAATTAAAAGTAAAACATGGTAAATTCACCATAAGAATCTAAATTTCAAGTCAAGCCATAAGCCTCAAAATTTTTAGGCCATTTGCTTATAAATTAATATATATCCCAAATAGTATATAAGTGTGGACTTATATGTGTTAAAGAGATTATTAATTGAATAACTGCATATATAATTAAATCAAATAACATAATAAATATAGTTTTATGCCAGAGGTATGCTTTGCACTTAATAGGAAAGAAGCCAATCTATAAAAATTAAGTTATTATATATCCACAATACTTGAAATGACACTGTATGTTCTCAATTTTTGGTTGTTTATTTTTTGTTTTTAAGAGAAGAAATTATAGTGAATGTTTTTCTGGGAGACATAAGAAAAAGTGTTCCCACTTCCTTCCTAAATCATACGATTGGGGTGGGGGGCACAATATCCTTACCTGGTCTCACCATGGATAATACTAAAATACGAAAATCAGTGGATATGCTAATAATTAGAGACCACCTGATAAGCAGTTATAATCTGTTAGGTACTCAAGGGTTTTTAAATGTATGCTATCATTTAATCAGTACAAGAATCCAGAATAATTAACAGTATCTCAATTTAACAGAAAGGAGCCAAATTTACTCCAGGTCACACAGCAATGAGTGGCCGCGTCAGCTTCTGATGCAGGCAGTGCCTTCGCCTCCCCAGGGAGACTGGGCCCCAGATGGTCAGGCGCATAGACCCTGACCCAATGGGCCCAAGAATGTTGGCAGGTCAGGCTGATGAGAGAGGGAGATGGATGGGGTAAGAAGGGGGAGGCAGGGAAGAAAGGCAAGACAAGTCATGAGAAAACACAAGCTGGAAGGAGCTTCCAAAAATATAAGTGAACTCAAGAGAAAATGACTGATGCTGACCAGAATGCCAAGTCAGACAAGAAGCCCTCAAGGAAAAGGGGAATTTGATAAGGAAGCACTCAGGAGGCACACTCAGGAACTTTCAAGTCCGGTAAGTAGGGTTTCGTTGCTGAAAGGGGAACAGCATGGGAATAGTTCGTACCTGCTGCTTTTTCTTTGTGTTAAAGTGGAAATTGGCAGAGGGAGCAGTAGCCCCAGAAAGGAAGCAGTTAGCCAGAAGGACGTGATAACTTGGGGGGTGGGGAGGAGGCCTATCAATCTCACAGGACCCTGAGAAACCTCAAACCCGAGTGTGATTAAAGCTAATCTGAAGAGTATGTAATAACAACCCATCTAAAAAAAAAAAGGCTCTGAGATGTCCTATCTGAAGTGAGTTTTATAATATTTGCATAAGATAAAGCTAGGCAATTACTTTCAAATAGAACTAAGAAGTTTTCCATGTTTTTACAACATCCAACTGAATAAATTATATGGATGAGGTAATTATTGAGCCAATCCAAGGAAGAAGTGGTTTGAGTCATACAGAATCATTACATTTTTACTTTATGGTTGCTGCCCAATTTTTCTGAATTCGTTTCTCTCGTGCTTTTAGTTTTATCTTTTGTCATACTATCTGAGCAGAGGTCTTTTTAAACTTTGAGGAATCTCAACATTGTACACAAGATAGGACTCCACACATTACAGTTAAAAGAAAATATCTATTAACAGCTATGCATGTTTATTTGATAATTTGATGAAAAGTGACCCGTGGTGGCAATCTTGGTTGTCCTGTAATCGGAACTGGGAATCAATAATGCAGTAAATAAATAAACTTCAAATCTTCTCTAACAGGAGGCATACTGAGCACTGAATAACTTCAAAGATACATTAACGGCAAAAAATAAATATAGATCACAATCTCCACAGAGTCACAGAGCTTTCATGCTGGACAGGGTCTAAGACAGTCTGTATCCTATCTTAGGAGAAGGAGGCTGAGGTCCACAGTTCAGTCCATCCTGCCTCCACTGTTTCAAATGCATTTCCCTTTTTTCTGTCCTCAGAAAAAAATGGCACTGCCACTGCCACCTGAAGCCCAAACTTACTCTTCCAGGTCTTGAGCCTCGAAAAGAGTTCCCATCTGGTCTCCCTGCAGCCATGCCTGCCTTCCTATTCCTTTTCCACAGTCCCAGGGGGAGAGACAGTTCCGTGGGGGGCAAGAGAGCTGCCTTTGTGGGCTTCAGGGGGACCACCAACAAGCTGTGTGATTTCTTGCCCCTCCTCCCAGAAGCTGACCTGAATGAGCCTGGAACTGGAGTCCTTGCCCCTGGCCTCAGGTCGGGTTTGGCAGGTGGGAGGCGCACTGACCGAAGGTGGCAGGGAAGGAAGAGGGTGCGGGAGAACTCATCTGTTCCCTGGCTCCTTCCCGGATGGGCAGGGTAATGGCAGTGACTCAGCCCTCCCTCGGAAGGCGCTGCTCTTGCTCGGTGGGCTGCAGAATCCTATTCCTTCTTAATCCTGCAGGGAGTGGTAAAAGCGCCCCCCCTGCTGCCAAATGAAGGGGTTTTACACCTTTAACTGTGCCCATTTTCATAAAGCCTTTTCATCAAATTCTTCTCAATCACTCCATTTAAGACAGCAGACCCCCAAGACAATGACCACACCCGAGTCGCAGAGTATTTGCCTGCGTTAAATGAGTAATGCATGGGAAATGGCTCATTGTGCATTTGGCAAATACAGATTTGTTGCATTTGCTGCTAATGAGCTTAATGGATCCCCTAGGCTACATCCGGAATGTCTGAATCTCATGGAATAAACCCCTTGTAATCACCCCAGCCTTATTTCTTCTTACTCCTTTCTGTGTTCTAGCCAACTGTCAGCAGCCTGTCACAGTACCTGTAATGATCTGCTTTCAGGTCAGTTTCTTTGCACAGTGTATTCCTGTATCTCCAAATGCCTTCCTTACTCAGCTATGGAATCCTACACATCCTTCAAAGCTATACTCTGGCCAAGTCCTCCAGAAGCTTCCCTGACTTGCCCTCTGCTCCTGGGTCCAGAGAATGGGCCTTCCTCCGTCCTCCGACTTGAGCCTTGCACTTGCATGAGATCCTAGTCAGTCATTTACCCGCCACCGGCCCAACAAAGGACTGTGGTTTCCCTGAAAGGAGGGTCATGGTTCATTTGCCTCTTTCTCCCCAGTTCCCAGTATAGTGTCAGGCCCACAGAGAGTGTATTGTTGGACTGACGTGTATGGTAAGAACAGCCACTTATCATGAACCCCTGGCCAACAGGGAGAAGAACCCAACTGGACCTCCGCCAGAGCACCTCTATTTTTCCATTATACACCTTGTGTCTCTGTGTCAGGTTTCATCGAAAATCAGTCCCTGGATTTTAAAATGTTTAAAAATCTAATGTGAGTAACAATAAATCACATAAAAGTTTGATCCATATTGTTTGGTAATAAACACACACAAAACATACATGAAATCCCTAGATGATGCTCACATGTACGTTAAATAAAAATACAAAACTATACCATACCATAAGTCTACTAATATACGAACTACTGGTTCTTAAACTACTTTACTAACCAAGTCCATAATTTCTAAACTTTCATATGATATTTAAATTTTAGATAAGTGAAACTTCAAGAATGAATCTCTCCTCCAACTTTTTATGTTACATCTGGTTCTCTATTCGGCTCACTTAGTAGTAGGCATGTAGAAATATTTTATTCACCTTTTGATCTCTGTGCTGATCTCCATACCTGTATCATAACCCTCCTGAGCAAGTATCATTTCTTAGGATCACCCCATCCCTTACCACTACTCCCCACCCCCTCCGCATGCTGACATGCACCGAGTCTTCTGTAAAGTGCAGCACTAAGACAAGATGAAGCCTTGTCAAAGGCACATTCAGAGAGGGGATCAATCTGCCTCTGCTTCCTAGGATCCCACCTAGGAACGGCAGTCCTCAGATGTGTTAAGCCAGCTCAGATACCAACTACTGCAATGTCAGTGCCGGGTGTCTCTGACACTGCATGACAGCTCACTGCCTCTCCAAGAGTTAACCTAAGCACAGAAAGAAGCGTACCCAGACCTGAGGATTTTTTTTTTTTAAATCCTTGATGAGCAGAAGTACAAAAACACTCATTCAAAGCTTCCAGCTGTTCAGTTTTACTGAAGAGATCTGAATTTACCTTTGAGGCTGACTGTTCCTTTAATCTAAGAAAACCAACTTAATAGCAATTGCTGTCATATAAATGTAGAGCAAGTCCCTACCCACTGTTCTGGGGCAAGCTGCGAAATTAACCTGGATCATGATGTTTCAAAAAGGGCAAAGGGCTTAAGTAAACTGGGTGCATGTTTTGTCAAATCTAATAGGTTTCTTTGAGGAAGATGTTTGCTGTCTTGAGAAATACAACATGTAATACTTCCCCCGTAATTGCTGAGCAGAGGTTTTTAGGAACCCAGAGGACTGAGAAAAGGGTAGGTGATGAGAGCTCTTCTCCACCCCACAAAGGATCAGACCAATACAGCCCAACTGGCAGTAACATTTAAGTCTAAATCCCATCAAACTTACTGATACCGTACTATTGGTTGTGTTTTTTTGTATACTGTATATTAAGTGCTCTGATTGTTTATTGGGGCTGCAGGCCAATGCCCCTGGTCCTGTGGCCAGGGGATGAAAGGGGGCCCCACAATCTGAAATCAGACCTTCCAGGGGCCTTAGATTCTTAGGAGGGAATTTCCTTTTTCTAGAGCCTTGAGGCCTAAATGCTAGACTAGAGTACCCTCCCTTTGGGGAGGCAAAAGTGAGGCCTAGGCAAAGAGCGAGGTAGGCAGGGGATAACCACAGAGAACCCTTTTCTTTCACCCTGGGGAGGGGTCTCTAGGTGCTGAACAGAACCCTTCAAACAGAAGCGAGTGGTATCTCTGCACTGCAATGCCCTGCCCTTCACCAAATGCTTAGCCATCTGTCATTAAACCTGCCTGGAAAGGACAGCCTGATGTCAACTGCAGAGCAGAGGCCAAAGGGGAAGGCCTGGTCTGCCCTGGGCAGACAGCAGAAGAGGCCAGAATGACCATGGTGGTGCCCGACACCAGGCAGGAACCGGCTGGGCCAGGAGGCCATCATGAGAGGCACCTTTATGGGTGTAGAGCACACTGGCAAATAACCAGAGCCTGTGCTGAGGCCCCCGATGCTCAGTGGGCATCACTATAATTGGAGAAAGCCACAGGAAACCTGCGGGAAGTGCTTCAGGCAGAGGGCACGGTAAGTGCCAATGTCCTGCAGCAGGAGGGGGCCTCGCAGGTCCCTGGCGTGGTGAGAGGCCCCTGTGGCAAAGGTTGGTGCACCCAGGACAGACACGCTTCCTGTCCCCTCCCTGTATGCTGTTCTCTGCCATGTCCCACGTCTAATTCTAATTCAAGTTCATCCTCAAAGTCCTACCTGACCACCAAGGTCAGAGGTCATTCTTGCTGTCCTGGACATCCACTAGATTCAGTTATACTTCAAATGTGTCAGAAGGGACTTGACCTGAAAGCACTGTAGCCACTTAAGAGTGACCTGAACCTATTTAAGGCAGAAGTCATATCTGATTCTTGCAAGTTCCCAGGGTCAGCACAGGTATAGAATGAGTAATGTGTTCACCGAGCTGACCCACAGAACTGAATGAGAAAGTCATTGGGTATGTTTTAGAAGTTTCAGAAAGTAATCAATGGTACCTTTATTCTATGTGTTTATCTTATATTTATATTCACAAAGACTTACGTGTGTGGATATTCATGGTGACATTGTTTATAGCAAAACACGAACAATATCCTCAAATTCCAGGAAGAAAATAGCTAAGTAAATTTTGGCGTAGCTACAAAATGCATCCAATGAAGCTGTAAGCCTGTATGTTCTAATATGGAACCAACTATTGTCAAGGGAAGAGGCAAACGAAAGAACAATGGGCATGTTATACATTATTTTCATAAAAAATAATAGCTATACATGCACATTATATGTCTGGAGGACCTAAGAAACTGGTAAAAGCAGCTGCCTATGGAGAAGGAGGCAAGGAAGAGACTCTTGGAAATGTCTATTACTGTGTGTGCATATTACCTACTGGGGATAAAAAAAAGACACTTGATTTTAAAAGGGAGAAAGAGAAAGGGGTCAAGTAAGTGCTCACCCTGCTCTGTGCAGCCTGAGCATGCCCGTCCCTGCCTCCAACCTAAGATTCCAGTTGGTTTCTTTATATTTTATCATTTGAGTTCTGAAATGGTGATCAGTTTCAAATGAAAAGCTTTCCTGGTGTGTCAGGGAAATTCATGGCTGGCCGCACTGAGCTAATGACTGGGTGCAACAAGCCGAAATAAACTATTATTTAAATATTCTCACCACTACAACCAAAGTGCCTTCGAAAGCTTACGCTTTCCGCCTAATAGCCAGTTTAGCTACTAGGGATAGTTTAGACCTAGGGTAAGCTGGCATTTTGAGCAATTTTGAGTCATTAGGCAATTTTCAAATTAAAATAAAAATCTTCCTTGAAGGGAATCTAAGTCGTAAGTATAAAACTTATCATAGATTTCCCTGAAGTGAAAGTGTCAAAAGTGCCCAAGCAGCTAAATGTGTTAAAAATTTTGTAACTCATACAATGAAGCTTTCATTTTTACATCCAATCTAACTACATGAAGTCATGCCATCTAAATAATTAAGAAGTTTTGAATGTAAGAATATATTGTAGTTGGGTAGATTTTGAGAAGTTCAAACCCAGAATCAGCAACCTGACAATCTATTTATACTTACTTGTCAGCAAACATCAACATGCTAAGTTCAAGAGGACCAAGAATGTTCCCAGAAGACTGCAACAGCTTTAAAAGACCTGTCAGCTATAAAAAGTTAAATTCATCTACTGCTATACAAGACAACTGTCTCATCCTTTCAGAACAAAAGACAGAAAATGAACATCTGAAGCATCTGTCCTTTTTTAAAATCTGTTAAATATACTTTAAATATTCCCATCTTGTTAGTCCAAATAACTTACCTTTCAAAGCATTCATCTTCACCAATAAAGTTTTATTTAAAATCTTACAATGTAAATGAAGTCATTTTAAATTTAGAATCTTTCTTCAAACCAAACTTGAGCTCCAGAATCAGAAAAGTGCTTTTGATTTTGCTATCCATTCCTTTATTGATCTCACTATTTCTGTCATTGAACACTTCATTGAGAGAACACAAAGGGGAAACTGTGTTTGAAATATATATCTGGAAGTTAGTTAGGTAAAGTTTATTCCTTGGGAATCAATTGATCTTTGAACTCATGACTATACAATATATTAAAATCCAAAAGTAAAAAACAATACCTCATGGGCACTGAGTTGCTCTAAATCTATGGCTTTAAAGATGACACTACCTCAAATGCTGTAAACAAATGTAGCATACCTTTCTAAAAATAAATTTCAAGGGTTTTAACCTCCAAAACAAAACACTCACATATCTTTTAAGAAGGTACCTTTTATACCATCAGCCATTTTCTATAAAACTGTTTTGCCTTAAAAATGATGAGCAAAATGGAACCAGAGAGATGGAAACAAGGAATACATTGACAGTGACCAGAAGGGTGGGAAAGGGGTGGGGGGGGGGGGAAGAAGGGGAAAGATTTAGTCGAAGAACTAGTATGAATGACCTATGGCTATGGACAACAAGGTGGGGAATTGACTGTGGGAAAGAGGCTGGGGTGGGTGGGGCAGAGGAAAGCAATAAGGGAAAAAAATGAAACTGTAATATAACAACAATAAACTAATAAAAAAATTGGGCATCCCTGACTGGTGTGGCTCAGTGGGTTGGGCATAGTCCCGCAATGAAAAAGTCATCTGTTCAATTCCTGGTCAGGACACATACCAGGGCTGTGGGCCAGGTTTCTGGTTGAGGGCATGCGAGGGACAACTGATCCATGATTCTCTTGCGCACTGATATTTCTCTCCCTTTCTTCCTCCCTCCCCTTCCCGCTCTCTAAAAATAAATACATAAAATCTTAAAAAATAATAGCAACTTAACACATTACTCACCTTTAAGTTGAAAGGTAAGCCATGTAATACCTTTCCCTAAAAGTTTTTTTTCTATGCTAACACCCATTTTTTGGCAATACTTTTATGACGAAGTAGCAAGTGTCTGTTTTCTATTACAATTGTTGGGTTTACTTACCTCCGACGGTAAGCCCTATTCTTTGTCAATGTGTGAAACAATAAATGTGGGCTGAGGAGATGACTAGGTTCCAGCTTAAAGATAGTCTGGTTAAGACCAAGTTGGACTTTTGAGGCACGAAAAGATGAATATGACGAAGGCCACATGTTCAGAGATGAACAGAAGTCCAGCAAGCCAACGGGCTCCCCACTCCCAGCCAGTGTGCAGCTGTGTTCCATCAGCCCAGGGCCTGCTGCTCTTCCTCTGCAACAAGCCCTCGATCCCTCAGGACTTAGTGAAACTGTTCAAGTGGGTGTGAAACACAGACAAAACAAGTGTAGACTACTCATTTTCCAAAAATGCCCTTTAGTGCAGCAACATGAAAAGAAAGCACAATGTGACATAAGTCAACAATTGGTGAGACATTTATAGCTTAGTGGTTATGATTTAGGATTTACAATTTACATTTTAGTTTTCTATTCAAATACAGGTTCCAAACTATTTTTTCCATGATCTCTTTGCAACTACCAAAAAAAGAAAGGGGGGCAACATTAACTTATTCTAATTGTACTTTGAAGGCTTTTAAAATACCACATATATTGGATACTTCCAGAAATAATAACTTTCAAAAGACAAGTTTATACCCTGACTGGTGTGGCTCAGTGGATTGAGCACCGGCCTGCAAACCAACAGGTTGCTGGTTTGATTCCCAGTCAGGGCACATGCCTGGGTTGCAGGTAGGGTCTCCAGTTGGGGGCATGTGAGAGGGGCATGTGATGTTTCTTTCCCTCACTTTCTCCCTCTCTTCCCCTCTCCCTAAAAATAAGCAAATAAAACCTTTTTGAAAAAGATTTATTTTAAAAACACAACTATATTAAGTTAAAATACTACAAATTATTTCATTATCTAATACATTCTCTGAAAAGCTCACTGAGTTAAATGTTTTATATCTGGCTCACTGGCTATTAGTAAAAAAAAAACTGAATTTCAAGTGTAAAACAGGGTTGGCAAATTACATCTCATTTACCAAAGCCAGCCACACCCAGTTGTTCAAATAGTTGGTGCCCATTAATGCTTTTTCACTAAAACAATAGATTTGTGTGGCTGATACAGAGGCCTCATGGAGTTAAACATTTTAAATATCTGGCCTTTTTTACAGAAAATGTTTGCCAAGCCCAGTGTAGAATATCTCATAAGACATTAGAGATTTTGTTTTGCAAGCAGTGTTTTATTATTTGGGGCTCTACTCTTCAGATTGACTGAGGCCTAAAAAAAAAAACATTATTAAATAGTAAGGAAAATACTATTTACTTGGCTGATCTAGGGAGCCAGGCAAACTTCTGAGGTGATGGAAGTGTTTTAAAACTTAACTTGTGGGGGTGGTTTTATCACCATATACATTTATCAAACTCATGGAATTGTAATGGGTAAATTTCATTTTAGGTAAAATACAATGCAGCAGAAATTCCAAAAATTAACACTTGAAGACAAATTCATCTCGTTGTTATAGCCGGATAATAAAACTGAAAAGCAGTGGAAGCACATAATGAGGAAAATCAGCTAGTGATTGGATCTATGTGATTTCTGATAGAAAAATTTCTAGTTTATGATATGAATTATAAAAGAGAATAAGAGAGACTACTCTTAAATATTATTTATAATGCCCTGCACTTTGAGTTATTTAAAATAAGTTAGGTTCCAGGTTCAACCTGAGTATTCAGTCCATGTACCAGGAGGTAGAAATCAGGAAGCAGTAATTATTTTATGATGAAGACTCTTTTCATCCAAACTGAAGTTTAGAAGCCAGAAAGAAAGGTTTAAGTAATTATTCAGCTTTTATATTAAAAATCAAAATAATGTCCACTTAACAAGCTTGGACAAATCTCTTATCTATGAAGAGAATACAATAACAACGATGAATTCAAAGAGAGAGAGAGAGAGAGAGAGAGAGAGAGAGACAGACAGAGAGAGAGAGGGAAATAGCATTAATATAGGAGATGCTCTAGGTTTTCTGCATTAAAATTTTCTCTCCATTAAATCTGAGTATTGCTTTATGTATATCGAAATAAAAGTAAACAAAAGATGCAGTCAAGTTGAAGTATAATATTATTAGGTTTAAATATAAAATGTGTGAGCATTTTATGAAAAAATATTTGTCCATTTTCTCCTGTAGTTCCAGCATGTCACATCAATCTCCATTTTAGTCTGCATGTCACTGGTGATTGCTTAGTGAGAAAATTCACCAAATTAATAAAATCATATAGCATTAAGAGGCAATGTATGTTCTATTAAATGGTAAAGCAAGTTGCCTTTTTGGAAAAAATATGTCATTATGTAAGTATGCGGAAAAGGCTATGGGTATAACAGGAGCTACCTGAGCAAAGAAGGGTAATAGGTAATCTTATTCTCTTCTTTATAGATGTTTATAATGTCTATTTTAAAGTAACAACATATATTACTTATATGTTCTAATAAAAGCCACTATATGCAAATAAAATGTGAAAAATCTTGCCATTACTGGTAAAAACAGAATCCATATTACCAACGATACACTTGCTACTATGAGATGTATGTGCACATAACTAAGGACTTGAAGAAAGTCTGAAAACTTTTAAATGGCTACCATAATTAAGTTTACAGGATTATGAGCTGATGTTTTTAGATTTTCCTTTCCTCTGGCATTTTATTTTTGTTCTCCTATTGGCAATGTTTAGATCAATACATATCTAGAGAGAAACAGAGTTTCTCTTTTCTAGAGTTGCCCTGAGTTTACTTTTAAAAATGACAGTTTCTGAAAGCATTAGAAGTTCACCATTCTTTTCTCTAATGATTTAGTAATAGTTATTGGGATGATTACACTAAGAAAGGTAATACAATCTCCATTCCAGATAAGGCAGGTAGTCACAAAATTTATATTTGTTGTGTCCCTTTACTTTGTGGGAAAAGCAGATTACTGTGAAGTTGACAAAGGGATTTTAAAGAAAATGACCATAAACTGTATAAACACATGGTACAAATAGAGTAAACTCACTGAGGAGAATAGTTTTTAAGGAAAGTTTCAATTTTTTTTTTTAAGAAAGAGGGGAAGGAAGAGAGGCAGAGAGGGAGAGAGATATCAGTGTATGGTTGCCTTTCACCTGCCTCCAGCTACAGATCTGGCTGGAGACCTGGCTTGCAACCTGGTTATGTGCCCTGGTTGGGGAATTGAACCAGCGACTTTTGGGTTTGCAGGCCGGCACCTTATCCACCAGGGCATAATTTTTAAATATTAAAAAACAAAGTTCAAAGATCATTAATCCAGTCTTATTTTAATTTACAGAAAACAAAACTGCCCCTTTAACTGACTAGACCAAGGTCAAATAACTCATTAGTGAAAACATTGGAACAAGTGCTTAGACTTCTCACTCTTGCCACCATGTTCTTTTTACTCAATTTCATTGGTATCTGAGCCTACCTTTTTGCTCTTATCTCTGGGGATTGGCTGCCAGAGAAGCCATGGGTTACCTAGTTTTTCACTCTGAGTCTTTGTTATGAGACTTGACTGTCATTCTTCTATTCCAGAGGATTCATAAATCTGGACCAGCAGCTGTGGCCCTCCCAGATCTGTCAACGGACTCTGCAACCTACGTTGCAGGTACCTGGCCCCGTGCCCTGCCAGTCCCCAGGAACTATCTGTGCAGGAATTGGGCCTGGCCCAGGTCCTGCCTAGCTAGCAGCAGGTTCTAGATGATAGGAGGTGGGAGAAATGATTTCTAAAACCCTCTGTGGTGCAGCCCTCCAGCCCCGGGGCCCCCCCACCGGTGCCCTTCCAGATACATCGGACTGGGGAGGGCGCAGGGCAAGGCAAGAGGTAGTGGAAACAAGTCTGCCTAGAACAGTGCGTAGGCTAAATAACAATAAAGTAAGTAGACTGTTCGATCTGCAGCTGCTTTAGTGACATTTTGAAAGGAGATCAGGGATAAATAAATAATAGAAAACATAACCAAATAGTTGCCATCTGCTGCTATGGCGACCACCTACCACCTAAGTGACATTTAATCTACTCTCCGGCTTTGATGCCCATATGTCCACCAACATCTCTGCCTGTGCCTAACTGTAAAGGCTCTGTCCTTTGTCATGTTACTCGTAGAGGGATTGTAGATACTACCATTAGGCAAACCTACTTACCTTTACTTATACTTGGCCCTATCCTAGGCCTTGTCTCAAAAACCTCATAAAATCCTACTCATCTTTTGAAAAGACTTCTTTAGGTTGCCCCCCTTTAATCCCTCAGCAAAAAGTGTGACACCCTTTCCTGGCCTCCCATTCTACATAGAGAAGTCACCTGTTGGAACACAATTAGTAGCATAAATTCTCTTTCCTCAGTGAGCGGCTTGAGAATAGCCTCCTGACCTACTGCTAACTTGAGTCCTCAAGCTTATGTTTTGTTTTATAAAGAAAGCTTATTAGGTAAAGTACTTAAGCAGAGTACTCATCTCAGTATCTGACACACACACCAATCCATAGGCCGACTTATCATTAGCATTTATCATCATCATCATCACCATTATCAATGGCCTTTTTATATCTTTATATCCTAGCAGAAGGCTAGTTAATTGTTATTCTTTAAGGAAAAGTATATCACCATAAAACACATGGATAGTACTTTCTTATATCAAGAGTAGTTGGCAGACTCTAAAGCTGTTTCTCTAACCCACAACTCCTGATATTCATGCTTTTGTGGAATCTCCCTTCTTAGAGTATGGATGGGACCTGTTACTTATTTCTAAAAAGTAGAATATGACAAAGGTGATGGGATATTCTCATGATTACTTTTACTTAAGAAGGCAACTCTGTCAACTGCAGACTTATTATATTGCCTTCTTGGTTTGCATGCTTTTGTGAAGCAGGCAGCCACACGGGCAAGGTCCTTGTGGCAAGAAACTGAGCAAGGGTGGTGTCTGGCCAACAGCTAGCTTAGAAGTGAGGCCCTCAGTCCAAGGGACTACAAGGAACTGAATTCTGCCAACAACCATGTGAGCTTCGAAATACATCCTTTCCCAGAAGACCCTTCAGAGGACATTGTGATTGCAGCCTACTGACAGACCTGGACACAGTGGCACTCAGCTAAACCACATCCAGATTCCTAATCCACAGAAGCAGAGAGATGATCAGAGTGTATTGTTTTAAACAGCATAGTTTGTAGTAACTCATTACACAGCACAAGATTACCAACACACTAACGTTTCCTCAATTTAAGTTCCACAGGCCTCAAAATCTCTCCTCAAATCTGGGAGCTACAATATTTGATTTTAACTTCAGAAAAATTAAGAATATATTGTGTTTGCTTATTTTTATTTGTTGCATTGTAGGAGTCTTTTTATTTGTTGTAGAGTCTAATGAACAAAATACAGAAATAAGCAAAACAGAACCGGAGGCGTAGAACCATGGAATAGACTGACAGCTATAAGAGGAAGGAATCATCAGACACCTCTTATAAGTGAGATCATGTAGCATTTGTCTTACCCTAACTGGCTATTTCACTTAGCATAATCCATGCTGTTGCAAATGCAAATTCCTTCTTTTTTTTCTTACTTCCAATATTTTTTATAGTCTTCTCTTGTCTTTACCTCTCTAAATATATCAAGTATGATATTTTTCTGAGCAGAACAAGTAACACAATTTGTTTCTCAACAAAACAATTTACCACCATGAAGAAAACAAGCAGTATTCTCATTCTTTCTTGTCCCTTCATTTCCTCACGGATCAGTGACATAGCTCATCTATAATGTGACTGTCGGGGGACTAGGGTGAGGGGAAATGGGGCAGCCTGGATAGGTAGGAAGTGGTGAGTAGTTTAACAAGTACCATGTTTGATGTCTCCTGTCACATATGTTTTAAAAAGGCTTTGAGTTTTGTTTTTGGTAATGCCTTCTTTCTTTTTTTAAATGAGTTTTTTTGGGTTTTTAAAAATATTTTTATTCATTATTTTTAGAAAGGAGGGCAGGGAGGGAGGAAGAAAGGGAGAGAAACATCAATGTATGGTTGCCTTTCACCTGCTTCCAGCTACGCACCTGGCTGGAGGCCTGGCTTGCAACCTGGTTACGTGCCCTGACTAGGAATTGAACCAGCAACCCTTGGGTTTGCAGGCTGGCACCAATCCATTGAGTCACACCAGCCAGGGCTGCAATACCTTCTTGATTTCCAGAAATTTTATATTTGGCAATGAAAGGGCAAGTTGGAAACACACTGGAATGTTTCACTGCCTGAGAAGTTTGTGCCTTCAGTTTCTAGGTAACCCTTTAGATTTGGTGGGTACAAATGCTACATTTACTTTGCATTCATTTAATAATTAAAGGACTATTTCAAATTTGCATAAAAATTTCTCTACTTATTCGAGGGAGATCAAAGAGCGCATTTATTATTATTCCCATTGATAAAGTGCTGGACAACAAAACAGTTATCTATAATTTTCATATTTAAAAGATCACTGATCAGAATAACAGAATTCCTTGAACACTCTTTATGTTGCTATTTTAAAAATATAAAAGAAGTCATGTGATCTTATGAGTTCAAGATGAATTATTTTTAAGTATATAGACTCAACAGAAATGCCAATGTTAAAATATTGGTCAGTGTTATTTATGCCCACGTTGAGCTAATACTAGAAGCACAAATCAACCTTCCCATATTAAAAAGTGGGTAATGAGACCTGTACTGTCTACTTCACAGGGTTATAAGGATAAATAAAATAAGAGCTATGAAATCTCTTCATGAACGATAAAGGGCTGCTATTATGATTAGCAGTAGAAATGACAGAGGTTTGAATCAATTTCATTTCCTAAAAGCAATCTAATGTCAAGTGCTTCAAATAACATGTTTCAATGATTCAACTACCAGAATGCTTTCAACTGTTGGATTCAATATTCAAAACCAAAAATGCTTCAAACACTGAAGTCTTGGAAAAATGCTCATCCTTTGGTTCAACATTGTATGTACAGCACAGATATCCATATCCAAAGCAGATCACAGACACGTGTCACTCATAAAGAAGGTAAAATAAGCCCTTCTTAAAATTTAAGAAGTAACTAAGTTCACTGTCATAGCCACACTGACCAAAATTTAGAGTATGTATTGGAATGAAGGCTGCATGCTACAAAAGCATTAAATTTATAAGTTTGCTAAAACATCTACAATCTTCCATTACCTTACATCATTCATTTTAACAATCTATGCATCCTTTTCTTAAGATTACAAGTGTATTCCTAACTTTATGTATATTCCTAGTTGTGTATTTTTCCCCTTGAGATTTTAAAGAATGGTCAAATGAGCTTTGACATCAAATCTAATTTCAAAAAACTTGCCACGTAAATCTTAGAAAACAAGTTGTAGAGGTCCTACGTTGTTTTCTTATAAACTAATTACACTGTTTTACAGAGCATCAAATCTCTGAAGACTTCAAAATCAATACGCCATTTTTCATTTAGATTTCCGCATTCCTTGACAAGGTAAAAATAATTTCTGCAGCAAGACATATGCCTAAGAGACTCTAAGCATTGACACCAGACCGAAGTGGTGTTCCTTCTAGCAGTGTTCAAGGGTTTACTCATTTCTTTATTAAAGTGTGCATTAAGGTGTAATTATATTTTCAGCTGAGACTGCTTTTCCTTGTGGTTCACAAAATTTTCTTATTTCACAGGTTTTGCCTAATGAAACATTTGGCAGAAGCATTCAGTTGTTTATAAAGAGAAAATGCGTAATACCCCTAGCTTCTTGGTTAGTTAACAAAGTGTTCTGCCACTTCAAAAATTAACATAATTATAATTTTTTTCTCAAAGGACATTAACTGCTACATATCTGTCATAAAATGTTTTAGCCCAAGAACAATTCTTTTGCATTAAATTGTTCTTAGTCCCTTATCAGGGAAACTAAACTGAATGGCTCTATGATGGAGATATTTTTAAATTTGAACTACGAACCACAGAAAGATTTTAACATTGATTTATAGATAATCATTTCTAAAATCTTACCTTGCCTGGTAGTTCGGTAGTTATATTTTAAAATAGACAAATGACAATTAATAAAATATACAAGACAAAGATTTCAAAATCAGTTCATTTAGAAAAGTTCACTTGTTCTCAGGGCATACCACATAACACAATACCTGATATTCAAAATGGTGACTGTAGGACGATAGGAAAGCTGACAGCAACACATTACCTTTTTTTACCACTGTGTACTCAGCCAAAGCACAGTGCTGGGTATACAGCAGGCACTCTGTAAAAATCACTTATATATAGAATCTAAAGAAACAAAATAAATGAATAGACAAAACAGAAACAAACTCAGATAACAGAGAAGATTTTGATGGTGTCCTGATGGGATGGGGGTCTGGGGCATGGGTGCAAAGGGGATGCGATTAAGATGTACAAATTGCCAGTTAGAAAGAACAGTCATGAGAATATGAAATATAGCAGAGGGAATACAGTCAATAATATTGTAATAACTATGCATGGTGTCAGATGGGTAGCAGACTTATTGGGATAATCACATCATAAATTACATAAATGGTTTAATCATTATGTTGTACACCAGAAACTAATAAAATACTGTAGGTCAACTGCAATGAAAAAATAAAAATGATTATTATTTTTTTAAAAATCTGTTGAATGAACTATTGAAAAATATTCTATATTCTATCCTGTCTCAATAAAACAAAAAAGTACATTAAACATATTAGGAAGAAAGTCACATTATTTTAAAAATAATTTTTTAAAATCCTCCGAGGAATTTATTGATAAGAGAGAGAGAGAGAGAGAGAGAGAGAGAGAGAGAGGTGCCCGGACTGGGGATCGAACCTGCAACCTTTCTGGTGTACGGGATGATGCGCCAATCAGCTACGCCACCTGACCAGGGTGACAACACATAACATTTTGAACACTTAAATCCCAAATCCTAAATGGTTAATAATGAGCATGACATTTACATGGGCTATCTATAAGCCAGGCACTGTCCTTAATGATTATTAGTATTGAATTATTTAATTCTTTAAACAATTTTTGAGGTGGCCAGTATTATTGCCATCATCCCCATTTTAAAACAAGTAAATGAAGGCACAGAGAATTTCAGTAACTCCCCCAAGGACATAAGATTTGTAAAGAGCAGAGGCAGGGTTCACACTCATGCATCTGGCTCCGGAACGCGCACCCTAACCATGCTGGGATATTGTGCTGCTGGGTCCTAAGAAGTACATTGTTACAGCCAATTCAGCCTTCTTCTGGCCAGAGGGCTTCTCAATGCTTTCGTTTATACTAGGAATATAATGGAAGAGGTGGGTTTTTCTACTTCTTAAATTACTGAGGCTCCATTCCAATTTATATTTCCAACCAGTCTTCCTATACATTGGCTGCAAGGATCATTCTTTATATTGCTTCCTGGGTTATCTCAAGTCACATGTTCTATGCAGTTCCGGTATTTAGGAACAAGTGATAGTACACTGGATCCCACCTTCCTGACAGGGATATCACACTGCTTAGCGACAGAGGTCATCAGACTAGCAGAGGTTAGTTTGAGCTGGACATCCAGTTAGTGCTTCTACTTTCTCAAATGTTTGGGAAACTAAGACGATGCATGTGCTAAATAAGGTATCAATAATCTAATGGGTACCACACTAGGGCTCTAAAGATGTCAGTAATAAAAATAATTTAACACATCACTTACTAAATAACAGGCCCAGTATTAACTTATTTTCCATTTTCAAAGTATGTATGCTTTTAATATGAAAGTTTGAACTAGATAATCTCAAATCAAAGGTTTCTTCAAAATCCAGAGAAAATCTAATGAAAAATTCTGAAAATGCATATGTAATAGGTTTTCCTTTTCTTTTATATAATTATATTTCCATTTTTCCATTACAGATTAATTCTGAAAAAAATTACACCAGCCTTTTCCCATGATATGATTCTATCAACAAGGGAATGATGACAATAATATCACATTCTGCTTCTACCTCTCCTGGCAAATGCTTGACTATCATACTTATTTTGTTTTGTTCTTGTAATGTTAATACTAGTGATTATTGTTAGATGCTTCCAACTTATTTGAAGTAGGGTGAGAGCTTACTGGTAATTTTTCAGAAACCAACATGACTAGATATATAATCCTGAAATCTTCCACCTTTCCTTATGCTTCTGTGGCTCCCCCTTCTACGACTTCCAGGTGGTTCTAGGCAAAGTTTGCACCTCTATCATCAGCCATTATTATTTCACACAACAGATTTATTTAGCTGACAACTCTACTCCAAAAACTGGAATCTACACTCCAATCTGCATTTTAAAATAAAGCAGTATCTTTCCAGATTAAAAATTGAAATGCCAATTAACTTGGCAGAAACTTAATAGAGAGATGTCTTAAAGTTCCAAAAATACATTTTAGATTTGCACACCGAGGTTAATTTTATAGTATGCAATAAAATAAACATATATAATTTTTCAGACATGTATGTAAAATTTCTAAAGCGGCATTAATTACCCTGGTCGGTGTGGCTCCACTGGTTAGAGCATCACCCCATAAACCAATGGATCACAGGTTCTGTTCCCCATCAGGGCACATGCCTCAGCTGTGGTGTGGTCTTGGGTCCAGGAATGTCCCCAGTCAGGATGCATACAAGAGTCGGTTGAACAACGTTTCTCTCTTACATTGATGTTTTTTCTCCACTCTTTCCCCCTCCCTTTCCCTCTCTCTAAAAGTAATAAGCAAGGATAAAAAAAAAAATAACAAAAATAAAGTAAAATTCCTGAAGCAGCACAGATTACATTCTTGGTTTTTTTTCCCAGTCATTAAAATGAAAAAAGCCCTATCTTCTCATGCTTATCTATTATAACAGGTGAGAAGAAAAAATTTTAATATTCCTATAAATACAATATTACTGCTTCAAAAGTAAACCAACACACATGGCATTTTAAAATTTACAGAAAAACAAGAAAGCCAACTAATATTAAACTCAGAGAATTAAAGTGAAAAAATAAGGGATCAAAATTACCAGTTTTTCCAGGATGTCTAACTTTCAGAATTAATAGCATATCTCAGATTTCCCATACTCACTGGCTGGTTTTTCTTTCTTCCAGTAAATAATTTAGAAAACATGTGCTTTAGACTATAATGACTCGCTGTCTCCAAGTTCTAGTATAAATCAGGCATATTGATGTTACGTATCAATAAAGTCTGGTTTTGGCTGCATTTTAAATGGGGAATGTAATAAAACAACAATAAAATAAAATTAAAATAAATAAAATGAGGCTTCTTGGAAGATAAGGGGCTGGAGGTGAAGGAAAATCCATAAGGAAGGGACATTAGTGAATTGCTAAACTCTAACCAGCCTTTTCCACTTACCCCTTGGTTAACAAAACTCATGTTCAAGTATAATAATTATTGCCTTGAATAGTATGTAAGTGCTACATAATTCTAAGTTTCTTTTCGGTGCTATTCTTGCAAACATCACCTATATTGCTTCCTATCTAGTCATCAATGCCAGCACTGACAATGATCCCCTATACAGATTTTCTTAAAGGATTATTACTGGCATATTTCAAAGCATATCCTGCATCACTTATCTGACTTACTGACAACAATTTGCCCTCATGTTGCATACGGAAAAACTATTGGTGCATATTGAAATCCTTTGCCCAGAAGGTTTCCATTGACAGTGGAGAATAAGACAACCAGCCGCAATTGCAGCAGTCTGTTCTGCATTTAAAATGTTTCACCATGCATGATATGGCTAAAATTGAACAAACAATGTTTTGAATTTCCTCATTTCCATGGAGTATGAAACTATCATTCTAAGCGATCTGCCCCTATCCACAGTGCTTCAATCTGTTTAATAGGGACCGGAGATTTCTTACAGAGTAGAATATGTATATTAGCTGCAGTTCATATATTTCCTTTCTATTCCCATTTACAGCTTTTTAAAAATTTATGTAGATGAATTTCTTAAGAATATTTTTAGGATAGGGAAACTCTTCCGTACAATGCTAAAATGCCAAATAAATTACATGCCATTATAACTCATCAAAACCCAGAGAATGACAACACCAAGAGTGTACCCTAATGTAAACTAAGGACTTTGGCTAATACTGACATGTCAATGTAGGTTCATCAATTATAACAAATATCCATTCTGGTGGAGGATGGTGATAACGGGGAAGGCTATCCAGGTGTGGGTGCAAGGGATATATGGGAATTCTCTGCAGTTCTGGTTCAATTTTACTACGAACTTAACAGTGTTTCTAAAAATAGTCTATTTAAAAGGAGAAAAAAATCCCTCATATATGAAGCATGTTAGTATATCTGGGAAAAGTTACATTGTGATAACACAAAACAATACAATTGAATGTCATCATCTTCCCTGTGGAATGCAAGGAAACTTTTGAGGACAGGAGTGGAGCATTAAACAAGATTTAAATAATGAAGTGAAGTGATGATTTCATGATCAGAGAGAAGACAATTTTCTTTTCAAAAGTGTTACCGCATCGTTAAAATAATGAGTCAAGGGAAATACCTTTGTCTAATTCACAGTCAAAATTATACCTAAAACACAATCTTGATAATCTGACAGATTTTAAGATATGCACATTTTGAGTTGGAGTTTAAGAAATCTTGAAAAATTAGAGGAGAGCTCTATCTTTGGTTCATATTGTAGCATTAATTATTCTAAAAATACTCTCTAGTTTTCAGATCTATATAAAAGCAACTTCCTGAAATTCACATTAAAATTGTTTATGCGTTAAACTGTTCAAAGGGCCTTTTTTTAAAAGTAAAGTGATACCTCATTGGATAATAAAGATATTGTTCCTTATAGAAAACGTATTTGAAAACAAAGATACAGCAAAATTGAGTCCTACAGGCCATACTAATGGACTAAGGGATATCTAATCTTGAATTTATAACTATCGCTTCAATGGTGAATTTTATATGCTAATGGTAACAAAATAGTTAAAAGTCTATACTTTTGGGACTAACGGACCTTTATTCAGAGGCTTTATATTAACCGAACTGATAAAACTCTTCTCTGCATCTGAAGGCCCCTGATTTCCTTGTTTTCTCCTATTCCCTATGTGAATTCTGAAAGGCACATTACAAACAAGCCCCACACTCACCCTGGCTAAATGTGATTTACAATAATTTTCTTTCACAAATTAAGACAAGGAACAGCCTGGAGGAGGAAACTAGCAACATTAAGATGGTAATATTTTAGACCTCTGGTGGGAAAGAGACCTGCGTAATTTCACTTGATTAAAACCACTGAGCTATTTAACTCAGTTCCTGCATTAGGAAAGTCAGTGCCATAAGCCAAGGCATTAAATGCTTCTATTACAGAATTGTCATTCTTTTTTACAGGGGCAAATTCCACCCAGCTCTCCTTCCATATTCCAAGACCATACACCTTAAAAATAGCGGAGGAATGGCTAGGGAATGTGAGTGACACCATCATTATCTTCCAAGAATTGCAGGAAGCTATAACTCTCCAGATTCATCTGTTTTGTTTTCATCTCATTTACATGAAAAAATACCTTTCAGCTTTCTTATTATCATACGCGAATGAACATTATTTCCTGGGTGAATTTATTTATGCATTTACTTGTCATACTTCGGTAATTTTCTTTTAGCTTCCTAGATCAGATGAGATTGGGCACGTTCAGGGTGGTATGGCCATAGACGGTAATTTTCTTTTAATGTGATATCAATCATATCACAAAAGTGTGGTTCTCATCTATTTGAACTTCCAGAAGCTAGAATAAAAAATTAGATTCTAGGGAGAGATGAAGCATTGATTCCAGAATCAATGGGCTGATTTTAATCCACTAGCAAGTATCTGGTTATTAGAAAATAACTTGAGCCCTGGCTGGTAGCACAGTGGATAAGGCGCCAGCCTGTGAACTCAAAGGTCGCTGGTTTGATTCCCCAGCCAGGGCACATAACCAGGTTGCAAGCCAGGTCTCTAGCCAGGTCTATGGCTGGAGGCAGGATAAAGGCAACCATACATTGATGTTTCTCTCCCTCTCTGCCTCTTTCTCTTCCCCCATCTCTGAAAATAATAAACAAAATCTTTAAAAAAAAAAGAAAAGAAAAGAAAAGAAAAGAAGTTAATTTCAAAAGGTACAACATTAAAAAAAAAGCATGAAAAAGATCTTAGAAAGTATCTGTTCAATGCTCTTATTTTTCAGTTGAGGTGGCTAAGGCTTAGAGGGTATAAATGATTTCTTTTTCTTTCTTTTATTCATGAATAATAACTTCTTGAATGTCACAAGGTACTTATAGACAGAACCAGGTCTCCTAACTGAATGCTCAAAACACTTTGTTCTCAACAACAGTACAATTAGACAAGCATTAAAGAGCTGCACACAATAGGAGCTTCAAATCTTATACATCTCTTGTACACATTTACATTCACTCAGTGACATTTATTTCTGCGGCCTGAGGTTACAAACACAGTAAATACCAAACAGGTATGTAGAGCCTACATGTTAGAGCCTCCATGTGTGTGCAGCTCCAACATTATCTAAAGTTATCAAATTCCATTTACATACTCTTGACTGCCCAGCCAGGACAGCTCAGATGAAAAGAAAATTAATTTGTAACCTGCTGGCTTGCCAAAATAAATAAGGCAGAAACTAGTAACTTCAGGTGGGACCGGGTATTTTACCCTAATAATCATTGTAGTCATTCATTTTTTGTTCATTCAACCAATATTTACTGAGCAGCTACGATGTGCTAAATATGGTTCTAAACAAAGCACGGAAAAGAGTGAGCAAGAAAGGCTAAGACTCTATCCTCAAGGAACTTAAAAGTAGTGAAATTTAAATTTAAAAAAAACCCCAAAACCACAAATGAACAAATGAATAAAATAATTTCAATGCACTGTAACTGTTAATGCAGACATTAAACTGGATGATAGTAATGGGAAAGGTCTGACTTTTGTGGAAAGGTGGCCTCTTTGAGCAGGTGACATCTGACCTATGATCTGTAAGATGAGAAAGTGACAGCCAGGGTGAGAAGTGGAGGAAGAGTATTCCAAGCAAAGAGGAAGGCTAAGGGTCCCATATAGGAAAAAATTGGGGTCCAATTATACCACAATAGGCAAAAAGAACAAGGTGGTAGAGACAGAGGCTGGAGAAGAGACTAGAAATATTCTTTTGTCACAATGTAAAAACAAACCCTCTTTAGAAATGAGTCTGAATGCCTCTACAAAACTTTATTATTTTATTATACACAGGCATGGCAAACCTCTGCATTAGGAAAGCTGTAGTGACTCCAAGTCATGTGTAATTTACTTTTTCAAATTTCATGTAGAAAATAAGCTTCAGGTAAGCGCTTAAAGATGACTTTGCTTACAAGGAAAAGAAAAACAGTTATAGCATTCTGACCAGCTGAAACTCAGAACTGCCCTTTGTTTAAACCTGAACAGGTCCACAAACACATCATCGTGTGGTTTACCTTGAGCGGCAGGTAAAATCACCGGAGTACCCAGGTTATCTTCCCCCATTACTACTGAGTTAGTTAAATGGTAAACGTTCTTTTAATTATGTGATACTTTGTTTTTGGTGTTAGTACAATTAATTTCCATAGCATATTTGTTGTATGTAGAAAACTGCATACATATATGTAATAATTGATAATTTACTAGAAATTAGGTAGCTCTGTAGGGTATCATGTCCACGTGTGTAAATACAAAGGCCATGGGCCACCCAAGATGGAAGGATACAGGGTAAGATGCTGAATTTCAGCTTTTCAACCACAGGCCTGTGTGATCAAGACCAGGACACTTCCTAACCCTTCCTGAATCTCATGTTTCTCTCCAAAATGTTATATTACTAGACCTTACTAAGTTGAAAGAAAATGAAGCAAAAATATCTAAGTGTTTAGCACCTAGAATGAACTCAATAAAGTTTGGTGTTTTTCCCCAATATATATTTCTAATAAAGGTAGTAGCATTTACAATCTGAGAGCAATAATCATGCAGATTCCATTTGTCTCTTTTAATGAGAACTCTGTGGTACTTTTTCACACGTGGGAAGGATGCAAGACAAAGAAACTGTTTCTAAAGCTCTTTATACATCAAATCTGAATTAAGACCTAATTTTCTAATTGTTCTGCTGCCTGGCATCACCCCATTTTGCCTACTTTCTCTGAAGCTTCCACTGTGTCTCCTTCATCTCAGACACGTGCCCCAGCGCAGTAAATCATAGTTAATTGCGTGTCTTAAATTAACAGACAAAAATAATGCACAATTAATTGGGGGGAAATTGTCAGTTGGTGAAAGAATCTCGCTCATTACACTTTGGGTGCAGGATGCGTGCCAAGTGCATGTCCCGGCAAGATGGTCCAGTCCCAGCTCTGTGGGGAGGGTACCACGTCACCGCTGTGCAGAGCAGTCCGGTCTGGAGAATCACATGCTTTAAAACACTTAACATGGCAACTGCAGCACCTTCAGCTTGTTCTGCAAGGTGCTCACACAGGACTGTGCGTCACAATGAATAACGAGAAAGAACTAGGATTTTAGTTGATGAAGGATGGAATAAAAAGACTGAGGTTGGGCCATTCAGGGAAAAACCTAAGCTGTTACCAATGATTTTTCACATTTGGTAATATGCAAAGATGTTCAAAACATTCTTATGTGAAAGTGATCTATAAAACAATGTTCAGTTTTTGAGTATTTATAGTAGGTGGAAGAAGCAAGAAGAGAGAGGAGGAAAAGGTATTTGGAAAACATACAACAAAAATGTTAATATTTGTTATCTCTGAGTTGTTCATACTTTCTAAATTTTCTTTAAAACCTTTTAAGTTCTTTTAAATTACATTTAAATTTATTTCTGAATCTGATATTATAAAATGTCACTTTTAAAGATCCATAAGAATCTTTTAAAATAGACTCAATTGTTATAGTAAAAATATCATAAATTTGCCCTGGCTGGTGGCTCAGTGGATAAAGCACCAGCCTGTAAACCCAAAGGCTGCTCATTCAATTCCCAGCCAGGGCACAAAACCAGGATGCACGCCAGGTCTCCAGCCAGGTCCTTCGCTGGAGGCAGGTGAAAGGCAACCATACATTGAGTTTCTCTACCTCTCTACCTCTCTGCCTCCTCCCTTCTCCTCTCTCTAAAAATAATAAATAAATAATTTTTAAAAAGTAAAAAAAAAAGAGAAAATCTTTTAAAATAAACTTAATTGCTATAGTAAAAATGTCATAAAATTGCCCAGTGGATAGGTGCTGGCCTGCAAACCCAAAGGTCATTGGTTCGATTCCCAGCCAGGGCACATAACCAGGTTGCAAGCCAGGTCTCCAGCCAGCTCCATAGCTGAAGGCAGGTGAAAAGCAACCATACATTGATGCTCCCTCCCTTTTTTCCTCCCTCCCTGCCCTTCTCTCTGAAAAATAAGGAATAAAGTATACGAAAAAAAAGAAAAAAAAAGTAAAGTGAAAAAATAACCCCTAGTAAACACCTACACACAATTCTATTATACCAGTGGTTATACGGATAAAACCAGCTCTGTAAAAATGCATTTCAAAACTATTTAAGAAAACCATGTTAAATAAAATCGAATGTTTATAATACAATACTTTATCCCAACATATGCCTTACAGTATATTAACACATGAGAAGAAAATCACTGTAAATCCTTTTTAGTTTCCTGATACTGACAAACTGCAAATATGCTCATAACAAATCCAATAACCTTAAATGTGAGGAAATGAAAATCTCTCCTTCCACCTACTCTCCCTGTAACAGAAAGACCCAGTATTGTTCTGATGCTAACATCTGCAAAAAAAAAACAACAACACACACACACACACACAGAGATTGTCATCACTTTTAGCAAACTACATGAGGACAAATGACAACATTTTGCAAAATACAAATGCTAACTTCTGTTGTATTTCAGATTTAAAAGAAAAGAATATACAACACCTAACAATGTAGATTCATCTCAAAGACACTGAGCAGCCTACTAATCTTGAAATAAGAAATAAACATTGCCTGCTTTCTTTTATTTATCGGGGGGGGTGGGGGTAGAGTGGGAAGAGCTACTCATAGTTCAGCAAAAGCCCACAGCTCAACCTCAGGCGTCTCTTTATCCCAAGGGTAATATCTCCATTCCACTCTTAATGGAACAAATTTCTAATCAGAATATGCATTCAGAAATAATTGAGGCGAGGCAATGTTAACACATCATGCTGCCATCAGCCTTCCCTGGTGCTGGCAATCAATGCAGCACGCTCTGGTGTGACAGCGCTGGGCCACACAGCAACATCGCCTCCATGAAGGGAAGGCAGCTAGCAAGGGCCATCCGAGTGCTTGGCTCCTCTCTGGGTGCTTGGGACAGGGTCTGGAAGAGGCTTCTGTGCTGGAAGATCCCAGCCTTAAAATGTTTCCTTGAACCTTAAAGCGCTTAAAGCGATGACTTCAACTGGGTCCAGACCAGGAACTCTACATCCAAATGAGAATCAATGTCCACTTTTATAAAGTTATTGAGAATTTTTATAAGAATAGTTACTTCCAGAATAGGTAACCCTGCCCCTAGGTTTTCAAGTTATTAAAACCTTAAGCCCTGGCTGGTGGCACAGTGGATAAGGCGCCAGCCTGTGAACCCAGAAGTCATCAGTTCGATTCCCAGCCAGGGCACATAGTCAGGTTGCAAGCCAGGTCTCCAGCCAGGTCTGTAGCTGGAAGCAGGTGAAAGGCAACCACACATGGATGTCTCTCTCCCTCTATGACTATCTCCCTTCCCCTCTCTCTAAAAATGATTAGTAAAATCTTAAAAAAATAAAAGAAAAAGAAAAAGAAAGAAACCTTAAGGCATTGCATACTTTTGAATATATCTCATGATGCCCGGAAAAAGTCCAGAGGCTTAAATTCAGGTTTCTTCAAGTGTGACAGGATATTGATACTTGCTCTCGCTGGGTAATGAGCAGCGGGATTTCATTAGACTAACCTTCTACTTTTAAATGTTTGACATTCTCATAATAAAAAGCAAAAAAAAATTAGATTTCTGTCAATATAGTTCACGTTCACAATTTTACAGTTTTTCCTTAGAAACACATGAGACGTGATTTAGGCTTAGGATTATGCAAGATACTTAATAAGCAGTCTGAAATTTTAAAAAATCTACCAAGCATGATGTTGATCATAAGAAACATTCCTTCATTTCTGGGGGAAAAAAAACAAAACTGTACCATAATCTCTAATGAGGGAAGCAGTGCACCTAAACAAATGCAGTGCCACCATCTGCCTGGCATTCGCACAGTGTGACAAAATAGACTGGTAATTAACTGCTTTCCTACCGAAATCTGCCAGCTTTAACTCCCCCGTGTCACTGATCAGAAGGTTCTGTGGTTTCAGGTCTCTGTGCAAAATATAACGCTGGTGGATGTAAGACAGCCCTCGCAGCAACTGAAATAAAAACAACTGAGAAAATAGGGAGACAAAAGTTAAAATCTGAACACAGATAAATGCCAGTTTCTACATACAGTCTGCCAAATACTTGTATTTAGTGAAAATGGGTACCCATCCCTGAATTGCCTACCGAATTATTCAAACAGAATCTGCATAAAGCTCGGAAATCCCTCATTTACTCAATAGTAAATCTGAACATTTCTAACAAGCCAGCATCATGTCCACCCAGAGTGATACTTTCTCAGCCAGAGGTCTACAATACGATCTGTTCCATAAATTAAGCAAAATGTAAAGAATCCATTTTTATGATATTTATTGTCTCTGGGCCTAAATTAATTTTTGAGAGACAAAAAATCTATCCGTAACATTATAAAAATAAGCAAAACATTTTACCAAGCTTAAGAACATGTGTTCATGTTTAACTCCATAGAAACAGCATAAACATGATACCTGAGGTTCACCCATTAACATGCTTTAAGGAATGAAAAGATAAGATGATTTCAAATAATTAAAACAAAAACAGTCACATGGTCCAATTAATACTACATTGTAATTATATTACTTTTGCACATATGGCCACAGAGATTAGGTTATTGCCTGAAGACAGACATGTCCCTTCACTAATTACAGAGCAGACCCTTCCAAAGGGAAAGGAAATGCAAAAAAAAGAGCGAAACCAAGAATTCAAGAGTGATACTTGTATAAGAAATCATTTTATGAAGCAACTGATGGCCTTCTCTGTTTACTTTCATGTTGGATCATATCAAATGTTTCTATTTTGATAACAAAACAAAACTGTGATTCTCTAGTGTTTCCAATATTCTATTTATGAAAAAAAGTATTTTTAAACAATTTACTTGCCAAAATAATCCTAGTTGACATCATTTTAAAAATCAACCTCCTAAAACAAAAATAAAAACAGTGCTTTAAATATCACTGGTGCTCTAGTCTATACAGTCAGCTAGTAACAAAAGGCAGTTTCAGGAAAATTTTTAATTAGTTGTCAAAATTCGATGCTATCAGAATTCTAGAATCTTCACATGGAAAAAGACTGGCAACTCCTTGAGGGCCCTGGGAGCCAGCATTTATGGAATATTTTCCAACTAAGGGCTGTAAAAGCCAAGTGAATTGTCTACAGAGTCAATACCTTGAAATAACAGTCAGATGAATTCGTGTCAAAATCTTTTCTAATAGCTGAACTTGGTCTGTTTATTTTTTGGTGGCACACAACATTTTAAAATATAAAATTAAACACACACACACACACACACAAATAAAATCTTGATGTGTAATAATATGCTGTGGAGCAAGGCCAAGGAGAATTATCTCCAGAATCTAAGCATTAGAAAGAAGGCAGAATGTGTTAGGCTGCATTAAATTACTGGCTCAAGAACCTTAGGAAGCAAACATTCCTGCGAGTCCTCCTCTTAGCCTGTCCTACACAGCAGACTTCCAATAGCCTCTGCATCCTGAAGCCTGATGTTTACAATTTCTAAGAAAATCCATATTCCTTCAGTTCATAAGGGAAAAAGAGTGAGCAAATAGAGCTACTTTGTTTCTTCAAACACAAGGGCAGACCACATAATGAATTTAATTGGTGAGCACCCAATGCAATAGTATATGGATGATGCATCATAGGATTGAACCCCTGAAACTTATATATGTCATTAACCAGTGCTATCCCAATAAATTTAATTACATTTTTTAAATTTTCAAAATAATAATCTGATTTTGAAAAGAAAGTCTATCCTGGCTGGTGGCACAGTGAATAAGGCACCGGCCTGTAAACCCAAAGTTCGCTGGTTCGATTCCCAGCCAGGGCACATAACCAGGTTGCAAGCCAGGTCTCCAGCCAGGTCCTTAGCTGGAGGCAGGTGAAAGGCAACCATACATTAATGTGTGTGTGTCTCTCTCTCACACTCTCTCCCTTCCCCTCTCTCTACAAATAATAAATAAAATCTTAAAAAAAAAAGAAAGAAAGAAAAGGAAGTCTGGCATTTAGCAAGGTGCTAATTTTGGGGCCCAGCAGAAGCTTCTCAGGATGTGATTGCCTATCGAGCTGTGGCAATGCACTTCAGTGTAACAAACACACACCCAGTACCAGATGCCATTCTATGCTTCACAGGCTACAAGCTCATGTAATCTCTGGAACAATTTTAATGAAAAAGGTACTTCAATCATTTCTGCATTAGTGAGGAAGAACGTGCACAGTTCCTCAAAGTCTCTCAGCAATTAACGAACAGAGCCAGGACTCAAACCAGGCAGTCTGGCTCCAAAGGCCATGCCCTTAACCACTATACTATAGAAATTTTGGCCAGAAATCAAAACAATGAGACACAGTGTTAATATAGAAGCTGCTTCACAGGAGAAAGGCTGGGCATTCAGTACCATGGCTGCCAAGGCCGCTGAGCTGAGCCCTTATCCCTCTGAGCTGAGCCCTTATCCCTCTGAGCACTCGATACTCCCTGCTCTGGGCAGTCTCGCCCATCCCACACTCAGAGCACAGGGCTCTTCAACCTCTACCTCTGTTCTTTCCTCTTCTCCACCAGAAATGCCCCCTCTCCCCTTTGCCTGCTAATCTCCCCCTGGAGCCTTTCCTGACCACCTATGGAGGCCTTTTCTTGCCCGCAGGTGACCATGAGGTATGTGGGCTCTGACGGCAGCTTCTGCATGTGTCTAGGGCAGTGTGGCATTAGGCTACCCACCCCAGACTGTGTGCCTTCATCCTCCTCCTAACCTGGTATGCAGCTGCCACTAGTGCAAGTAATGTGAATTCTGAACCCAGCTTACAGATTTCCAGATTAAGCAGGTGCAAAAATAGCAGGAAACGATGGGATAGAATTCTGTAGAAGCTAAGTGCAGAAGCGGGTACATCAAACCATCACAAGGGGCTCTTCTTTTCATACCTTTACTAATTAATGAAAATATATAGCCCACGTGCTAATACAGAAGCTATCCAGTAAGATGTCATATTACAGGAGATGACAAAAATCAGTGTTGCAAAAGGACACAATTACACACTCCGATAACAACTGGCCAAACTAAGCTCCAAACATGACAGTGTCAACCATGTGCCAGGTGCTGTTATGTGAGAAGGATGTAAAGAAGAATAGAACAAGACGTAGTTCCTGGATTCAGGAACTCGGCCCCTAGGGCTGCAAGGGCCTGATAAACAGACAATCACCACTTAAAGACGTCTCCACTGTTAATAGCCACACAGACAGAGGGTACCAAAGACACAGAGGGCAAAGGATCTAGCAACAAAAACAACAAAAATGATCCTGCCATTATTATACAAAGAATAGCTCTATTTAAGGGATGAAGGAAACCTTGTCACTCTAAAATCAGAATTCATTACACATCAAATTTTAATTGAAAACCAAGTAGATTATTCAGGATCATTCACTAGATGCACGGGTTGAAATCATGTGTTATGTGACAAACACCTTGCTTTTTTTAGGAAAAATACTGAGGAAACCAAGCAAACAGATCGTTAGATAAATTAAGAAGAAAAACTTTGGTAAATGAAAAATAACAGCCCTGGCCAGGTGGCTCAGGTGGTTAGAGCCTTGATGATGAGCCAAGGTCGCAAGTTCAATCCCCAGTCAGGGCACATACAAGAGGCAATCAATCAATGTATGCATAAATAAGTGGAACAACAAATATTCTCTCTGTCTCTCTCTCTCTCTCTCTCTCTCTCTCTCTTATTCTTCCTCTCCTTTCTCCAAAGCAATAAATAAAATTTTTTTAAATATAACATATGAAACTATAAAGCTACCAATTCATTGTCATAAAAGCAGTGGTGGTTAGAGGACAACAGACTTACTGAAAACATTAGAAAGTACCTTTGAATGTGCTGCACAGAATATGCACAGCTAGCTAAGGGTGGGAAGGCTGTAAGGAAGCAGAGACCATCCTGAGTTAAATAGATTATCCCATGGAATATTCTTTGGAAATGTCCTGAGAGCTCAAGACTTAGAGATTTATTCCTTTAGATAAGCAGGCAAGTACCTAACTTTTCCATGTAAATTTCTGAGCAAGCCACTTCACTTGCTTGTTGTATAAATCACCACACAGGATACACTTGATCTTTGTCAGAACCAGAGGAACACTATGAGAACAAGAGGAACCACCAAAGATGGGTCACATGCAGAGAAAATGAAAAACCATCTTTGGTATTTGCTAATAAAACTATTAACCACTGAAGTAATCTCAGTTTCTGAAAAGAAAAGAAGGGGGATCAATAGTCACTGAAGGCTTACTCTATCTAGTTCAAAGGCTCTTCTGAGTACTTTCACATACAAAATTTAATCTTTCCACCTATAATCTTGTATTTTCCCATTTCACTGAAACAAAGGAGGCAACCAACACTCTAAATGCACAAGAAACATAATCAATTCATCCAACCATCACACAGTGCTTGAGAACTTTCCACTACCACTCATTATCTTAAATGAGGTCAATGCTTAATAAAACAGTGCATGGATGAATAGTGATACACCCAATATAAGCAAAATGTTTTTATTAAGTGAACCCAAGTTTGTAAAAGTCTCAATTAGCATGTTATGTAAGAAACATACCATTCTTGAACTTCTGCTTTTTGCTATTTCAAATCCTCTTAGAAATCAATAACATGGTGGAAGACAGCTACTGATAAATGAACATGTTTGAAACTTTCCGTCTTTTTATTGTAGTAGCTTTGAGATCTTCCTAAGGATACATTACCACCTCAGGATATTATATACTCAATTTTGTAAAAGGAGATTCCTCCAATTTCTTCACTATGATCACTTAAGATTTATATTCTAGTTTGAATATGTTCACTTTCTGCAATAAAAGTCCCAATGGAAAAATGCCTTAAATAGCAAAGATTTGATGAACAGGGACACTTGTGAGCAGCAGATCTATCTCTAGCCCAGTCGTCCTGCCACCCCCAGCAGGAAACAGTTCCCAGCCTCAGGGCCATGGCAGACACATCTTGGGAACAACCTTTAATACTTCGGCCATTCCTTTCTGAAACTCTTGAGACTTCAAGTATGTAACAAATATCAACACAAGGCCTTTGATCAAAACTTCTAGAGAAAGTTGGAAAAGAGCACTCAGTATTTGTGTTTAATACTGAGGAAATTTGCTAGCACTTGCAGTAAGCAACAAGTCTAAAAGTGTGTGGTCAGATGTGATGCTCTTTGTCTCAATGTTTAGTCACTAAGGTCCAGGAATGGTCTGAAATGCATGCATTACTCAATATATATGGTTCTACTTAATATGAGACTAAGCACGGGTCAACTTCCTTTAAGGAATGTCCAGGTTCTCTTAGGACCTACAGAAAGGTTATGAGAGCCATTAGCAATGAAAATCCATGCCTTATGGCATATAACAAATTATTACAAAATAATTAGTTAAGCTACTTTTCTGCCACCTGGGGACCAAGAATTAATACCTCTGTATTTTAGGTTTCTTGTCTTGAAATTAACTGAGTCTTAGATACTTTTCAATAGCTAATCATGCTGCAATATTGTATCATTCCATTATTTTATGAGTAACAGATACTGGAAGGCACTTTACAGATCAACAACTGTAATAACTGCCATTTGTTAAGTGCTTACTATGATAGATATTGTACTGTTTTACATTCATGTAGATAGTTTAGCCCTCCCAACACCTCTGCCAGACAGATATTGTTATTCCTCAGATTCAGAGAAATTATGCGAATTGGACAAAGGGACACACTGGAAATGAAGAGGTATAACTAGGTACTACTAGTAATTTGAATCCATTTTTCTCTGGCTCTGACACCCACAATTAAGAGATAGCTTCTGTACTATTTGATTTTTAAAAAATGAAACAACTGTAATACAAAAAGAATAGATTAATTTAAAAAGTGGTAAAATTTATAAAAAATAATAAAAGGTATGTGTACTATTTAATTAGCGTAGTTCAAATTATGTGAACCCAAGGCTAGAAAATGTGACACTAGCAAATAAAGTCATAGATGGGTAATAAATACCTCTAAATAATATGCTCCATGTTTAACACTGTGTTATTTAAAAACCAATAAACAACACAAATATTAAATTATCCACACATCAAATTTCCTAAAAATAATTAGAAATGTGGAGAATCCAAGATATCTCATGAATGTCAAAATATTTTATAATGTGCATCATATAATGGTTTCATTATAGAAGGTCTCCAATTTATAAATGTCACAGAATAATTCATCCAGATTTATTGCATTTAGTTGAATTTCAAATTTACAAATGCCTAATGCAAATATCAAATCCTAATTTGTAATACAATGTACACAATTCATACTCAGTTTCTGTTTTTCAAAGCATCATTGCAATTCCATGTGTTGAATTTCTTAAAGAGAATACTTAGGTTATACAAAGATGTAAAGGAGACAGAAATAAAATCCCTCATATTCAACATTATGGTATAATTGATGTGTCGCTTTGGACATACTTGACAATATGAAGCATGCTTTAGGGATGGTGTAAGGCACAAATGATTTCCTGTCCTGATTCCTCATGTTTGTCTTAGAAAACATGCAAACCAAGAAAAAAAAATGCAGAATCTATCTTAAAGAGAAGACAGGAAAGCTAGAGGCTTGAAATCCCACAGGGTGTATTATTTCCACTAGGTAGGCTGAAACTGGGTATTTCCATCTTAGAATTAAAATCACATGGCATACTATAAATGATTGCATCTTGTAAATCTTTCGGGTGATTTCTCTTCGGATTGCGTTTTAAAGCAGCTTCAGGATCAGCAGATGATGCCGAAAATAAAAATAAAATGTTCTGAGCATTGACTGTAGATGCCACATCATAGCTAGAAATTCACTACTTAGGCCCCCTCTGAATGTCCAACACAATATGAATTGGCACATGAAACTTCACCTTCTTTATTGTTAATACTTTTTAGATATGAAAGATTATTTTGTTATAACAAAAATAGGATCTAAGAGCTCAAAATTTAGACAGGGACTGAGACATGGCATCAAATTTTTTAAACAATCTTTTTTTAAAGATTGTATTATTTTTTAGAGCAAGGGGAAGGGAGAGAGGCAGAGAGGGAGAGCGACATCAATGTACGGTTGCCTTTCACCTGCCCCCAGCTATGGACCTGGCTGGAGACCTGGCTTGCAACCTGGTTATGTGCCCTGGCTGGGAATCGAACCTGTGGCTTTGGGTTCACAGGCTGGTGCTAAAACAATCTTTAATGACATCATAAGGTAGTCATATTTCTCAAATATATAGAGTGATGAAAGGCACTATAATATTCACAGTAATGCACACTAGGAAGTCAACCAACTACATGGGAGCTCTACTTCAGAATATGGAGAAAATCAGGTGTTTTCTGATTTTCTATTTGAACAGTAGAAACTCTAATTTAGGAATCAATTATCAGTGCCATCTGTATAAGACAATCTTAATTTGGCATAACATTATTTTGTCTGTTATACACCTGCTTGTTCTCTGGACTATGAAACAAAAACAGCAATTTTTCAACTATAATAACTCTCATCTTCTTAATTAATATAGATATTAAAATTAAAAATAAAACACAGCTTTATACCAACAGGATTTCAGACACTTCACAGAATAGGGAGAGAATTCAAAATTATTTTGGTTATTTTGAATTATTCCAAAAACAGTTCTGTGGGAAAAAAAGAAAAAGAAAGGAAAAAAAGGTCCAATGTCATAATGCTAACAAGATTTAAGGAACTATATTTCTGGATATCAATTGGCAACAGCATCAATTAATCACCTTTTTTAAAAAATATTTTATTTATTATTTATAGAGAGAGGGGAAGGGAGAGAGGCAGAGAGGGAGAGAAACATCAATGTATGGTTGCTCTTCACCTGCCTCCAGCTATGGGCCTGGCTTGTAACCTGGTTATGTGTCCTGGCTGGGAATTGAATCAATGATCTTTGGGTTTGCAGGCTGGCACCAATCCACTGTGCCACCAACCAGGGCAATCTCTTTCTTTTTGATGAACCTTAATGTTCAGTCTCACATGCTTATCAATTTTTAAAGAATACATGAAAAAAACTGGGTAAGGGCCAAAATTTAGACTGTTACAGTCATTTTTTTAACTCAATGATTCAATCTGGACTTCAATGAGAATTATAAAATGAAGAACTAATACAACTTCTGCATTCAACTCAACTATGAGGTCCAAAACCCCATAAAATTCATAGCAAATGGTTTGTGAAGAGGGGGAAAACTACCTTATCAAAAAAATTAACCAGTCTTTTACATACTAATTATCACGTTCTAGCAATTGGTTGCTATACCTTTAATCATCATAAATATTTAGTATAACAAGGCTAATGTCCTCAGGCTTTTGATTCAGCCTTTAAATTGCCCTCTGAGTAATTAACTGCTAAAATTACCCATTTGTTTAAAATTGGTATTATAGTAAGAAGCAAACCATTAGTTAATAGAAAAGATTTATTTCAGAATGCCACATTGAGAAGACACATTTTGTAGGCAATTAAAGTAGCAAAGTAATTCTAGAAATGTAGTTAAATCGGCAATTTTTCTCATGAGTTTATTCCAGTATATACAAGAACTACACATCAAGGTAATGCTAGGTGAAGGAGTAAGTGGAAGCTATGCTAACCTCCTCCCAGGTGGACCAATCTGGAATCACAACTAAATTGTATAGAAAGTACCCTGAATAACCAATTGAATACTAGCTGGAGAGAAACCTTATAGCCACAGACAGAAGAAACCACTTCACCGCAATGTGAGACACTAGAGAATGTGGAGACACTTGGAGAGCTAGGTGGGCTCCCATGCACAGCAGCTAAAGATCTGGAGGCATGTCTCAGTGGCTGGGGACTTCCCCTAAGAAATGTGGGGTCTAAATTCCAAGTTGGGCTCCCCAGCCTATAGCAACAGAGCTGGAAAGGGACCCAGATAACATCCAGTTATGAAAAGCAACAGGGTATCTGTCTGCCAAGGAGAGAGAGCCAGAGATGCAAACAGCCTCTTAAAGGGCCAAGGCACAAAATTATGTTTGTAGCCACTTACCCTGGGCTCTGACAGAGGGAGGGCACAGTGGGCTAGAGACACTTGAGGGGAGTCTGGAGTTGGTGGCTCTGGGGAGAGAACTGAAGGAACAGCTGCTAGGATCCCTGCTGAGTCATTGCCCACACTACAGAAGCCATCTTTCTAAGGCAGAGAAATCCTCTCCAAGTGACATCAGCCTGGGGGAAGCAAGAGCTCCAAGTAGCAGGAATTACTCTGCCCCAACCTGTGGTACTTAAGCTGGGCTACTGATGGCAGCTTGATAAGTTTAACTATGATCAGTTTAACAGCTGATTAGATTAACATAGCATTACAGGCCTGTCTCTGAAAAACAAAAAATAAGCAAAAGCTCAAATAAACAATTTAACTTCACCCTTAAAGGAACTTAAAAAAGAGCAACAAAGCTCACAGTAAGTAGAAGGATGGAAATAATAAAGATCAGAGCCAAGATAAATGAAAGAGAATGAAAATTGATACAAAAGATCAGTGACTCCAAGAGCTGGTTCTTTGAAAAGATCAAGCAGATTGGCAAATCTTTAACCAGACTCATCAATAAAAGAGAAAAGACCCAAATAAAATAGGAAATGAAAGGGGAAAAATAACAACTGATACCAAAGAAATACAAAGGGTTGTAAGAAAATATCATGAACAGCTATGTGCCCACAAACAGGACAACTTGAACAAAACGGATAAATTCCTAGAAACAAACACCTTTCAAAAATAAACCAGGAAGAATCAGAGAATCTGAATAGACAGATACACCTAGTGAAATTGAAGCAGTAATAAAAATAAAACTCCCAACAAACAAAAACCTTGGACCAGAGATGACTTCCTAGGGGAATTTTACCAAACATTCCAGAAAAACTAATACCTCTGCTTCTCAAAATATTTGATAAAATTCAAGAGGAGAGAAGGCTCCCAAACTCATCTTATGAGTCCAGCATTATCTGAATTCCAAAAGCAGATAAAGATACTATGAAGGAAGAAAAATATAGGCCAATATCTCTGATGAACATAGATGCTAAATCCTCAACAAAATTCTAAGAAACTGAATACAGCAATGCATCAAGAAGATGGTGGACCACGATCAAGTGGGATTTATTCTTGGAATGCAAGGTACATTTGCAAATCAATAAATGTGATTCACCCTATAAACAAAATGATGGATAAAAGCCACATGATCATATTAATAGATGTAGAAAAATTATTTGATAAAATCCAGCACTAATTCATGATAAAAACTCTCAGCAAAGTGGGAACAGAAGGAACATACCTAACATAATAAAGGCACATATGACAAACCCACTGCCAGCATCATACTCAACAGGCAAAACAACTTTCTTTTCAGATGACATGATACACAAAGAACCCCGAAGATTCCACCAAGAAACTACTAGAACTGATAAATGAATTCAGAAAGGTAGCAGGATTCAAAATTATCCAGAAATCAGTTGCATTTTTATATGCCAATAACAAACTAACAGAAAGGGAAATCATGCAAAAATCCCATTCACGATTGCTTCAAAAGAATAAAAATACCCACCGGCCTGCGAACCCAAAGGTCACTGGTTTGATTCCCAGCCACAGCACGTAACCAGGTTGCAAGCGAGGTCTCCAACCAGATCCTTAGCTAGAGGCAGGTGAAAAGCAACCATACATTGGTGTTTCTCTCCCTCTCTGCCTCTCTACCTTCCCCTCTCTCTGAAAAATTAATAAAATCTTTTTAAAAAAGAGAATAAAGAACACTAAATCTTTAAAAAAGAATAAAATTCCTAGAAGTAAACCCAACCAAGGATGTAAAAGACGTGTATACTGAAAATTATAAGACACTGAAGAAAAAAATTGAGGAAGATATAAATGAGCAGAAGCACAAACCATGTTCACAGACAAGAAGAATTAATAATATTAAAATGTACATACTACTCAAAGCAATGAATAGATTCAACACAATTCCTATTAAGATTCCAATGAAATATTTCACAGAGCTAGAGGAAATATTCTAGAAATTTATATGGAACCACAAAATGCCCTGCATAGCTAGAGCAATCCTGAGAAAGAAGAACAAAGTTGGAAGAATCACGCTGCCTAATATCAAACTGTTATAAGGTCATAATTATCAAAACATCATGGTACTGACATAAAAACAGACACATAGACCAATGGGACAGAATAGAGAGCCCAGAAATGAACCCACACTTTTACAGTCAATTTCTATTTGTCAGAGAAAGCAAGCACATACAATGGCCTAAAGATAGTTCATTCAATAAATGGTACTAGGAAATTGGACAGCTATGTAAAGAAAAATGAAACTAGACTATCTTCTTACAACACACATAAAAAAAAAATTCAAAATGGCTCAAAATGTTAAATGTTAGACCCAAAACCACAAAAATCCTAGAGAAAACATATGCAGCAAAATCTCAGACATTGTTCATAGCAATTTTTTATCAAATATATCTCCCCAGGCAAGGGAAACAAAAGAAAAAATAAACAAATGGAACTACATCAAACTAAAAAGATTTTGCAGAGCAAAGGAAGTTATCAACAAAATAAAAAGACAACCCACAAAATAGAAGAACATATTCCCCAATACTTCTGATAAGGGGTTAATATCCAAAATGAATAATGTACTTATGAAACTCAGCACCAGAAAAACAAACAACCTAATTAAAAAATGGCCAAAAGGCCTGAAGACACTTCTCCAAAGAGGACATTCAGATGGCCAATAGATATATGAAAAGAAGCTCAATGTTACTAATCATCATAGAGATGCAAATTAAAACCACAATGAGATACCATCTCACACATGTCAGAATGGCCATCATCAAGAAGCAACAAGTGCTGGTGAGGATGTGGAGAAAGAGGAACTCTCCTGCCACTGTGGAAAGCAGTATGGAGATACCTCAAAAAAATTAAAAATGGATCTGCCTTTTGACCTAGCGATCCCACTTCTGGGAATATATCGGAAGGGACCCAAAACACTAATTCAAAAGAACCTAAACATCCCTATGTTCATTGGTACATTTACAGTTGCCAAGATATGGAAGCAGCCCACTGTCAATCAATAGATGAGTAGATAAAACAACTATGGGACATTACACAATGGAATTCTACTTGGCCACTAAAAAAGATTTGATCCTTTGCAACAGTGTGGATGGACCTGGAGAACATTATGCTAAATGAAGTAAGACAGCCAGAGAAAGACAAATACCATATGATTTCACTCATATGTGGTATCTAGTGAACACACTGAAGTAACAAGGAAAACGGGGACAGACTCCGATGGAGAGCAGGATGACAGCTAGTGAGTGGGGGAGGTTACGGGTGGAGAGTTTGAACAAAAAGGAAAAAGGACTCATTGATGTGGACAACAGTGTGGTGATTGCTAGGGGTAGAGGGTATAAGGGGACTATATAATGTAAAAAAAAAAAATACAATGAAGATTAAATTTTAAAAAGAAGAAATACACATCAAGAAAGATAAAATTTTTTAACATGTTTTGTTGGGCATTGGTACAAAATGTCTACAGGTTATCCTATGCTTTATTATGAAATCACAAATGACATGCTGTTCCAATTGTTCTTTTCCCCCCCTCCATTCTTCAATGATATATGACCTCTGTAATGCTTGAAAATCTACTGTATTCACCCTAAAGAATAATCTTCTTAATTCTTAGGTGCAAGACCCTCCATATTTGTACAACAAACAAAGATATATAAAATAAAAACACAGATATATACATTTCTAGAATCCAAGATAAATATTTAAAATGTTTCTATATACTGCCATATTGCATAGTGATGAAACCAAATGTCAAAATTGCCAAATTTAGAAGCAAATGGATTTGATCACTATGTCTTCTTTCTGTTCACCATAATAAATATTAATTATTTATTACAATCCCATCATTTAATGATCTATGGACAATTTAGCAAAATACAACGCTTTGGAGTTATTAAAGAAATTGTCTTTTAAAAAGAGTAGCTTGTCTCACCTGATTTTCACATCTCTAAATTTATAGAGAACCATTACAAGGTCTTATTTTAGCTCAATTGTTGTTTTTTTTTAATTAACATTTACCCCCCATAATGAACAGCTATTAACTTAGTAAATATTATTCTTACATTCTTCATTTTGCATTCATAGATTTAAGTGACAATAAATATCACCACATAAAAGAAAAAAGCTAACACCTCCAACAGAAATACCCTTGGGACATCTGTCACTATATCATAGTCAGACTTTGAGAATAATTTCACCTGCAGTGCAAATCCTAAATGTAACCATGGAGAAGGGTATTGTATCTAAGCAGACAAACAATGAAGAATAGTGCATAATTAGGTGAGTGGCCTCCCATGGAAACCAGCATGTAACAAGGGCCGTCTGCCTCCATTCAGACGCCAAAACACTGGCATTAACAAGATGCTTTCTATTTTTTAACTTCCCATTCTCTCAGAGAAGGTGAAACTATTATCTCCAATAGGAAAATGATGTTAAACCTGTGTGACGGAGTACATATAAAGTCACAAATAATAAGCTAATCACAATAATTGAATGTATTAAGCATGCTGTGTAGAAAAAAGAACACTGGCCAGAGTCAAAAAGTCCTTTTTAAACATCAATGATCCTGGTCTTTATCTTACATAAAATGTAGCAGCTGAATGGGCTTGGCTACATCAGGGTTGCTTCAAGAGGGGGTTTTCTTTTTAATTTATTATCAACATTTAATATTTAAATTAGGATGAGCATGGAAATGTTATTTTCATCTGAGGCATTGTTCAGTATGAACACTTTCCTTTTTCCCTACACAATATTTTTTTTCGGATGTTAGCAATGATCTAGTTTTTTGCTTAAGGGTTTTTCTTTGTTTAGTTTTCTTGTAGTTATCACCAACCCAACACCAAACTCTTCTCCCATCCTGTAAATCTGCCTACACACATTACATATTCCATTTAACAATTTCATCTTCTTGGAAGTCTCTCCTAAAGGCTTCTGACTTGATCCAATCAGGCTGGTGGGTCACCCTCCCAGCCTGAGGATAACTATCATCCTGGGATTCTTTCCATCACCATCCTCAGTATTTCCTTCATCTCTCCTGTGGTGGCCTCTGTTGCCTGTTTTTTTTGTCTTCTCTGCCTTGGTCCTTAGTTTATCCTTCTAGTGGACTACATGCTTAAGTAGCATCTTGAGAAGAAATGCAAGGCAGGCAAAATCTCCAACTCCTTGAACATCTGGAAATATTTTACCCTCACTCATTGATAGTTTGTACAGAGTATTAGAATATTAGGTTGAAAATAATTTACATCAGAATTTTCAAGCCACTGCCCACTGGAATCTCCCTTCTAGTGTCACTGTTGAAAAGTTCATTGCCACTGTAATTCTTGATGTTTTGTAGTAGACCTGTTTTCTTTATGTAGGACTTTTCTTTGACTACAGCATTCTGAAACTTTGCAGTAATGAATGTTATTGTCTGTCTATTCTCATATTTTGGGTATTTAGTGGACTCTATTAATCTTGAAATTTACAACCTTTATATCTTCAAAAATTCTATTTTAATGATTTTACCTGAACTGATTCCCTCTTGTCTATTTCCTCCAGTTGCTCAGATGTTAGGTACCCTGGGCTGGATCTTTGGATATACTGATAACTTTCTCATTTCCCAGATTTGCATTTTGTTTTCTAATTTCTAGAAACCTTCTTTAACTTTATGTTTGTTATTTTAAGTTCTGTCATCTTATTGGGTTGACCAAAAAACCCATTTAGTTTTTTCCATAATATAAAAGACATAGTTTTAATTTTTATCAATGATTTGATTGCTTTGGAAATTTTGAGTATGTCAGCTCTCTCTCTCACTATTGGCTTCCAGTGGCCTCTTCCAGTGGGTAGAGGCCAGGGGTGCTATTCAACATCTTCCAATGCATGAGATAGTCCTGCAGCAAAGAGTTATTTGACCAAAATGTCAACAGTACCAAGAAATTTTGCCAATCACTTTTTACACATTCGATCAGCAATAGTGCATTCCCGCAAACTTTTTTTTTGCATTTTAGTTGCATGTTTACCTTTCTTGAAATAATAAAGTATATTACGCTAAAAATGCTGCATATTTTCTTCCACCTTCAGTATTTAAATGGCTGCACAAAAATCACCAATTTTGATTAAGTTTTTTTTAACGCATATGGCTATGATGGCTGTCACAACAGTCTAACAAAGTTGTTTTGAATGTAGCTAGGACAATTAAGCACTACTAGAGCTACTGCACAAAAAAACTGATATCTTTTGGCCAACCCAATATATTTCATTTCCAAAGCTACTTTTGTTCATTAAGTTTTTAAAGAACATATTCTTATTTTATAGAGGTACTATTTTACCTCTTTGAGAATACTAATTGTAATCTCTTTGAAAATTGTCTCTCCTATCTTCATCTATCTAAGTAATGCAAGCAAACCTGCTTTATCCGAAAGTTACTCATTTGTCCCCTGGAATCTTCACTGTAGTCTCCTGGATTCTTTCACTCTATTCTCTTGGACTGATCCGATCTTTTACAAAAGATGCTTATAATTTTGTGCCTCGTGGCATGGGTCTGACACCTGGTCTTTGAAGCATTACAAGCTGTCCCTGTCTCGTGCGCTCCTCTCCCAGCGCCTGCCTGCCCAGCCCTGCCACAGTCTGGGATGCCCCGCCACAACCGCGTGGCTGCGGGGAGCAGTGGGGCGGGCAGGCTGGCGGGTGGTGGGAGAGCTGTAGGTGGCACGGCCAGCAAGCGCGCAGGACCCTGGGCAGTGGGCAGAGCCACGCGGGCCACAGGGAAGCAAGCAGAGGCCATACCTCCTGGGAGGAACCCCGAGCGCGCAGGCTGAGCAAATGTCTACCTTTGCCCACTTCCATGATTTTTTTTTTAATCTGGTTCTCATTTTGGGAAATGAGAATATAACAGAAATAAGTTATATGAAAGAAACTCTAAGTATCGAATCAATTCTATTATTATTTTATTTTATTGTTGTATTATATTCATCCCAGTTTCCCCTCCTTCTCTCCTTCTCCCCTTCTCCCCCCAACACCCCCATCTATTATTTATTTTAAAAGCAAGGTATTTCAGATGTCCTGTGTTTTAAATTGTACAACGTAACTGAGCACCATAAACACCATCATTATTAATGCCACACATATTATTAAGCACTTGTAACTTATTAAGAAAAAGAAAAACCCAATAAATGGTAACTTATTAAGAAAAAGAAAAACCCAATAAATAATATATTTATTATAATATAATAATTATAATAATATAATAAATATAATAATATATTTATATATATAAAGCTTTGCAGGTGACTCTGCTGGAAAGCCAAATTTGAAGACTTTTTAGATGACTACTGAGGGTTCCCGTATGTACCATTAAATATTCCGAGAACTGAGACTGTCGAGTGCAATTTGGCAAACCCTCAAGGGGTCAGGATTTCAATAACTATGAGGAAAGGAATGCCTGTAAATCAACAACTATGAGGAAGGGAATACCTGTATATGAACATATTTTGCAGCCTTTCAGTTATTCAAAACAGCTTAAGAGGTAAATCACATCATGCTCTTTTAGAAGTAAAAAAAAAAAAAAAAAAAGTGTTGGATATAAATCTGTGATCACATTAAACAACTTCTGTATGGGAACAAGGAATACTTCCCACTTTATAGGACTAGTATCTAGACCCACTTTTGGTGTTGCATCTAATTTTTGTGACATTATTTTTACGCTGACTACAAATCTCATTCACCATTAACTTTCTCACTTCTCCACAGTCAATCTTATTTACCATCACAGTACAACCTGTACTTGGAATAAGTAGCAAACATGAAGCATTTGAAGAAGCATAAGATGAAAAGAAAGCTCACAAAACTTGAGTAAGAGCAGTGGAAATACAATTTCAGGAAGTGATTTTACAGATGCCACAAAAATCACCAGTGCCACTGGCCTGAGGGGAAGGAACACAAAGATACTTTGTGGAATGACCTTTTTTTTTCTTTGTTCCCAAAATACTTGCCCAAAACTAATGACACACAAATAAGTGAGAAAACCAAGCAGGAATAATAACAATTCAGCAATGCCATTGTTCCTTGAAAAGGTTCATTCAGTTCTTTAATCTCAGTCCTGTTACTGAACTCAGAAGTCGGGAAGTCAAAATTAATTTAGAGAAGCTGTTGGTTTCCACTCAGGCTGTTCGTGCCCTGGGCTGCCCCAAGCACGAGGTTTCACCCAGTGGGTTCTCTGTATATTCATTCCCAGGTTTAGAGTGGGAAACAGGAGTAAGGATATGCTGTATTATTGATTTTGAACTCAATCAACCCTAGGAAGAGGACTTTAATGTATAAATGAGACCATGTGAGATGCTTAATTGTAAAAAAATTAAATTCATGTTATGATATTAACGTTTATTAAATATGGGCAAGATTAATAAAAAGAATCTCTCTGGTAATTTTTCTTCCCCAATCTAACTACTGAAAAACTATGTCAATGGATATACATTTTGAATAAAAATCTGTAGTCAAAAAAATTTTTAATCTATCAATAAAACAAAATAAAATGAAAAAAACAAAAAGTAGGTATATGAAAGACATCAACAAACTGTAAATGCTGAATCAATTTTATTATTTATCTTAAAAACAGGGTATTTCAAAGGTCCTGTATTTTAAAATAGTACAATGTTAACTGACCACCATAAATACCCTTGTTATCAACACCACACGTATTTAGCACTTGTAACTTTTTAAAAAAGAAACCTAATAAAAAATGGGCACTATATAAGGATAGGCACCTTATAAAAGCAGGATTACAAATTGCCAAGAAACTTGATAAAAATGCTCACAGTCACTAGCAGAAAACACCAATAATCATTCCATTTTTATTCATCAGAATGGCAAAAATTAAAATGACTGGTTACAGTCAATACTAGCGAGAATAGAAAAAATCAATTCTCCTTTCATTGTTAAAAATGTTCCAGTCAAATTCACTGTAACTGAAATCATGTCTTTTATTTAGTAAAGAGAAACACATTAACTAGGTATCCAAAAGAACTAAGAATTTAAATATAAGTATAATAACACTAATATCTACTCTGAAATCATTCATACCATTAAATTGGTTAGAAACAACCCAAACATCTATTTACAATAAACTGAAAATTATTCATATTATGCACTAATTACAATTATTAGAAAGATTGAACTACAGTCATACATTGATTTTAAAGGACATGCATGGTATAGTTTAAAAATAACACACAATATGTATTATTTTTATGAAGCAAAAAATAAACACGCAAAAAAAACCCTCATATAAGCATATGCACCTCGCAAGCAAAGAGAAAAGTACAATATAAAAGAAAAAAACGTGCCATGTTTATAAAGAGTAGTGTAGATAACAAGTGAGAGAAAACTGAGACAATTTTACTTGAGATACATCCATAGTGTTTAATTGACTCCCAGGATCATGAAATGTAGTCAGCTGAATTACAAAATGTGAGGACATCATTAAACATTCAAATATAGCTCTTCTAACTCCCTGACATATGTGCCCCCCCCCCAAAAAAAAATACTCTTCTATTTTAAGTCTGAAATTTTGGGACAATTTTCCAAGTTAATTGTGAGATCAAATCATAAAAACTTAATTATTTGGACTTACTAACCCAATTTTATAGAAAAAGAAATGAAAGAAACCAATAGGAAATAGAACCATTTTTATCTATTTGTACATACAAATGAAATTTATGCTTTGTGAACTCACTATAACACTGTTTTGGGTTATAAAAATACTTTATATTGAAGCCAACTGGTACTTCAGTGTGGGCTTCCAAGGTAGAGGTATCTGATATTCCCCTCTACTAAAAATAGTGCTACAGGAAGATTCCAGTTGATCTCATTCACTACTGGCAAATGTTTTCTCTAAGAAGAAAAAATATAAGATGATCTAATCAGTAATACTCCAGTGAAAATACTTGTTAAAGCATCGTTTCCAACTACAAATAATGGCTATGGTTCACCTGGATATTCTCTTGACACAAAATGTTTTTAAAAAGGAAAAATCATGGTAGAGAGATTAAACTCTGGATCTAAAAATGCACGTGAAGAATGTTAACACTTGGCTTAAAAAGGTCTTTTCCTACCTTCACATTTTCTGGGTGCAGCCCCCCGGGGTGCTTGTCCATGTACTGACATAAATCAGTGTGCTAGAAGAAAAAAGGGAAAATGTATTAACATCCCTCTGGCTATAACATAATGAATCAATATTTTTCTACTTCAAAGTCACCGTTACCTTCTGAACAAAGCAAATATAAGACAAGTGGGTGAATTTTTTAGTTTATGCAGTCACATGCTCCCCTAACCCTCATTTTTAATCAAATTGAATCATTACCTTTACCTCCAGGCTGTTTTATGTTAAACATATCTGTGTATTAGAAGGAATTCATGTCTACAATTTGTTAAGTGCCTAATTTCCTCCTTATTGAATATAAATCTTTTAACTAAAACAAACCTCTAAACTAAAAAGAAATCCCTTAACTAAAAATACTAAACTAAGACACACACACAATTAACCAATCCACTAACAATTTCAATTATCTTTTATTTTTCAAGTGTAAATGCAGGCTATGATTATTTTGTGTGAAGTGAAAATACTAACCAATTAGATCATTGTAGCAATATATGGATTTTTAAAATTTCTCCTAGATGTATTCATTAAAAATAACTTTCAGGTTTCCAAAGCTCCTGAACATACTTCAAATATATACTTTATAAAATAAAAACACTGTCAAAATTATAAATTAACACAAAGAATGCACCTGGATATAACAACAACAACAAAAATCCCCTAAGGAATATACTGCTATTCTTTTAAATATGCCAAGCTTGATTTACCCAGAATTACATATCTTCTTCTTAATGCTTTTTCTGTTTATAAACTATGAAGAATTTCTAAAAGACATGTAAAGTTCCTATTCTATTTTTTGTCTTATTGGACGATACCATAAAATTTACAACATTTAATACTTATTCTATAAAAGCCTCTAAGCCTGAGTATTTGAGTTTCAATTCTAGGAATCAGTTATTGAGAAATCACAAGTTTTATGATATAGTCAAGAACCTTGTTATAGCCATGGTAATTGATGAGGACAGCAGAACTTAGCACTCAATCACTATCCATCATGCATTTCTTGAGCCCTTATTATGTTCCAGGTACTACTCTGGTCACTAAGGACACATAAGTTGGCCAATTGAAGGGCAGAGGTAAAGAAACTGAGGTAGGAGAAATGCTCTTAGATACATTCTGAGACAATTTTGTCTTCATTTTGGACTATACTCAAGGTGTTTAACTTCTAAATCAAAGTCAAATTCTATGATGACAGAAACTACGTTTAATTTGGAAATTACAGTCTCTCTCTGCTCCAGGGAAAATGTCAGACACAGAAGAACTGAGTATATATAAGTAGAAATAGTTTTACATATAGTAAAGCTCATTAAAAGTGATTATAACATATAATTATAATGAGTTCCATGGAGCTTTTCCTGAGTGACTACCTAAAAGTTGTATATTATGCATTTAATAAACTGAGAAATAAACTCTCTACTCCAAACAGCCACATTGTAACTCCATATTATTAATTTCTTTGTACTTTCAAATAAGTATAATATCTCACTTGAGAAGATTTTTGAAGGACAGATAAATAATACATAAAAGTACTTTTTAATTTATAACATGATACATAAAAATAAGGTATTATTTAAGATATTGGCCATTATATAAGATCCAAGAAAAAAAATAACCATCTAATTTATCTAATTTGTTTATTGTTTCTCACACAACAAATAAAATGGTAAATAGAATGTACATCTAATCATATCAATTACTATATATCCATGACAGGCTAAAGTTCTTATTAAATGTAAAAATTCAGTTTATAATACAAAAAAATCATATTCACACTGTTCTAAAATACACATTAAGGATAATAAAACCAAAAAAAAACCCAAAAAATAAAGAAATATTTTCTATTACACATTTATGTTATTTATATTTCATGTTAGTCATACTGGTAAATACAAATAAAGATGAATCAGCATGTAATCATAAATATCAACAGAATTCAAGAAAAATTTAGTAAACATTAAATGCATTTAACAGCATGACATATACATATAAAACTATTAACATATAAAATAATATAAAAATGAAAATTTCACAAAATCATGTTTAGTTTACTTCCTTCAAAAATCAACAAATGGAATTGCAAAAAAAATAAAGGTTACCAAAATCATGTATACCAAAATTAAATAGCATGTTTACTTTTATGCCCAATAAGCTTGTGGTACATATGTTTTTTTAAACATAAATGGCTTACTCACAAAAAATGACAATGTATGAGACAAAGAGGAAGACTCAAAAGTTATCAGAACACAGAGGTCACTTTATATATTCCCCCACAACTAAATAAAATAAATATCAATGTATATATTTCATAAACTCTAAGACATACATTTTTTTTATTTCTGACATTGCAATGATAGCCTTAATTCCTATTATCCAGTCAGTAGTTGGAATGTAGACGCCATTGCCTATGTTAGAGCAAACTTTTTATTTTGTTTTATTCACACAATTATTACTCTGATGGTGTGAGACATCAACAAACAACTTAAGAGCCATTTGAGAACAAAATATGGAAAGATGAGATATAATTGTTACTTGAAAATCATTCATTGAAAATTTTAGGTCAGGCCCTGGCCGGTTTGGTTCAGTTGATCGGCGTTTTAGCCTGTACACCCAAAGGTTGCAGGTTCACTTTCTGGTCATAGCAGACTAGGTTTCAAGTTCAATGTCCAGTTGGGATGCATACGGGAGGCAACTGATTGATTGTTTCTCTCTCTCCTCCACTTCCTCCCTCCCTCCCTCCCTCCCTCCCTCCTTCCCTTCCCTCCTCTCTTCTTCCCTTCCTCTCTCTAAACCAAGAGAAAATGTCCTTAGTGAAGATGTTTTTTGAAGAAATTTTTAGGTAAGATTTTATTCAAAGCGCCAGAATTAAAACCTGTAGGGCTCTTGCCATAAGCATAAAGTAAACATTCTGAATGATAAGAAAGTGTTCAATCATGGTTTGAATGTGCTTTCTTTTTTCCTTTTAAGTAATAAACAAATGTTTTTTCTAGACAATGGGGTCTTAAGTTCAATAGTAGCAGGAATAAAATAAATAAGAAAAGCAATCAATCCTGATGGGTGGCACAGTGGATAAGGCATTGCTGGCCTGTGAACCCCAAGGTCCCTGGTTCAATTCCAGCCAGGGCACATAACCAGATTGCAAGCCAGGCTTCCAGCCAGGTCCTTAGCTGGAGGCAGGTGAAAGGCAACCATACATTGATGTCTCTCTCCCTCTCTGCCTCTCTCCCTTCCCCTCTTTTCAAAAAATAATAAATAATAATTTTTTTAAAAAAGAAAAAAACAATCGAAATGAGGAAATGAGAAAAGGAGAAACAAAGAAAGAAAATTTATTTTCATAGAAATTTGAAAATAAACCCAAAAATGTTTAAATCATTTAAAAATAAATGATAATAAGTTAGTATATACAGTTAAAAAGCAATGGACAAAACAAAAACAAACAAACACACACACACACACAAAGCAATGGAAACTGGTTGGAGCATTACCGAAAAATTTACACATTTAAACACATTAATTTTAACATAAGAATGACTGAAAGTAAATTCAAGCTAAAGAACACCAAATTAAAAATAAAAAAGACCTACAGGAAACAGAATGAGTAAATGTAGTTAATAGCAGAAATTAAATAGAAAACAAAAAGCTTTATCATATTAAACAAAAACCCAATTCTTTGAAAAGCTCAATAAACAAGCCCATCTTTGGTCAGTCTGATTTTTTCTTAAAGTGAGAGGCTTTGCCAAAATTTAATTAGTATTAAAAATGACACAACTAAAAATATTGAGATTTAAAAATATACTATAAACACATAGTACTAGAGACTAAACTAAACAACATTTTAAACATCTTTAAACCAATATATTTGATATCTAGAGAAAACATGTCCTTAAAAAAAGAAAAAAAAACATGAAGGACTAAATTTGATTCTATAACAGATAGGAACTGAAGAATTATACCTTAAAACAGGACCAAAAATGTCACATAATGGATATAAATTACTCCAGAACAAAGATGCTGGCCACTTTTTCTCTCTCCTCCCCCACCTTTTTACTTAATTTGTTGTGGTGGTATTATTTTTATCCCATTTTCCCCCCATTGCTCTTCCCTGCCTGCCCCCCTCTATCCCCTCTCCCACATCCAATCTCACATGTTGCCCGTGTCCACTTTTTCTTTAAGTTTACAGTGTCAAAGTAGGCAAAACCAAAGGAGAGCCGGAGAGAGCTAAACCAACCTCTTCATAATCACAGGTATAAAAATTCTAAACATGTCATTATACACATAATGTGTATATTAAGACAAGCACTCAACAACAAACAAGGTAAAACTAAGAATGAAAAAATAGTTCAACATAAGGGCACCTTTTAATCCTCTAAAACTTTGTGGTATTACATATTTTACATATACTTATTAAATGTATTTTTGCATAAACAAGTAAGACAAAAGTTTACATTCTGTGGATTTTACATACTTGTACAAGGTCTGTCCAGATGGGATTCAGTCATGTGATATGAAAAAGAGACATTTACTGAAGAAGAAACAAGATACAAGAAACATGTACAAAGGACAATGGTGCTTCAGTCCACTTCAAAGTAGGCATCTTGGCACCTCACACGGTTCTCCCAATTGCTATCAGTTGCCCCGTTGTATTTTTCTGAATTTCATTGATGTTCTGAAGTCTCTTCTCTTTGAAAGGTGGTCTTAGTTTTGGGAAAGGCCAGAAATTGCAGGGCACCAACTCTGGGGTGTAGTGGGGCTCAGTCACTTGGGTGATTTGATGTCTTGCCAAAAAAATTCAGTAGAAGGTGTGATGAGTGAGTGGGCACATTGTCATGGTAAAGCTGCCAATTACCTGTTGCCCAGAGCTGCAGCCTTCTGAATCATCTGAATAGTTTCCACAGAGGAATGTTCAAGCTTAATGCAAAATTTTGATACCGATTCATTGTTCTACTCAGGCATTTTGAATGCGAGAGCCACACGTTACACATTTTACTCAACCATCCCCACTGCCCAATATAGTGAAGTCGTCATTGTTCATGCAAGTGGATTCCAGTCCACTATCCTTGACTGCCAGGTTACATTGATGTCGCATAAACCATTCTCATTATTTTAACAATGGCTGCTGGTTATCTGGACATGCACGCATTTCTTTCAAAATTAGATTCCCCCTTCTTTACTGTTGAATACCCATCAGGTAGCATGCACTTGGTTATTTACATCAGTGCAGAAGTGTCTCTAGGGAAAGGAATTTGGGGGGCATATCTGAAATCATAACAGCCTGAACAGAAGTGTTGTCTGTAAAGTAGTTTGCCACACTTATAATATGGGTTTCCCCATATTGATTTGATTACTCTGTGGCTGGATCAATTTAGTAAAAATGAGAGAAATCTCCCTTTGTAAAAAGGCAGGGTACAGAAAGACCACAGAAAATCACAGACTTTTCCCTCATAAGCACTTTCACACAGTAGAGTCTCAGTTAATTTCAATCATGTGTAGAGCTGAGGGTTGCCACATGACTAATAGTACACAGCCATGAGACTTAAAAGACATGAAAGGAAACTACAAGGATAAATTATGAATATGATGACAATTTCAAAACAAGCCTGTGGGGAGAACAACCCTTTAAAAAGAGGACTGGGAATGAGAGGCCTAAGAAAAAGATCAGGAACAACCTGGAACCTGGACTAGGACATTCATTTCATCATGTGTGCGCACTCTCTGTCCCTTACTCCATGTAAAATTCACTTTGCATCGGGGGAAAGTGCAATATTCACCCTGACCAGTGCGGCTCAGCTGGTTGGGCATCACTCCACAAAGCCACAGGGCACATGCCTGGAATGCGGTTTGCATCCCCCGGACGGGGCACATGCTAGAGGCAACTGGTTGATGCTTCTTTCCGGCATCAACCTTTCTCTCCCTCTCTTTCTACTTCCCTTACCCTTTCTCTAAAAATAAATAAACAAAATCTAAAGAAGAAGAAGAGGAAGGGGAAGGGAAGAGGTAAGAGAAGAGGAGGAAGAAGAAGCGGAAGGGGAAGAAGAAAAGGAAGAAGAAACATCCCTTCACTGAAAACTACTGGTAGAAAAAGGCCCTCTGAACACCACGAACTCAGACAACCCACTGGAGATGAAATTTACCCATACGTATTCCGGGGCATGAACAGTTGTCGTCAATGGTTAAGTAAACTTGCCATTCAGAATGTGTTTATGTTTTTTATCCATCAATGTCGTATCCATGAAGTGAGGTTTTTCAATTACTGGTTCTTCATTTGATCAACCCCCTATTCAAGGGATACCAAGATCCTCAGAGAAGCTGTGCTACTGCATTAGCAGGTGCTTCCAGGCTGGATTTGTCTCACGAAGCAGCAGTTCAAGTCAAGTCCCTTCCCCAAACATGCATTTGTTTCCCTTCTCCTATAATGTTCATTAAGCATCATGTCCACAACATTTGTCAGCTAATTTTGAAGCTCTCAGAAGTATTGCCAAAACATGACATTGAAAACAGCACAGGCCTATTTTTAGTATCTAGGCTAAAAATAAGAACGTCTTTCTGGGAATAACCAACAGAAATCCTGACTTTGAAGTTATGTTTCACACAGCCTCACATCCTTGACTTCTGTTTCATTTAGGTTTCCATTTGGACAGTAAAAGAGAAGAAGCATATTCAAGTGTGGCGTATATTTTACAACATTAAAAAACAAAAGCCTTGCTTCACAACAGTAAGACTACAGAAAGATTCCAGAAAATAAGACTAATCTGAATTTCCTTGTGCTGAAAGGATAGGTTGATGTTATGTTTAAATATCAAGGTTCAGCCTTGGTTCATGTGGCTTAGTGGGTTGAGGGCCGGCCTGTGAACCAAAGGGTCACCAGTTAGATTCCCAGTCAGGGCACATGCCTGGGCTGCAGGCCAGGTCTCCAGCTGGGGACATGTGAAAAGTAACTAGGCACTGATGTTTCTTTCCCTCTCTTTCTCCCTCCCTTCCCCTCTCTCTATAACTAAATAAATAAATAAAGGTTCAGTTACATTTTCATTTTGAAATAAATGAAAACTTGTTTTTATGAAAAAAAGTTATTAAGTGGAACCATGTGAAAAGAGCTAGTTGATAACATGTGCAGTGGAAGCATAAAAATGTAGAGCCCTCTTTTTAATTGATTTCTGATTCTTTAAGAAGCTTCATAGTCCTCATCCAGGTTTGACTATAGACACTCCAGTCTCCTCCTCCGTTAGGTACCCCATTATAAGGGAACTTTAAATAGTACTCCTGACTGGTAAAAGATCACGTGAAGAAATTTGCAAATTTCTAAAGTACAAAACCAATTCTTGTGCATCTTCCATGGTTCTGTACGTAGTCTCAAAATTAGTGACAACAATGGTAGCTGTGACTGTCACCTGGTGCTTCCTTAAGATGCTTACTCCACTACTGGCTAACGTCACCTTCATTACCATCACCCCAGGTCTGAGACACACCACATGCATTCTAAAGAAAACCGCACTTGAAGGGTAGTTATGAACTTGGGTGGAACTCAATATCATTTTAGTTTTCAATCGATTTCACCTGTAGCTCATTAAAGTCACGCAATTGGCTGGGGAATAGCTGCTGCTAGAGGCAATTGAAGAAAACTTACAGAAGTTGAACCTTCCCTTCTCCTATAGTAATCAATGCCATTTTCCTCCAGCTCTAATCTGTGTTTGAATAGGCCTGCATTGCTGTAGGAATTAATACATCAAATTCCTGAGCAGTTAGTTTCAAACTGCTCTCATATAAAGTCCACAGATTTCAATTAACTTTGAAGTTGCATTTTTTCTCATTAAGCTTTATAGTGCTCATCTATTTCATTCCCAAACTGTAATTAATGAAACGTAACATTATGAGTTCCAACATGTGAGCATCATTCATTAGTGAGAAAAAGATGAAAAGAAACATTAATCAACCTTCCCTTAAAACAAAATCACGGCCACTCGACATGCTTGATAGAGGAAGTTTGCACCCACTGTGTTTCAAAGGGGTCCATTTTTTAAAAGAGGTTAAAAAAAATAAAACTTTATAAGTATTCTATCAAATGCTATTTAGGCTTTAAGCTAATGCACTGAAATCCCTTATCTTTAATTACAAATAAAATAAAGGAGAGATTCAGGCCCAAGTACAAAATTGCTATCGCTGTCTTCTGAAGCAGAACGTCCAATGACAACTGGATTATTTTGCCTCCAGCTACATCACAGGACATGGTAGGGCAATTGAGAGAATAAGGTCTTCCAATGCATTCCATCGTCCCCCAGAAGGACGTTCGCAAATGAAGTAGTCTCAACTCGTCTACTTTTCCTGAGCCGATTTATTTTACGTATTACAAAGCCTTTTTCTGAATCGCTTTATTTTCACCTGATTTCCAGCCTGTTAGGAAATGTTTTAAATTCTCCCCATCAACCACATACATTCCTGGGGGAGGACAAGGGTAAATAAGAGGCACAAAAATTCCCCCGCAGCAATCGCAGTGTTGCGGTTTATTTCTAATTAAATTATTGTTGTTTTTTGAAAGAATAATGTGTTCTTCTTTTTTGGTCATAATAAACTTATATGTGGCTTAGCTATCCCATAATTCTGCCTAACTGGTTTCAGCTGTCATTTCTGAATCTGAAACGCATGGAGCTGGTGAATGGACAGGAAGCATTCGCAACTACATTTCCATCATGCAAAAGCAGCAATCTGAGAGATCTTTTCCATTAAATCCAAAAACCTTACTATTTGCCTTCTGGCAATGGCAACAGGGGTGGCAGACCGATTGTGTAGCTGTAGCCAGGTGGTAACAGTGTCGTGAGCCATTCCTGTCTGATGAGAAGAATGAAGACATTTGTGCTCCAATAGTTAAGGGTCCGAAGTATTTCAATATCACAGGGGGTCAGTTCACAAACCTAACATAAATCTATATCCCTGTCTCAATATCTATATAATTTATTTACTTCATACAACTAGATGTAAATAATTTTCCTTTAGGAAATTAAATACAAAGTATAGATTTAGAAAGTTGCAAGAAATTTAGGAAGCCCTCTAGAAGTAGACTGCTGTGGTTCTTCAGAACCATATGCTATTCCTGCATTTCAAAGAATGTGTAAAATGTGTGCTCCCAAAACAGGGACAGAAAGAGCTACCAGGATGGTTTCTACACCCTCTGGCAAACCATTCCCAAGCCTAAACCATACAATAAATTTTAGTAGAGTCAAATAGCCACTTTAAAAAGAGGTTCATGCTATTGTGAAGCCAGGTGGATTTTTAAAAGAAAAAACAAAAAGTCAATGGGTATAAGGAATGGAATGCTCTGGTCATCCAACATCCTCAAGAATTTGGGGGACAGAAAAACAGTTCACAAAGTGAGCCATGTAAAATTAGTTATTTGGAGTCAAAGTATGAAATGGAAGAGAAATAAAGGAACTGGAATAGTTCTTGGGAATACTTTAACTCCAAAAATATCTTCTGGACTTTTCCTGAAAGAAATATGGAAGATCCTGAAATTATAAGGTAAAAGCAACATGAGCAAAAAAACTCTGAAGCAGAGAACTAAAATGGCTAAGAAGAAATAAAGAGGGGAAGGACACACGGAGAAATCCAAGGTGGCCAGCCTGAAGTAACTTTTGCTGATGACAAAGTATGTACAGTAGAGGAGCCGTTTGCATAATCTTGGTTCGAAAGGGTAAGAGTAAAGCGCATGCAGAGACAGTCACACACTAAACGTGTGGATTAGAACTTCATGAATTATACTCCAATGAGGTTCAGGTACATGTTCTTCTAAGTTAGAAAACAGTAATTCTGGAACACAATCACAACAATAAGTGTAAATAATTATAGTTTATTAATCACTCATCTTTTTTATAGTGATTCTTGTGCCACACCAATGCGTAAGCAAATTTATATAACCTCTCTGCTCCTAAAAATATTTTGCCATTATTTTAATATAGTATATAAAGGCTTAAGTAATTTATATTTTTCAAATTCAATGAGTACAAGGATCACACTAACATTATTTTTAAATCCTCATGCAAGGGTATGTTTATTGATTTCAGAGAGAGAGGAAGAGGAGAGGAAAGAGAGAAACATTGATGCAAGCCAGAAACATCAACTGATTGCCAACCATAAGTGCCCCAACTGTGGGTGGAAACCCCAACATTTTGGTGTATGGAATGACTTTCCAACCAACTGAGCCACCCAACCAGGGCAAATTATTTTTTTAATACAAGTTTTTATCTGCAGAGTGTGATGCTCTGAAGCAAAGGAACTGAGGAGTAATGAAACATGTTAAGAATCCACAAAAATGGTAAAAGTTTTGTTTCAAGTAGCTATTTTTTACATTTTATGTATTTTTCAGATTTTATCCATTATTTCCAGAGAGAGAGGAAGGGAGAGAGGCAGAGAGGGAGAGAAACATCAATGTATGGTTGGTTGCCTTTCACCTGCCTCCAGCCACAGACCTGACTGGAGACCTGGACTGCAACCTGGTTATGTGCCCTAGCTGGAAATCGAACTAGTGACCTTTGGGTTCACAGGCCAGTACCTTAACCACTGTGCCACCAGCCACAGCTTCAAGTAGCTCTTTTAATAGCAAAGAATAAGAAGACCTCAAATCACACAGGGGAAAAACCAAAATTTATTAATTATTTTATTTTGAGTATTATCAAAAGCCAAAATGCAGTAGAAATTCCAAAGTATTTCCTTTTCAGGATTTATTGCCAAATGTCAAATTGCTGGCTTACCTGTCATAAATAAAATTTTGCCAGAAATCAAACCACCCCCCTCTTTTTGTTTTTGTCTTTTTTGTTACTCGCTTTGCTGAATTCATGGACAAAGAAAACACACTAATTCCTTGCTAGGCATGAGTTTAAAATTTAAAATACCTCAGGGAAAATCTCTTTATTTTTTTCACTCATTCATTAGACACCTGCAAACTTGCCAGGATAATAACTCTCCCAGGAACTTGACATATTTAGCAGATAGAGTTGATGTTTTGAATAAGAACCCTGAAACTTCAAGAAGCAAGACCTCTTTCCTGGCTGGTGGCACAGTGGATAAGGTGCCGGCCTGCGAACCCAAAGGTCAATTCCCCAGCCAGGGCACATAATCAGGTTGCAAACCAGGTCTCCAGTCAGGTCTGTGGCTGGAGGCAGATGAAAAACAACCATACATTGATGTCTCTCACCCTCTCTGCCTCTCTCCCTTCCCCTCCTTCTAAAAATATAAGGAAATAAAATCTTAATGAATAAATAAATAAAAGAAGGAAGACCTTCTCATGGTATGTTTTAACCTTTTATGCCAAACTCTATGTATTCAGTGAATCAGAGCTGAAAATAGCTTTCATGCTCTTGAATTAGTGCCAGTTGCCATGAAAAGGTTACTGGAAAAATTTTCAAGAGAAAGAATAAGACTTCACCAAGTCTGTGGAGGATGAATTCAGGTAGTGCTGTTCTCATGCTGTGGTTGAAAATGCCATTTGAAAGTCAGTCTTAGCAAAATTTAGATCTATTGGTGCTCAAATTCAAAACAATCACTTTTTTTTTTTTCCAGAAAATTATACTGGAAAGTGTTGTACAAAATTTCTGTATATTTTTTTCAAAATAAATGAATAGGCCTGGTGTGTAGTTATCATAATCAACATATAAAGCTAGCTGCAGTAATTTTATTAAGAATAGCATGACAGAAACCACGCTGCACATATCACAACACAACATTAAAGCCTGACCCTTGACAATGTGATATAAAAGTTTGTGGCAACAGGCTGACTTAGTGCCTATATTCATAAAACATGTGAGTTTTAATGTTAAAAGAAGAAATAAGCATCTAATAAAGCCTTCTAAAAATCACCATTTGATTTTATTAAGAATTTTAAATTTACCCAACATCAAATGATATCAAAGCATGGGCTTTTCACATCAATACAAAAGGTGCATACTTTTTGAAATGTGGATAAACATTGACCATAACTACATGTATTGATTTGAAACAATAGTAGAATTAATTTTTCTGAGTATAAACAGTTAAGAAACAGCATATTTGGTATATGAATATAGCATACATATAAATAACTATACATAAACACATATAACCTGCATGTGAGTATGCATAAAAGAAGATAATACATGGTAACACTGGCTTTCTCTGGGGTGGTTGAATAGTACATAATTTGGAACCTATCAGTAGGATAAAGGCAGATTATCCTGAGATAATAGATAACTTCTGCTCACAATTTATTAGCCAAAGCAAGTCGCATGCCCACATCTATATTCAAAGAGATAAATATAATCTTCCCTCAGGAAATTGTATCCAACTATTAGAATAGTAATAGTTTTCTGCAGGAAGCAAATCATACTCATTTTTTTCACTGATAATACATAATAAGAATATCAGATATACATATGTACGAGGTCTTTCCCAAAAGTATCGAGCCAATGTCAATATAATTAAAAGTTTGCACAGCTGATACTTTTGGGACAGACCTTGTATACATTTGCATTAAAAGTTAATGGAATCCTTTTGTCAAGGATTTAGTAACTTCAAAAGGATGCTACTATGTTACAAATTAAATTACTGCTTATCAAAGTTAGCTTTTCTGGAAAATCTTGTTAAACCAAGTTATTTTTTTCCACTCTGAACTCTAAAAATCTTTTTCATTTCCTGGTATAATATCTGGTATACCTGGATACTTAAGTCAGAACCCCATATTCTAACAGTAACGTCCCTGAAATATAACCAATCTTTATTAAATTAAAGGGTTAGACTGTATTTTTTAATTAATCTTTATGACTCCATGTCATATGTGGGTTCTCCAGATGGAGTCTGAAGGTACAATGTGTTTATTATATAAAAGGAATGCAATATGTTTATAGGGTAAAAGGAAGGAGAAGGGGGCAGGGTGGCACCTAGGATGCAGGCCAACAAAGCCTCGGGCAGCCTAGGCCAGAGTGGCCTGGCATTGGGCAAGAACGACCAGGCCTCCAAACCCCTACCTTGTGGAGTCCTTGTGGAGGTATAGGGAATGTGAGGGAAGGCTTGAACTCGCTCAAATTCAGGCTCTGCTGCTGAGGTAGACCCTGGACTTCCTAACAAGTGAAAGCAGCTGGTAACCATGTTCCCTGGAGTCCTGTAGCAAGTCCGCAGGCCTCTGTTTGTCACAAACTCTAAGGATGTTTTAATAAAAATCTTGAAAAAGGACTCTACCTTTGTCTCTCTCTCTCTCACACACACACACAGAATATGTCTGATGCATCTATTCTATGGAAATAACCATATCCATGTGGCAAGGATTTAAAGAGTTCCCACTGTAACCGTACTATGAGGAACACCAAATGAGAAACCCAACCTCTGGTCTCAGGGGGACTAGCTGCCCACTCAGTTTACATAGAAGTCATGATGACAGATAAGAATAATTGTCTTGTCCTTGACTCTACAAGATAGCACTCACTTTGTGGTATTTCCACTCAGGTTACATTAAAAAAATAATTACATAAAAAAAGATTACATTAGCCCTGGCTGGTGGCACAGTGGATAAGGCGTCGGCCTGCAAACCCCAAAGTTGCTGGTTTGATTCCCAGCCAGGGCACATAACCAGGTTGCAAACCAGGTCTCCAGCCAGGTCCGTAGCTGGAGGCAGGTGAAAGGCAACCATACGTTGATGTCTCCCTCCCCCTCTGCCTCTCTCCCTTTCCCTCTCTCTGAAAAATAATAAATAATTTTTTTTAAAGATGACATTAAAAAACTCCTTAGTCCTTTTTTTTTTCTTTTAATTTAGTATTTCCAGAAAGAGAGGAAGAGAGAGAGGCAGAGAGGGAGGGAGACATCAACGTATGGTTGCCTTTCACCTGCCTCCAGCTACGGACCTGGCTGGAGACCTGGCTTGCAACCTGGTTATGTGCCCTGGCTGGGGAGTCGAACCAGCGACTTTTGGGTTCGCAGGCCGGCTCCTTATCTACTGTGCTACCAGCCAGGGCCCCTTAGTCCTTTTGTTCCTTCAAATAAATATTTTGTTACTAATAGTACCTCTGCTTCCTCTTTCCCCCTACATTGATGACTTTTTATCTCATTGTTAGAATTAGATCTCTTTCCTCAATATATTTCCCCAAATTCTAGCTAATATACTCAACATTTTGTCTTTCCCTACTGTTTCTAACTTTTTACTCAAGGAGAAAGGGTAAAGAAATAAGAGGGGGAAAAAAGAAGCAATTCTATCTTTCAAACGTCCCTGACATTAGCTGAAATGAAAGCTACTAACTGAGATCCAAAACTTGAAAACAAAGATCCCATATTCAGGAAAAAAGGGAAAACACAAAGATGGAAAATTCTTATTCAGCAAATAACTGCCATAACAAATTAGTTTTTCCATTCCTGAATTATACAGTAGAAATGAGGCATAAGCATCTGTTGGGAATTTGTAACTGGACTTGTATCTGCCAGTGAGAAAGGAACTTGGAGGTTAACGTAAAACACTAGCATTTGCTTTCTTAAAAAGAGGTTTCTAATCACATACAGCACTCAAGAACACAAAGAACCTATAAAATGGGCAACTTATACATTCTTAATAATGAAGTTCCAAAATCAGAAGTTTTCCTTATATTGTGAAAATGTCCAAATTGGCTTTAAAACACTATTAAATGCATGAGCATGACTTCCTACCATGTATCAACATCCCACAATCATAAAAAATTAAGGCAAAAAAAAAAAAAAAAAAAACCCTACAAAACTAAAAGACCATAGCAAGAGTACGTATTTTCCATCAAGATAGGACACTCTAATAAAGTCACCTTCACATTTTAGGCACTGCTGGTGTGACTAAAATTTTACTGATGGAAACATATCTAATATTAGTTTGTTCAAACTTCTTCAGTTCCAATAGCCTTGTCATATTTAATAAGTTCTGACAATTGATAAGTAGCAAAGATTTTTATGCTTCACAACCATTCATGTGAAAGGATATTTAATTACATAGCAGTATACACAATGACAAGTTCAAGTATTTGTTCACATTTAAACTTACTAAGAATGGATGAGAGTCCATTCCAAGGTAGATCTGGCAAAATGAACACATGCACCTACTTTGCGTTCTCTTTAATAAACACCAAAATTTAGAAGTTTCAAACCAGGCAGCAAGTTGAGCATCACAAGGCACATACAAGGAACAAGCCAACAGATTATTATCCTGGCAGCGGGGAAAACCTATACACAGTCCCATACATACAACAGAACAACTGAAAAGGCCCATGGCTTGGAGGCACCGGGATATGGGAGTGAATATACAGTCTACATGTAAGGATATAAAATATGAAAGATTGTTGAAAGTCTTTTCCGTAGCTATTTAATCTTTAGATCCTTTCCCTGTTTACCTAGATTAACTGCCTCTCCAAAATGCAGAGAACGTAAAACAGAGACTGTCTCAACTAGACAATGAACCAGTTAGGGAGAAGGATTAGCACCCTAAAACAAGAGGATTACATGGGGCCTCACCCAGTTCGACTGCTGAAGACTGGCAGCAAGGCCTCCACGCTCCAGGAAGGAGTGTAGAAGAAACTACATTGGTAGTCTTACAGCAATGCAGGAACGATGGATACTCATATCAATAGTTTCTCAAAAAACAGGTTTAGTCAGTTTCCGTGATGACCTTTGTGGTGAGCAACCCACCCGCACACTTGGAGCCCCTAATCAGGTTGTTACTGTACCACTTTCAAGAATAACTAGACTAATAATCAAGAACCACAGCCATCAAACTCCAAAGCCTATAACATTAAAGACAGAGAGCAAAGCAAACTGAAAGATAAAAAGGATAATTTGGCTGAAACAGAAAATACACTCTCAGAAAAGCCTCACAAAAACTATTATTAATATTTCCAGTAAAGTAAGAATATTGCAACCTTGAAACAAGAAAAGGCTATTATAAAATGGAATATTTTGAGAACAAAAACGGTATCTTGGAATTAATGATAATAAAACTTAAAAACTTTAATAGGTAAAACACAAAAGTTGAGAAAATGTCCCTTAATATTCAACTAAAGGAACAAATAATTAGAAAATAAGAAAGACAACACAAGAAAATTAGAATAGCAATCCAGGAGGTCTAAATTTTACATAAAATAAAAAATCCAAAGAGAAAAGAGATAATGAAGGGAGGAAATTATAATAAAATAATTTAAGGCAATATTTGGGAACAGAGGAAATACAGACTGGTACAGCCGGTGGAAAGCAATAAGGAGATAACTCAAAAAATTAAAACTGGATCTGCCTTTTGACCCAGTGACCCCACTTCTGGGGATATATCTGAAGGAACATAAGCACCCCTATGTTCATCGCAGCATTATTTACAACTACCAAGATATGGAAGCAGCCCAAGTGTCCATCAGCAGATGAGTGGATAAAACAACTATGGGGCATTTACACAATGGAATTCTACTTGGCCACAAAAAAGAAGAAAATTTTACCCTTTGTAATAGTATGGACGGACCTGGAAAATATATGCTAAGTGAAATAAACCAGTCAAAGAGAAAAAATACCGTATGATTTCACTTATATGTGGAACCTACTGAACAAACTGAACTAACAAACAAAACAGAGACAGACTGATAGAAAGCAGATGACAGCCAGTTGGGAAAGGGAAAATTTAAAGGGTGGAGGGATTGAGCAAAAAGGAAAATGGACTCATGGACATGGTTAATAGTGCAGTGATTGCTGGCGGGAGGGGTGTATAAGAGGACTAAATGATAATGGAACTAAAATACAATAAAGATTAAATTTTAAAAAAAGATGTGCAATATTACTAGTCATGAGGGAAATACAAAACAAAGGAACATGAGAAGTCACTTAACACCCATTGTAATAAAAAAGACAGACAATAAAAAGTATTGGGCAAGGGTGTGGAAAAAACCGAAACTCCCACTTACTGCTGGTTAGATTGTAAAATGATGTATATACTTTAGAAAGCAGAAAAAGTTAAAGATAGAATTATTTTCCACTGTGCTACCAGGCAGAGCAAGCGGGCACCTTTTCCATGGATAGAATTATTTGATGACTCAGCACTTCCAGTCCTGGGTATTTTGTGAATTTTTTCAATTCACAAAATATTGAAGATAGGTACTCAAACAAATGCTTGGACACAAATGTTCATAGCAGCACTAGTCACAACAGCAAAAAGGTGAAAACAATCCAAATGTCTATCAACTGATAACTGACAAATAAATGTGGTATATCCATACCATGAATATTATTCAACCATAAAAAAGAGTAAAATACTGATATATGCTACAACATGGATAAATTTCAAAAAACATCATGCTAAATGAAACAAACCTATGAAAATACATATTAGTGACCCATTTATATGAAATCCAGGCAAATTTATAGAGTGTTGGTTCAAAAACTCTGTGATTATACTAAAGCCCACTGAATTATACAATCTTTTAAAAAAATAAATTTTGCTTTGTGAATTGTATCTCAATAAAATGGTTATTTTTTTTAAAAGGGATTTATGACATGAGTTTTCAGATTGAAAAGGTGCACCCAATGAAAGTAAAGCTACACACTGATCTTTTCTTACTTCATCATAAAATTTCAGAAGTCTGGAAATAGAAAATATTCTAATAGTAACAATAGAAGCTAGACAACAATGGAGCAATACCACTGAAATTCTAACAGAATTACTTCCAACCAAGAATTCTGTAACTAGCCAAAATGTCAATTAAGCATGAGTGTAGAATAAAGATATTTTCAGAAATGCAATGTCTCAGAAAAATATCATTTACATACTCTTCCCCAGGAAGCTATTAGAGGTTTGTTTTGGGGGTTCCAAAACAAAATAATTTGAGATGGAGGAAGAAAAAAAAAAGAACTCCAGCCCATGGGAGAGGGAAGACATCCCAAGAAATCAGCGAAGAGGGATGAACCAAGCCATTACTATATGAAATGTTAAATAAATATGTTATCAACAATTGAATCTAAAAACCAAACTATGAAAATAAGAAGAACAGAGACAGAATCATGGATATGGGGAGGGTTTTGATGGTTGAAAGAGTGGAGAGAGGTGTAGGGTAATTGGTGAAGAGGTGAGGGAATTGAGAAGTATAAGTTGGTAGATACAAAATAGCCCTTAGGATGTCAAGTATAGTTTAGAAAATGGAGCAGCCAAAGAACTTGGACACATGACCTGGGGACACATGACCTGTGTCCATTGGGGCAACCCTCCAATGGTGTGGGGGTTGCCTGAGGGAGTGAAGTGCTGTGTGGAGGGGAACAAAGGGGGATAAATTGGAACCACTGTAATAGTACAATCAATAAAAGATAATTTTAAAATAAATTATAAAAAGACTTCCTAATAAGGACGGCAACCATATGAAATAAACCTAGAACACTGAGAAGATAGATATCATTGATGTAAAGAGAAAAAGAAGCTAAAATATCATCCAACATGATAGTGAACAAACACAATTAAAAATGACAAAAAGACCATGATTCCTCATTAGATGAAAAAAAGTCATTAGGGAAAAGGACAGAAAAGAAGTTAATTGACTTTATCCTACAATTAGAGAGGATGAGAAGTTCAGAACACAGCACTGATTAAAAGCTAGCTGGTTTCCTTTTTCTTTCTTTAGTTTTTCCTTATGGTTCAAAATTCTTCTATCTTATGCTGCCCACATATTCAGCCTTGCACAGTGTTCACCTCTGTTCACATTTGGTACTTGGTTCTGAATGACAACCCACCCCTTTAGAATACAGAATCATATTACACTGTAATGTGTATATATTATGTGTATACATATAATAATATGTATAATCTCCAAATATTAAACTAAAACATCTTTGAAATTCTTCTAGAAAGAAAAGTCCATGAATCATATCCAATTTTCCTATTGTTTTCACTAAAACATAAATATGTTGTCATCCCATGACACAAAGAGATCTGTGACAGAAATTTACAACCTTAATGGTAGATACATATTAGCTAGTCTAAGATTGCGGTCCTCCATAGGATTTCAATCTTTTTTTTTTTTTTTTTTAATCCATTATTTTCAGAGAGAAGAGCAGGGAGAAAGGAAGAAACAGAGCTATATCAATGTATGTACATCAATGTATGGTTGCCTTTCACCTACTTCCAGCTACAGACCTGGCTGGAGACCTGGCTTGCAACCTGGTTATGTGCCCTGGCTGGGAATGGAACCAGCAGACCTTTGGGTTCGCAGATCGGCTGCCAATCCACTGAGCCACCAGCCAGGGCTTAGATTTCAACCTCTTTAAATACAAGGGCTGTATATCTATATCTCTAGGGTCTGAGGATAAACCTTGGCCCAGAGAAGACAGCCCATCTATGTTGGAGGAAAAAATAATGAATGAATGAATGAAGAAATGAATTATTAAATGAATAAACATAAGTTGTTTTTCTAGTTCTAAAAATTATGCCAAATGGGATGAGTTTAGATAACAGTTGCAAAAGCTTGGCAGTCCTTTGTTATGGGCACATGGAGTTACCTGGGTTCCCACTTGACACAGGAAATGATGTGGTACAGCCACTGGAAAAGGCGTGCATGGACTGCAGTAGACCTCTGAACAACATGGGGTTTAGAGGTGCCACTCTTCTGCACAGTTGAAATTCTCCATACAACTTTACTCCCTCAAAACTTAGCTAACAGCCTACTGTTGACAGAAAGCTTTACGGTAATAGTCCATTAATGCATATATTGTAATATGTATTACATTTTCTATTCTTACAACAAAGCTATAGAAAATAAAATGTTATTTTAAAAATCCTAAGGCAGAGAAAATAAACTTAGAGTACTGTAGGTATGTATTGAAAAAAATCTGCCTTTAAGTGGATCCCGCAGTTCAAATCTGCACTGCTCAAGAGTCAACTATACTTGAAATCTTTGCCTCAATTTCCTCATCTGCAAAAATGGAGGGAACTATACCTACTTCATGGTTGCATTTGGGACTGTATGAAATAGCCCAGCTAAATTATATATTTCAACCCCTTGAATAGAGCGTAGCTTAAGGATCCACCCTTCAGTATTTCTAATGTGGATCCATTTGTCCTCTACCTGAATACTTTTAGTGACAGGGTGCCTATTATATTCAAGGCATTGAATTTAATTTATAAGTACACAAAACATTTGAACATTCTTCCCAGGATTAAAATCAAACTAGCCTCCCAGGACCCTTGCACTTGGTTTTCTTATTCTCTCTAGGAAAAGATACATGAGCTTTTCTCTACTCTCCAGTATGTCTTTAATTCTCCTGAGTCTTACTGCTTTCATGTTGTACACAAGGGATTTTCAACTTTACTCATCTCATGGCACACATAAATTATTACTAAACTTCTGTGGCACACCAAAAAATTTATTTTTTGCTGATCTGACAAAAAAATAGGTATAATTATAATTCATTCACACCAGACGTCTATTGGATGGCTATTGTTGCATTGGCTGTTGTCATTTTTCGATTTGACAGTCTCAGGGAAAAAGAGGTCAGTGCTCCTGACTCAATAGGCAGGTACTGCATAATTTAAAAATTCCTGTGGGGAAACTGCATGAAAGAAGGTGATGGGATTAGCCAAAACATACATATGCATAACCAGCAGACAACCATGTGGTGATGACCAGAGGGAAGGGGGTGGGGTTAAGTGGAAGAGGGCAAAGCAGGGACATCTACAGTAGTGTCAACAGTAAAAATAAAGTTAATAGACCTCCAGTGGGCAGAGGGGAGGATGGAGGGGAGAGGAGGAGGCAAAGAGGGGGAGCAGTTTAGTCAAGGAACTAGTACAGAAGAACCATGGACATGGACAATAAGTGGGATTGGCTGTGGAAGGAGTGGGTGGGTGGGGAAGGGGACAGAGGGAAGGAAAAAGGGGATGAATGTAATAAAACAACAATAAAATTAAATTAAAAAAAATTCTTGCAGCACCCTGGTTGAAAATCGCTGTTGTACATAGTTCACAGACCTCATGCCCTATTGGCCCCCTCAGTACACACTCCAGTTTGCTGCAGTTCTTTGAGCCAAAGAAATTACATCTTTTTTAGATGAATTATTCTTTTTTCCATTTTATGGAATTTATTGGGTGACAATGGCTAACAAAATCACACAGGTTTTAGGTGCACAATTCCACAACATCTGCACCCTGCATTGTGTGTTCATCACCCCAGGTCATGCCTCTGTCCATCACCATCAAATGAATTGTTTTTAAGTTAATTTTCCTCTACTTTTGTGTGTTAGGGTGAACTCCTTTTTCTTTCTTTGTAAACCAAGTAGACTATTTTACTTATTGCCAGAGCAATTCATCTTATAGATTCAGTTCATCATTTCATCAGGTTCCTTTTTGATTCCTCGTTCCATCACTCCAAGTATTAATTATGGCTCCCAGTTACAGCACACACATAAATAGGTCAAGCACATCATCACCATGTCTTTATCTGAGTTATTAATAAAAATATCAAATAGGACAAAATCAAGGACAATGCCCGTCAGCATACCCTGACAGACTTTTCTCCACCCTGATGTCAATTCATTAATCAATAGGCTTGGGTGAAGTTGTTCAACCAGAAATAAACTGACAGAATAATAATCTTCTAACAAGTGAATTGCTATTTTATTCTATTTATAAGGATGTTTTTGACTAGAAGAAAAGGAAAACTATTAGACTTTAATGCCAGAAATCTATTTTTGAATTTCATTAATGTTCTATAGTAAACTTACACGTCTACAGAGTCAGAGGTTTGCTCCCTGCCATCCGTTAAAAATCAGCATTACTTTTGCTCACTTTCATTCTTGATTTCTCAAAAATTATGAGCAATTATTCTATGAATACACCATCCACAATTCTTTTCACATCCTAGTTATACTTTACCTGGGACTACATAATGAACCTTTGGGTGTTCATGAAGTGAGGGGTAAGGAGGTTGGGAAGAGCAGAGGCCTGAGGGAATTGCAGTCCTATATCGGAATGTACTCCCTATGCTGGGAAAATCCCCCGTGTTAGGAGTTTGGAGGAGACGCAAGGCCCACCTGCCATTACAGAAGCCTACAGGGGCCTGTGTCCTCAAGCCAGGGCATGCAACCTAGTGTTAACGCTAACCAGAAACAGGCCGCCTTCATGGAGCATTCGGAGCTAACAACCCAAAGAAGCAGGGAGAATGCTGACACGTTCCGACACCATCGGCAGAGGTAATAGCATCTGGTCACCCAGCGCGCAGGCCAGCGAGGAGGAGGCACTTGACCGCAGCTCAGCTCGCAGTCCTGGTGACGGCAGGGTGCCGCATGCAGTTCCGCAGCACGATCCTGGCTCTGCAACCTCACGCTGTGTCCGTCCTGTTTTTAAAGTCTCCCCAGCAGGTCCATTAGCCACATGGTATCTCTTCAATAAACTTTTTCTAATTAACTCAGTCAAAGAGAATTTCTTCTGCTGGCAGTAGAGAACTCTGACTACTTTATTCAGAGGGGCCAGGCACTTTCGTTCCTTTGACACAACCAGGTGGCACTGCCAAAGGCCTGCTCTAACTGCTATAAAGTCATATTTGTTCTAAGTCTTCTGTTTGGAAGAGTATCTGCCTTAAGAGAAAAAATAAATAAATAAAGACTATACATAGAAACTAAAGAGGGAATGTAGGTAAGTAGCAAAATAAAGAAAAACTTCCAAAATATGAATTAAGCAGTTCTGCTTTCATGGGTTGTTTGCTTTAAGGAGTGAAACTATTATAGTCTCTGCTCTTCCTGAGAAAAACATCAATCAATTGCCTCCCAAATGTGCCCCAACCAGGTATTGAGCCCAAAACCTTTTGGTGTACAGGACAACATTCCAACCAACTGAGGCTCCCAGCCAGGACCCTTCAGTCTATTCTTCATAGAGCAGCCAGAAAGAGCCAATGAAAATATAAGTCAGATTAAATCATTTCTCTGTTCAGTACCCTTTGATGTCTTCCCGTGTCATTTTTTGAGTTAAAGCAAAATTCACTGAAACACAACCTTACAAAGCCTGACACAATCCAGACCCCACTATGTCTTGGACGCTGTCTCATCTATGCCCACTGCATTTCAGCCACAGGTGCCCTGCTACTCCTCACGCAGCCTTCTCTACGGAACACTCTTGCCTAAAATATGTGTCTTCCTCCTTCAGCTCCTAAACACCTCTCCCTTTCAGCCAGGCCTTCCCTGATCACCCCCATGTACAGTCTGTGTGTGCACGGCATGTGCACGTATATTGTTTCTGACAGAAGAGCAGAAAAATGTTCAACTGCCCCAGAATAGTTTAATCTGGAAACCAGAATATTGATGGAGAGCTGCAGTTCTGAGAACAGATGTGTCATAAAATCATGCAAATTAAAGCATTCTTCACAGATTTAAAAATCAAGATGTATGAGACAGAGAAGCCAAAAACAATTAGGTAGATTGTGTGACAGAGCTAAAAGGCAAAATATAACTTTCAGCTGAGAGTTCCATACCCTAAAAACCATACCTCAGACCATCATATCAAGCTAAGCAGATGGTCAATTCCAGCATTCTGCAGCAGGAGGTACAGGGGCAGGAACCTTTAGGTGCAGAAGACTTGACCTAAAGTCCTATCTGTACCCTGTTAACTTATCTGAGTGATTTTAGTCAATCTGTTTTAAATTCTCTCTAAGCATTGTTTTTCCTCAGAATAAAAACCTGGATAACAATATTACATGCCTTCTGTACTTCAAAGGTCTAAAAAGGGAATCTAATGAAATAACATTTATGAGAAAGTGCTTTGTAGAATGTAAAGCAATTTAAAAATAAATTGTGATTTTTAGTAATGCATAAATCACTTTATAGGACTGTTGGTGACAGTTTTTTCCATGTGGAATACAGATTTTTGGTTTACTTAATGTTGCCCATTAATATGGAGTAGTTTGTTAGTTTATATAGCACAGTAGAAGAAACAAAATGATTGTTCCAATGAATATCATGATTAGCTGTAAGTTTGTTGCTTTTCTTCTTATACATAATTATTAAATATGTAATGAAAACTGCTGCTCCATATACTTCAATTTCATTTCATTGCAAATAGAACATAATAGTTATGCACTTTAGCTGATTACAATGTATATTTACATAATCATGTTTACTATTAATATCTTTTATTTCCACCACGGAATCTGTTTCAAATTTTTTAACATGGTATTAAATAGGGTAATGTGGCACCCATTTTTCTCTGGAAAACAAATAAAAACGAAATTGCTTAGCTTTCTGTTTAAGTAGGGAAAGAAATGTGTTAGTACTTTCACTGCTGTCTATATTTCTTTTTTCAAGTCTCAAGCCTATGCAGAAAAAAGGCAGCAGTAACAACATCATAGACTTTCATGAAATGCCTTTTATTAGATGCCTTTTCAAGCGAGTTGAGCCACACCTCGGACGCCGATGCTGCTGGCTTTTAACAACTGGAGGGAAGTCATGCTCCCAGCCATACGCATCACGGTGCCCACATGTGCCGACAGTACAGGGCCTGAGCAGCCTGGAGGCCCAGCTCCCCAGTGTGTTCCCAACCTCCAGCTCTCAGGTCATTACAGCTACACATTCTGAAAATGTGTAAGAATCTATATTTCAAATGTTTTAGGAGCGCTTCACAGTACTTAAGAGATCTAACAACATCCCATCCAAATCACTTTGATAATGACCTTCAGAGTCATTTCCTCAACTATTTTTTTACATCACAAATTTTTCATCACTTATTTCGTTATTCTGGCCCTCAGAAGGTTTTTATGTAACCTAACATGTCACGGTAGGGATAATATAAAGCAGCTAGGCTCAGAGCACCCTTTTAAAGCAAAGAAAATAAATTATACACTGTGTAAAATATCATAAATAAGAATATTTTACTTTGTGGAACTCAAATTCAATAGATACCTCAAAAACCTGTGAACACTTAATTCTAATTCAAAGAAAAAAATCCAATAATACCTAATGAATCTTAAATTATTTCACTTTCCTCTCATATCTGGGGTTTTAATGGGTATAATTAATTTTTCTTACAATGTAACTTATTCATTCCCCTCCCTCAAAAAAGGGTACCATTCCTAATGAAACTACAAATATCAACATTTTTTATGTTCATAATTTTGAAATATGGCAATATCATCAAGTTTAGGAAATTGTGGATTAAAATGTTTGATACTGATTTTTAGGGCTTGCTTGTATAACAAGGTTTCTGTGTATGTCAGTACGTATGTCTATGTGTGTATGTATGTATGTATGTGTGTCTATGTGTGTGCATATGACTAAGTAGATTCTAGTGAAATACATGGGATAAAACTTATAAGTTTGCTTCATGGAAACTTAAACATTTCATAATTAAAAATCTAAACAGTTTGTGCCCAGCCTATAAAACTTAAGTTACAAAGCATTGTAACGGTATTTAAGATTTGCTGCACTCCTTATCTTAAGTGCAGAAAGTTGTGCTAAGAAGGTTGTGAAAAGAAAAAAGAGTTTCCTTTCCCTCTCTGGCCAAAGGCTCAACCTAAATAAAGTTGTACAAATAAACAGGAGGTATAATATTGCAATTAGGATTCAGAGTAGGATGGGTCTGAGTCTACCTTAATCTACAAAACCTGGAGAAGCACTTAAAATCTTTAATTCTTGAGCTTTTCCTTTGTAAAGTGGGAATATTCACAGTTCCATCAGGCTGCTGAGAATGTCAAAAGTAACAATGTCACTGGTTCGATTCCCAACCAGGGCAACATAACTAGGTTGTAAGCCAGGTCTCCAGCTAGGTCCACAGCTGGAAACAGGTAAAAGGCAACCATACATTGATGTTTCTCCTCCTCTCTTCCTCTCTAACTTCCCCCCTCTCTGGAAAATAACAAATAAAATATTATTTATTTATTTATTAAAACAAAAAAGTAACAATGACTGTAAAGCACAGTGCTTGGCATAAAACAACTTTAGTTGTTGGTCTCCCATGTTGTGGTCATACTTGTCTTCTATATTCTTTCACTTCCCTTTTGGATCCTTCACCATTATTCCAAGCTCACAGAGTGCTCCTGTTTTCTACCCTGTGTCCCTCATCAGGCTGTCCACTAACTGCCAAGACGCTTTATGCTTTGAAATTACTACCGCCTTTCCACTGCCATAAAGCAGGTAAGAAAAGAGTAGAATTTATTTTTGCCACATACTGCAAGGAAGGCCTTCTAATTAAACTAATTTGTTTAATATATAATAACCATAATTTTCCTCAAGATATTGGTGTCTATACATGCAACAAGCAATGAAAAAGCCATGTCCAATACCAAAATAACAATTTCAGGAAACATTCAGGGAAGTTACTTTTGTACTAAGCAATTCATTTCACATCTTTCCCACCCTAACTGGGAAGACTCACTCCCCAACTCTGATTTCACAGCAGAGATTCACTGAAATGTTGTTTTTAAAATAAACAAACAAAAAAAATGATAAACTTCAGTTGCAGCCACAAAGAGTGCTTCAACAGAGCAAAAGGATAGAGAATAAAAAAGACAAAGAAAGGTGGAACGGAGAACGGCCAAGAAAGAAGGAAAGTAAGGAAATAGAGTGGAGAACTGAAAAGGAAAGGCCGGGCATCACAAACCGTAAGTGCTGCAAGCTTGCCTCATTCTCCAGAAGAGAACAGGTGCACCTATGTCTCACCTCACGCAGAGAAGTTCGGAATAAAGTGCTGCCCATAGAGGGTGGCATGCTGGGAGCTATTACATGGTTGATTTAAGAGGACCTGGGATATGTCCACAAGAATTGGGACCATAGAAAATTTCACTCGCACAAAAAAGAATGATTATTTAAAAGTCATGTTAGTCGGTTGGCAAATATTGCAATACAGTGAATTTCTTTCCTTTTATATGACAACATCCTCAGAAAATCATCAAATGACATTGGAAATGTCATGCACATGTTTACTATCATAAATATATTTAATTTTCTTTTAAGACTTGGAAGACATATTTTCATGTTATTTTTGTGAGTTTCTCGATCACTGTTATTGGTATTAGGGACCAAACTACCTTTTTCCCTTTCATTTAATTATCCCATTTTGGGAAAGGTGACAAGTACACTTCTGAAATATCTTTTCTACAGAACATTACAAGAATATATACCAAAAATAAAATCTATATTTAATAGAAATGCTGCAACTAGACATACTGGGAGAAAAAATGCAACAAAAATTCCAGTTCTAAGTCAGCTGAATACGTTATTGATTTCAACATCATTGATTAAACAAAAGAAATTATATTTGCATTGAAGTATGAATCTGCATCCATTCTTGGTAGCGTGTAATATATTCAACTGCTAAGCTCTAGCTGTCCTCGTAGCCACATTACCATATTATTCAAATGTATCTATCATTTATATGTAAATAGAAAATATGAATGGCTTCTTCATGAGACAACAATTTGCAAATGACATATGGACTCCAGACAGACATTATTAGCAAGATAAAATGTTGCAAATATTCATTCTAAATAAATTTTTAAGGAAAATTTTTTTTAACTATTTCAAGTTTTAAAAAGTAGTGTGGCAATTATAAATGGGATCTTAATACATTCACAATGCTAACAGCTCTTCTTAATATAAGTCTCCACCAATGTCATTTGTGCCTTAAAAATTACACGTTCTCAGATCCATCTGTGAAAATTGTGATGCTAATTATCATGGTTACATTTCATGAGTCCACAGTTAAATGCCGAGGTGGTGCTACACAAATACCATATGCTTATCTAAGAGAACTGAAGAAAGATTCATTATGAGTTCAAGTCCAAGTCTTGCAGCAATAATACTCTCAACACTAAGAGCATTACATTGTGTTATGCAAATGGTAAGTTTTAATTAATATCTGAAATCAAGTGAGGAAGAAAACCTATAAAGTCTAAATTAATAAGTATCAGGCATTCCTACACACACACACACACACACACACACAAATCATAAAAAGTATGGTTTTAAAATGCAAAATTAAAAATCCTTCCCCCCTAAAAAATTAACATTTTTTCTGTTCCTTTGAAAACATCATGCTATTTAATCCTATTTGATAAACCTAAAAATTATAGTGTATCCTAGTAACAAACAGGCTATAAATAGATAATGTACCTAATGAAAATTCAAATTTTTTTAAGGATCTTTCTTAAAATTTCAAGTTATGTAAAATTACAAGTCTCATGTACTCAGATAAAAATACTCATTTCAGCATAGCAAACCTAAAAATCAAATACGCTGATAAGAAGATTTTTATTCATATTTATAAAATCTGAATTCTTATTTTACTCACCACATATTCAAACACAAGTGTCAGTGTCTCCTTGGTGTGGATGATATCATGAAGCAACACTATATTGGCATGTTTTAGTCCTTTTAACAGAGAAGCTGTAAAATAAAGTGGACAAGACAGACAATTTATCATGGGTAACCATCAAATATGTTTCATTGTCATTTTGAGACACTGTCAGATGAAATGCACCTATTTTCTGATCTCCCGAGCCAATAACAATTCAGAATCAAGGACAGAGGAACTAGGTTTTCATTTAGATGAAGTTCCCCATCCCCCCACTCCACAGTTATTTGTTATTAATCTCTAATAGTTAGATTCTATTACAGTCAGAGAACATACTTGGTGTGATTCCAATTCCTTTAAATTTGTTAAGCTTTGTTTATCCCCAGAATATGGTTTATCCTGGAATATGCGCCAAATGTATGAAATGTACACAGGATGGGGCGAAAGCGGATTTACAGTTGTGAGTATGCAAAACACAGTGTATTCCTGTATTATTATTTATTAATTATTGTAATGATTTCTCCATGCAAACAACTGTATATTTTGCTGATGTTAGATGAAGAATTCCATAATTGTCCAGTAGACCTGCGGGTTGACAGTTCTATCACTGTAAGTATTGAATCCTCAACTGTAATTGGGGATTTGTCAATGTCTCATTTTAATTCTATCAGTTTTTGTTTTGTGTATTTTAAAGCTCTGTTATTTACTATATCTACATTTAGGATCACTATGTTTTCTCGTGAAGTGGCCCCTTTATCAAAAATAGAATGTCTCTCTTTGTCGCTGGTAATTTCCTTTGTTTTGAAGGCTGTTCTGTCTGATATTAATATAGCTACTCCAACTTGTTTATGATAAGTGTTTACATGGTGTAAGTCTACCAGTATTGGCATATTTGAAATGAGTTTCTTATACACAGCATATTATTGGGTCACGGTGGTTTTTAAACCCACTCTGCCAATCTCTAACTTTTACTGATATTTAGACCATTTAAGTTTAATGTAAATATTAATATATTGTATCCCCCGTCACTAGAATTTATTTTCCCTGGGAGACCATGTAAATCAGCTTTGTTTTTTATTTGATTTTGTCTTTTCTTCTATAGTTCCTAGGAACTCAATGACTCTAATTTCATTTCATTTTGTCTTTTTTCATTTCTATTGTTAGATTTTTATTCTAATTCAAGGTGATTTTGTCATTTGTTTCATATAGAGCTCGAATTAAAATTTATTTTACTTTATAGTATTGTTCGCTGTTTTCTTTCATTTTATGACTCATCTTCTAGAACGCATTTTCATCAGCAGAAATACGTTGACTTGTATTTCCTGATTTCTTACAGCAGTTTTATAGTGATGTGGGCCACTTTGTTTTATTCCTCTTCATTCAGTGGACAAGGTTCTTAGCTTGAGGGGCATTTCCCATCAGTTCTTCCCTCTTCCATGCAGTTTTTATGGATGGTGTTAGTAGGAGAAAGGGGGTTTAAATGTGTCTTGTTTCTACTAAATCCTTAATTTCTCCCTTTTCTTTCCTTCTATGCTTTCACTGCCATGTCTTCAAGGGATAGCATCCTTTCTCTATAGTATTAATATATCTGCATCTCTCCCAGAAGCATCCTTTGTCTGTATACCTGAATCTCTTCCAGAAACATCCTTTCTCTTTAATATATCTGACTCTCTTCCAGAAGCATCCTTTCTCCACAGTACATGTAACTGAATCTCTCCCAGAAGCAATGTTTCTCAATGGCTGCTAGTTTCGGTCCCACTCACTTTTGATCTCCTTTTCTGTAGTTAGTGCTGGGAATTACATGGAGTCCCAGCTTTTTCCCTCTGGAGTGAGTTCCTCTGTGCCTCGTCTAAGTCCTCCATGTTCCTGTACTTTTTTAAAAAAAAAAAAAGTTTCTGAAACCTGCTTTAAGCTTCCCCTGCACCACTTTGTGTAACCACAGGCTAACTAACTGCTGTTTCCTACTGCTCCTGAAGGTGTGGATCATGTGCACTTTCATTCACTCTCTCTGCTGGATTTTTGGCTCTTGGGGGTATGAGCATAAAAATCCAAGATGACGTTGTTACCCTTCATTGTCCTCCAAACCCCTTGTCCTAGATCAAGGCCTGATAAATAATTGCAAAGCAATATATTTATTGAGCTCTGTCCATTTCAAGTCCCCAGGGGTAATACGTATATAAGGACTGACTCCCCTGCTCACTGTGAGTAGGGTCTTAGTCTATTCCTTGAATGAGAAAAGGGTCTGCTGTCATCTGGCAGGTCCTCCTGAAGTTGCATCTACTTCCTTTTTCACTCCAAGGCCAGTACCAGGCCCAGACCTCAGTCTGATGACAGATGACACTCATTTTTCAACACAAGGCCCCTTGAAAGCTATGCCTCCAAAACCCCAGAGAAGACCAACTAACAGTATTGGCAATTTCAAGAGCTGAGTAGGAAGTGGTTGTTTTTGCCTTTGAAATCAAATTGCATTTCTTCCCCAAACAAGCTTCCTTTCCTCTGATTCAAAAAAATAAAAAAACTGCGAACCCAAAGGTCACTGGTTTGATTCCCAGCCAGGGCAACATAATTAGGTTGCAAGCCAGGTCTCCAGCCAGGCCCATAGCTGGAGGCAGATGAAAGGCAACTATACGTTGATGTCTCTCTCCCTCTCTGCCTCTCTCCCTTCCCCCTCTCTGAAAATAATAAATGAAATCTTTTTTAAAAACTAAAAATAAACTTTAAAAAAAGGAAAGAAAGAAATAATACAACTCCAACCCCACCCCCCAACCAGACTCACTGTGATACTACTCATTTCACACACCCACACACACAAAAAAAAATGTAATTGCTTAAGATTTGAGCTTTTATAAATAATACCACAAAGGACATACTGAGCTTTGAAAAAAATATTTTTAAGATTATCTCCCTATAATGAATTATAAAAAATGTAGTTCCAGGATAAAAAGACATGAAAAATTTGTAAGACATTACTTATAATTAAATAATAAATGGATTTGGCTTTACATCTTTCTCTGTATAAGGATAAAAGAATCATGAAAGATAGGGAAAATACGTATCAAATTACTGAACCATGCAAGTAACCCATTTTATTCAATAATCAAATCCAAAGCTCATACTAATTTATGGGCATTTTATATACTAAAAGCACAAGTATTAATTTAGGAATAAATTCTTATTCATCCTTCAGCAAGAACAGAAATAAACAGAATTATCTCCCTGTACATCAATGACCATTCAGGTATAATACTCAAAGAACAGAAGCTTCCTCTTTCATCATTATTTATTTTAGTAACATCTTCAATTTAGGGTTTTGGTACACAATCTGGAGAGAAAAAGAAGTGTTTTGTATGTGTTTTATCAAACTTGTAATCACACATATATTTCAAGTATTTATTCAAAACCAACTTGCTGGCTTTGGGGCATCTGGACAAACCTTGAACCCTTGATACTCAACAACACTGCAAAACAACATCTTTAAAAAGAGATTTATAATATCAAGCGTGAATCCCAATACAAGCTATGAACTTTGGACAATAATGATGTGTCAACGTGGGTGCCACTCATTGCAAGATGCTGACAGTCAGGAAGGTTTTGGTGGGTGGGGAGGGTTGAACAAGAAGTGTATGAGAATTCTCTGTACTTTCCACCCAATTTTGGTGTGAACCACTATAACTGCTTTTAAAAATAGATTTTTACAAAATAAAGAGCTATACACATGTTTTAACATGCTCAAAGAAAATCTAAATTATAAATATTTTACCCAAAGAAAATGGTACTTTAGATATACAATCACCATGCAAAAGAGAATGTACTGGGCTGTCCCCAAAGAAGGCAAAGAGATCAAGCATGTACACAGTTGAGTTCTGGTAGGCCCGCAATGAATGTGAGCTCCTGTTCTTAGAATTACTGTAATTGCCATGACTTTCCATTGCCTTCCCCCCACCAATTTTCCTCAGCACAATACACTCTCTCCTTGATCTGAAGATAAACTTGAATAAACACACAGTCGATCCAAGGAAGGGAATGCTGACTAAAATGTGTTAGGGGCGGATGGTTCCAACACTAGAAGACAAGAAATGTGTTCCCTGTGAAGCCAAATCAGAAGCATCATTGTATATACAGTATACGGCCTAGGCCAAAAAGTCTAACTCTTATGAGGAGGCAAAGGCCTTCTCTTTTGTCTCATGCATATGCCAAAGGAAAGTGAGTTTCATACACTAAAAACCTTAGGGCTAAAATACCTACAAATTAATTTTACCTCAGCTTTGTAAATCAGCATGTATAAATGAGATCACTGCACATGAACTTTGAAAACAACCACTACACAGACTTAAGATAGTTAACACTGTTCACTCCAATAACTTACAAAGTTCCTTCTTCTACTTCTTCAACTAGCCTATGAGCCTTAATAAATGAAAGCTTTATTAAATAGCTACCTTTCAAAGATTAATCTGAGGACTGATGTCACATTTGCTCATTTTTTAATTCTAGTTTACTTTTAAATTACTTTGTATTCGTTTCAGGTATATAGCACAGTGGTTAGACAATGGACATTTGAAAAGTTAAATGGCATTTTAAAAAGGACAACTGCCCTTGCACTAGCCTTCTGAGGCAGGCTCATCCTCAGAGATCAATTATTTCAGACCACAGTTAGATATCTGAAAATGATGGCCACGCACGGTACTGCACACATCGTCTGGGCAGCAACGTGCAAGGTGACATGAATGAAGGCACCATGAATCCCAGGCAGTATGAAAGGAACCTGGCTCTGTGAAGCCTTATTTGGAAATGTATTATATCATTTGTAATCTCCAATTTCACTTTTCAGGTTATCCCTCAGCTTGCCAAACTAACTGATGATCCATCCTTACCAGCAACAACTCTGAAAAGGAACCGAAGCTTCGCTGAGAATCCCATCCCCTGAGGATCCTTGCTTTAGATTAAAAAAAGTCATTTATACTGATTTACTCTCCCTTCCCACCAACTTTCTTCTCTCACCACTTATATCTGAATTCTTTCTCATTTCTCAAAGTAATGTCTTCATACCCATCACTTTCCATTGTATTTTTTCCCTACAGTTTATGTAAAATCAAATTCCTGCCATCCCCCATCTTGGGAAAAAATACTTTTCCCTGACAGTGACTAATATAGAAGAAAGTTGGAACATTTTTATATGGTAGTTTTGATCATTTTTACAAGACTCAAAGCCTCCACACTTAATTCTACAACAGATTTTAGCCTTCTAAATACCTTTATATATATATACTTTAAAAACACACTATCGGTTAAATAAGTACTGATATCTGTATTTGGCAGCAAGCCATTTTTCTCTTTCAAGATTAACATAACAAATTCACATTTGGAAAAGAATAGAGCCACTGATGCAAAGCTGGTGGCAGAAAAATGGCCTGGAAGGGCGGAAAACCTGCCAAGATCGCCACCAACAGTAGGGTGGGTGGCAGGCCTGCCGAATTTAGAGGCTCTGGGTAAAGTGCCAGATGCTGGAAGCTTTGCTGTCTCCAGGACTGGCCATATCAGCACAGCGATTAACACCTGCAAGTCCAGCCCCAGTCCGTCTCCCTTTTCAAGACAAACACTGTCAAAACAATAGTCCCTGTACTCCCAATAATACCACCAATACGCCACATGTTATTTTCTTACCGTGTACACACAGAACAAACCCTGTAACACTAGCACTGGTCACTGCAGCAGGCCTGGCCTCCTTGCAAATTCTGAGTAAACATACGGCAACATTTAAAATTCATTTCCCCTGGCTGGTAACTCAATGGATAAGGCCTGCAAACCCAAAGGTTGCTGGTTCGATTCCCAGCCAGTGCACATAACCAGGTTGCAAGCCAGGTCTCCAGCTAGGTCTGTAGCTGGAGGCAGGGGAAAGGCAACTATACATTGATGTTTCTCTCCCCCTCTGCCTCTCCCCCTTCCCCTATCTCTAAAAAAATAAAAATAAAATAAAACTCATTTCCCCAGTGAGGTTTGAAAAGGCGTAATTGCACATGATGTAAAAGACTTGTAATTAGGGTTGAGGGTGAAAATTCTAACAGTAGTTTAGGGGTTGTGATGTCCAAGTGAAACAAAATCAGAAAAACTCTGCTGTGGTTCTAGTCCCCTTAATGATATATAATCTGATACGCACACGCACACTAAAACACACATGCATGTACACACATGCAGAAACCATAGACCACTAAATGAAAAAGTGAAATAATGAAGATAAAAATGGCCTTGTATTGACCTGCCCAGCTGGCTGTCAGCTGGAGCTCATCCCGTGCACCAAAGGGTTAAACCTACAGGTCCAGTCCTCAGTGACAGCACATGCCTTAGTTGTAGGTTCAATCCCCAGTTGGGGCACATATGGGAAGCAACTGATCAATGTTTCTCTTAACCTCGGTGGGGTTTTTTTCCTCTTTTTCCCTCTGTCTCTCTCTCAAACCAATAAATATAACCTCAAATGAGGATTTTTAAAAATGGAATTGTATCTTTGACACAATTTTTGCTTTTTACACTTTATATACTCTTACCCACAAACCTGAACTCTATTATGAGGGAAAGATGTCATAGCTAACCCAAAACACCAACTTAAAAACCAATGTGATGTCATATAAACTTAATTTAGCTAAAATCACATTCAGGATTTAGAGACATGTCTTTTGTTCACCAGATGTCATCCAAATGTGGGAAGATAACATTGTACAGCCAGCTGGGAGTACCTTATAAATATCATAAATTGTTTCATATCCTTCAAAAAACCTACTGTTTTTGTTTGCTCCTTCACCGAGGTTGTCTGTTTAGAAATGGACAAAATGCCAATCCCACTGCATACTCCTCCTGCTCTGCTCCCCTCCTCAGCACCCCAATGTCCCAGGCTTGAAATGTGGTGTTGGAAACTACAACCGCAACCATTCCCCCAGCCACTGATGTCTGTTGACTCACCACTTGACCACTGGCAGAGAGCAGTCACCTGGGGGTTATTTCCACATTGCAGCACCGGTGATCACATGACTACTTGCTAAATCACTTCAAAGAACAAATTCCTCTAATAGTATTGCTTAACCACGTGATATTGCCCATATTTGATTAACATTTGTGACCTATTAACACAGCAGTTTTGCATGGTTCCACCTAAGAGAGTTTACTTGGTTCAAAAAAAACTTTATGCTATATAGAATTCCATTGTGTAAATGTACCAAAGTTTTTTGATCCAATCATCCACTGATGGGCACTTAGGCTGTTTCCAGCACTTGGCTACTGTAAATAGTGTCGCTATGAACATAATAGGTGTGCATAGGTTCTTATGAATTGGTGTTTCAGGATTCTTTGGGTATAGCAGAAAGAAAGAAGGAACTTGTACCCTTTGCAACAACATGGATGGAACTGGAGAGTATTATGCTTAGTGAAATAAACCAGTCAGTGAAGGACAGATATCATATGGTCTCACCCATTACGGGACAATAGTGAGCAAAACTAACAACAAGCAAAACAGAACCAAGTATATGAATGTAAGGAATAGGCCTTCAGTGGTCAGAAGAAAGGTGATGGGGGAGGGGGGAGGCAGAGGCGGGGAAGGGGAGCAGCTTAGACAAGAACCTAGTATAAAGGAACCATGGACATGGACAACAGGTGGGACTGACTTTGGGAGGAATGGGTGAGTGGGGAGGGGGACAGAGGGGAGCAAAAAGGGGATGGATGTAATACAACAACAATAAAATTTTTTAAAAATTATATTAAAAAAAAGAATAAATATACATTTTTCAATAAATGAATTCTGGGTTTTCAGAAAAAAAAAACTTTAACTTTTTCACAAATGCATTGTTACCTTTACTATTGTTAATATTCAAACAAATTAATCTGCCACCAAATGACCAAGGATTAACACTGCATGGAACAAAAATAAGACAGGAAAAATCTGTTGACCAAACTACAGTTTTGGCTGAGGGAAGGGATACAGAAACAATTTAATTTTCTGCATGTACCTGTCTATATAATTTGAATTGTTTATGATAAAGATATATTCCTTTTTAAAATAAAGGAGTTATCTTGCAAAGATTTTTATAATAAGCTAATTTGTTAAAGAGACTGAAATAACATTATAAAATGCGTACAGATGCTTAGCTGAGCAATTACTATGCAACTACAATGCAATGATAATAATGAATCATAATAATGATAGTGTGATTCTTTACTACAAATCAATCCACCATCCCTGGGGTATTGGAACAAATCTTTGCATTATAAGGGTTTCTTCCTGTCCTGGAATACAGTAGCTCTTAAATCCATCTCCAATTTGCTCTATCACATGTTAATCCAAAATGGGGAACTATTTCATGTCTAAACAGTTATTTTCCTGCATTAAGACTAATTTGCTCACCACTCCAAGACCTATCATTAAAATGGCAAATTTCAAAGATAAGGAGAGAATCCTAAAAGCAGCAAAAGAGAAACAGCTAATAACACACAAGGGGGCTCCCATAAAGTTATCAGCTGATTTCTCAACAGAAACACAACAAGCCAGAAGGGTATGGCAAGAAATATTTTAAGCAATGAAAAACAAAGGTCCTGTGACCAAGAATACTCTATCCAGCAAGGCTGTCATTCAAAAGGGAAAGTGAAATAAGGACTTTCCCAGACAAAAGAAGTCTAAAAGGATACATCTCCACCAAACCAGCATTGCAAGAGAGGCTAAAGGGTCTGCTTTAAGAAGAAGAAGAACTAGAGAGACAGGCAGAAACACAGGTACAAAGGTAAATGGATTAAATGCACCAATCAAAAGACATAGGGCAGCTAAATGGATAAGAACCAACTTTAACTAACGAATGCTTTCAAGTGATCTTGTTATAAATAGATTTTATTAAATAAGGTACAATTTTGCATCTTACTTGTATCTGTATTACTGCAGGTTAAGTTTTCTTAGATTGGAATAATTTCACAATATGGGAAAATCAGATTACTTGCAATAACTCAGAAAAATCAAATGCAGTTAAGGAAGAAGAAAAACCTAAGAAAATGTGGATGTATATTACATAGAAGACATGCTATCTTTTTTATTCACTGTTACAAAATATGTGCTTATTTGTGGGTGTGTAATATATAAATTTTATTAGCAATTTATGGTTTAAATAGCAACCAACTGGACATGGGTGTGTTGTGAAATCAGTCAATCTTTAGGTTAGAAAAGATGCTGAGAATGAAGACGAATTTGGATGGAATTTGCAAACTACCAAACTATATGATTCGTGTACGTAGACAATTTATATTCCCATATTTAGCGTGTAAATTAGATGAGATTCCTTTCAACTAAACCATGGAAATACATATTTCCAGTTATGAAGGCCCCCAAACTGGGGATACTTGGAAAAAGAAATTAATGCTATAGTAAACTTCATTATTGAAATGTGAACATATCTAATCTCTACCTCAACAGACCCTTAAATAGTTCAGGGGTTAGTTTAGAACCACATAGGAAATCAACCACAAGTTTAAAAAATAGCTAGAATGCTATTCTACAAAATTATTTAAATCCTAGAGATTTTTATTTTTTACCTCAACTTAGTAGACATAATAATTTCTACACTGGGGACCAGCTAAGCACTCCAAATGCCATTATTTCTGAAGGTTTCAACTTGTAAAATACATGTAGAGGAAAAACAGAGGGTACTGAAAGAAGTAAGATCTGTGCACAGCCTAAATAAATAAATAAATAAATCTACTATTTAAGATGGAAAACTCCAAAAAGAGTAGGTTGTAGTTCCAGTAGCTTAAAATAAAGTTGAGTTATATTATTGGAGTGGGGAGGATCTGACTCAAAAACCAAATTTATTTTTTACTATGGGTTTGGCACAGTCTCTAGGACAACTTTCACAAAAGTGAGTTCTGCAATACACCATTTCTGTGATATATTTCACAAAAATAGCATTCCAAAGTAAAATAAGTATTAAAGAAAAAATATGCTTAATTTTGCTACAATATATCTAAAACACTATCATTTAACATGTAATAATTATGTAAACTATTGACATATTTTAATTTTTTGTAGTAATTCTTCAAAATCCAGTATGTACTTTAAATATGTGTAAAAATATGTATGGATATAAATGTATTTTTGCATGTGCTTGGTAATATTGCAATTCCTATTACTTAAAAGAGTAATTCTTTAAACAAATGAATTAATGTAGGCATTTTGGAATAATGAAAAGAAAACTTTGTATTAATATGATTTGAGAAGCTGACAGAAGGCAGTAATTAAATGGTGAATTTTGCAGATGTGAAAGGAAAAAAGAAAAAGTACACATTGGGGGTTACTGAATAGACAGGAGGATGTTAAGCAGAACAAAGGGAAGAGAGAAGCCAAAGAACTTATATGCATGACTCATGGACATGAACTAAGGGAGGCAATGCTGGAGGAAATGGGGTACTGGGTGAGGTGGTAAAGGGGGGAAAATTGGGACAATTGTAATAGCAAAATAAATAAAATATATTTCACAATATTTGCTCAGTGCCAATGACTCCTAGTTGTATTGTCTCTGATTACCCCCAGTTGAATCTAAATGACCCAGCTGCCTTTCCGTACTCTAGCTATTGTCTTACTACTTGCCACACATATGCAGGTAGCATGTGAATGATAGGCACGTGTTTCTTCTCTAATGTCAACAATCTGCTAGTAATAACTGCAGAAACAACTCTTTGTAAGCAACAAGACTGGACACAACACTATTTATGCTCCAAGTACTATCTTCAGGCAGAAAAGAGACCACTTAGGAGCAAAGGGTTACTAGAAGGCTTGATAATAGTTGTTTTTTGTCTGGCTATGAAAACTAGGTTAAGAAGCTGTTAGGTGGTCTGCCTTATTTGCATTACTATATATTGTATATACATGTGGGATACATGTACAGTTTCTAGGGCTACTACGAAGCACAGGATAAAAAAAAACTATGTGGTTTGGCACCAACTCCCTTCTGTCTCTGGTTAAGAAAAATAAAAATTTATATCATGGTAGCTATCACTGCTTGGCTATACTTAAATCAACCTCTCCTTATACAAAAGTATGTGAATAGCTACTATTGTATTCCTTTACAAATATAAAGAGAAGCTGAAGGTCAGAAAATACTTTCTTTGCCATGGCTGCAAGTCCTAGTGCCTAAGGGCCTGTAGGTGGGATACCAGTCAGAATCCTCCATAAAAGAAGGGTAATTTGGCAACTGATGTCCAGACACGAGGGACCCAACACCCTGTCTTGTGTCAGGAGACAGGCTGTTCATGTCACCTCAGCTGCAGCTGTCCACAACAAGGTCAACAACAAGGTGCTTCTTAAAGTGTGGTTCTTCAGCCACCTACATCAAAGTCAACTGGTGGGCCTACTATCAATGCAAATTCATTAGGTCCTATTCAAGACCTGTCAAAATGCAATAGCTGGGGATGGGACCCAAAGCCCATCCAATGGATATTTAGTTGACGTCTACTAATGCCAATCACTGTTCAATGCTTATGCCCCCTAAAGTTTAAGAGTCACTGTGTATGGTTTTAAATGCAGGAATGGGTAGCATGTTTATAACATATGTAGATGGGTGGGTGACAGTGTATGTATGTATTTGTGCATTTAGTTACATTGAGGCTACTTACTGCTCCACAAGTAAATCAATAAAAACAGCAAGTCAATCAACCAGTTAATTTACATAGACACCCCCACTCCCCCCACACACACACTTAGCTATTGAGACAGCTTCTGTTGAAAGATATAAAGTCTTGAGCTTGAAGGCAGTGAAAAATCTTATTTCTGAAAAGTTGACAGTATTTCAATGTGTGTGGATTTTTTTCCTGTCCAGTTAAAAACTCAAAAAATGTCAGCCCATAACATTTTTCAATATGAATAAAAATGGTGATAAGGTCATGAGTATATGGCCTTTTCAACCCTCCAACAATTCCTAAAATTATGCAGAAAGACTATACTAAGCGCTGTATCAGAACCAGTGCACTGAGAAACAGATACAATTAGAAGGTCTGAGACACTATAAACAGATTATGAGAACAAAAGGGAAAGAAGTGAAAACTTTTAAAAATGAATATATCAGTGGATTGGCGCCAGCCTGCAAAGTTTGCTGGTTCAATTCCCAGTCAGGGCACATAACCAGGTTGCAAAGCCAGGTCTCCAGTCAGGTCCATAGCTGGAGGCAGGTGAAAGACAACCATACACTGATGTCTCCCTCTTTTTCTTCCTCCTTCTCTTCCCTTCTCTCTAAAAATAATGAATAAAATCTCTAAAAAAAAAAAAAAAAACTGAGTTGGCAAAGTGCCATTGGTATGGATTCCCATCATTGTTAAAAAAAAAAAGTGAATATAAATTTTGATGGCAGTAATTCTTACCCTTGAATGTCCCCTAAACTGAAATTCCAAACACACCACTACTTCATTTGGCTGAATAACCAAGTCAAAGCTATACACATCACAAATTACAGTAGAATTCAGTACAAGTGCACAGCCCTGGAGTCCCATGTTTCTCACAGAGTCTGACCTCCAAGCTGTCACAGCGTCTCCATCCCTATCACCCTAGGATGAAATTCAGTGAACCATCTGTAGGCTGGATGAGGCCCTGAAATGCTTCATGGTGCCAGGGACCCAGGGACCCAGGGACCCGGGTGGGAGTCCGAGTGCACATCAGCTCCGAGTGAGCCCTGCCACTCTGGGTGGGTCGCTCGTACGCGGAGTTCCATTTTGCTGCCCTCACCAGTGCTTCCTCCTCCTCAGTGTCCAAGGATGCTCCACTGCTCATGACACAATGCTGGGCCCATTCTAGCACCACTGAACTACTCAGAAGTTTTACAAGATATTTAATTTAAGAAAGCAATTAAGGATCCAGCCTGGGACTGCCTTCCCATCACAAGCTGGCAGGCCTGGCAGGGCCCAGCCTCTGCTGCTCTCATCTTGCTCTCCTCACATTCTTCCAGCTCCTGCAGCATATAAAGATGGCTTTTCTATATTTGGAAATACACAAAAGCAAGAAAGAAAAACAAATACACTTATATGAAGGGCAGAGGGACATCTCAAGTGTTCAGTATTCAGAAGCCCATGGTAATAAAAATAAAATGGATTATGCAAAGGTACGTGAGCAAAATGTAATTGGATAAGTTTGGGGAAAGGTTCCTATCAACCTTGCTAAGTCTCTTCTATGCTAGAGAAGCCACTTTGATACAAAAATAATAAAAATAACTTAAAATTTATATGACATTATCTTTCCTAAATTCACTATCTACCTGTCAGAAACTAGCAATACCTTAGAAGTGTTAGATTTCATGAAGTGTATTATAAAATGTGTAAGATAAAATATTTTTAAAAATATGTACGGTATCTATATCAATAAAGTAAAAGAAAGTTGTACATTATATATTTTACATTTCTAGATTAGCAAGGTGACTTCAGATTGTTGTGCTTGTTTAAAAAAACAAAAACAGTCATTAAAGAAGGTAACAAAAGGAAAGAAAGATAGGTTTGGGGAAAATAGGTTTCTCTATTCTGGTCTCAAATTCTGAAATTTTGCAACTCTGTCTCCACCACTGCCAACCTGGGGAAATGGGTGAAGGGATCACTTGATCTTACATTCGTGTAGCAAGGAAACTTGCCTGACTCCTGACACTTTGAGCCTAAAATGTTGTGACAATGAAGGGGTTTTCCTTAGTGTTTCTGTCGCTACACTTGTGACTGGTACCGACAAGAGCTCCTGCTCAGGTAATCTGCCCTTCTGTAGAGGAAGGCCACTGCTGCGGGCTGTGGACAGCTGCCCATTACAGGCATTACCTCCACTTTCTCACATGTATTCTACCTCTTACTGGCCCACATTACATTTCCTAACAGAATTTCACTCTTTCCTATGCATTACACATGCACACACACCTATATGTAAAACCTTAGTGCATTCTTAGTGCATTTACCACTTGGGATCTGCCTTACACAGAGGTGACTGACTCATCTTGCACAAGTGGAAACATCCTTGTGGGACACTGTAAACTTAGTGACACCTTCAAGAGTATCTAACTGACAGCTTCATTAGACAACTGGGAAAATAAAATATGCAGAAAGTTGGCCAGAGGTCTCTAACTCTGACCCCCTGCCTCCTGATACAGGATAATTCTGCATCTATCATCGAAGTAAGCACCGTCTGCTTTTCTCATTGTCTTAGTCTTGTCTTTCCTCCTGGAGCTCTGCTGTGACAGTGGTTTCTCTTTATCTTCATATCTTCCCAGATTTGGGGGAAGAAAAACCTGAAGCTCAGAAGACTAGAAGAGCATCGGATACATCAGATATATACATGCAATTGTGCACTTGCAGCATCACCACTTGAATTAAAAAAGGTTTAAAAAGGTAGTAATAAGTAAAGAAGAGAGTCAAAGGGGAATTTGTTGTTCAAACTGGTTTTCTAAAATTGCCTGTATCGCCCTGGCCAGCTGGCTCAGTTGGTTGGGGCATCGCCCCGTACACCAGAAGGTTACAAGTTCGGCTCCTGGTCAGGACGCATGTGAGAGGCACCAATCGATGTTTCTCTCTCATATTGATCTCTTCTCTTCTCTTCTCTCCCTCTCCCTCATCAATAAAAACAGCCTCGGGTAAGGATTAAAATTGCCTTTACCTGATCAAAACACTTTTCTTCTTAAACCCCTCCATTAGCTGCTTAACAGGACTTCCAAGGACCTGCGCAACAGGACTCCTGCCCTCGGCTCTGCTGACTGCCTGGCCCACTCTGAACTCCAGCCCCAGGGTTCTTCCTGCCGATCTCAATCCTGCGTGTCCCCTCACACCTCTCGGGTGTCGTCTCCTCTGTGCCCTCTGCCACAGCTTCTGAGCCTCACACATTCCGGCCCTCTCTTCAGACCTTAACTTGGCCATCACTCCCTTCGGAAGCCTCTGCTGAGCCCCGGGCCCAGGGAGGAGCATTTTCTATCAATCCCTTAGCACAATTTTTTCCGATGACCTATTTCCACCTGTCTGCATCCCTCACTCACTCACTCTCTGCTCTTGCTCCTGCTGAGCTCATTGCACTTGATTCAGTGCTGAGTTTATAGAAGGTGCTGTGAAGTAAGTGAAGGGTGAACATGCATGCACAACTGAGAAAAATAAAATCCTTAAACGATCTTCCACAAACTGCCGTAAACTGCACAATTCCTGGTATCACACCCTATAGCGGCTCAGTTACCTTGTCACACTGTGCTTAGTTCAGCCCAAATATGTTGATCAAAATAAATTCATTCTCATTTCTTTGTTTGTTTCTAATATATATTTTTAATGTATTTTATTGATTTTGCTATTCCAGTTGTCCCAATTTTCCCCCTTTGCCCCTGTCCACCCAGTATCCCCCATTCCCTTCAGCAATGCTCCCTTAGTTCATGTCCACGCATATAAGTTCTTTGGCTTCTCCATTTCTATTATATTTAACATCCCCTTGCCCATTCTGTAATCACCTATGTGTACTTCTTTTCTTTTTTTTTCACAGCCAGTCAATTCACCATTTAATGCCTGCCATCTCTCAAATCATACTAACTTTTCTTTTCATGAATTCAAAATGCTTATGTTAATTCATTTGTTTAAAAACATTCTCATTTCTTTAATAACTGACGAATACACTGAGGCTATATACTTCATTCAACTTTTAAAAGAAGCAAAGAAACATCATATAGGAGATCATTGAGAATTCTCCTTTCATAAGCATGTGAAGTGTTGTCTACTAATGCAATACAAAGGCACTGTTTTATTTCCACTCATTTGATTGTGAAAAGATGGTAAAACATTTATTTGAAATGGTAGTTTGCTTCTAAAAGTTCATGTTAGGAACTAAAAATGCATCTTAACATTTTACCTAGCATGAGATAAGCTTATAAACAATAAGGCATTATCAATGACAGAAGATGTTCTAAACCATGCATGGGTGTACAGCAGAATGAAATCCAACCCACAGACTTGGTGTGGCCGGCCTATGCAATGTTTTAAAGTTTTTTAAGTGTTTTAAAATGAGAGGATGTCACACAAACTATGTAACTTTGGCTTTTCTGAAAAAAACCAGATGTGGGCAAAAGTTCTGTGTCTGGAACTACACAAATGGCCCCTCACATAAGACATCACTGCTATGGCCCCTGACTCCCCTCCCCTAAAATGATACAGCATCTGACAGCCTATTTTTTGATGGACCTGGAATCTGTGACTTCTTAATTAATATGAGTGTCACATGTACACTCTGACGTCACCTCAACTGTATAAGTAAAAGTAACAACTATGGCAAAACAGAAAGCAACGAATTCAAAGTGTGTTTTATGAATTCCGCAAACCAAGAGACTATGAAAGAGGACTAGAGGCAGCAGGAGAAAGAAGTGTTTGTTACGGGGAAGTCACAATCTCTACCAAAGAAGGATAGGCAGAAGTGAAGTTATGTCCACTCCAAAATGTTCGTCTCAAAGTCCCAGTGAGGCCCAGCCGGTAGAACAGGAGCCCCGAACAAGATGTTTTCTCCATGACATTCTGAATAAATGAATCTAAACCAACCTCGGAGGGCATTTAGTCCAACTGGTGCAGATAAGAGTAACAGGGCTTATGTATATTTACAGTTGTATCATGTTAATAATATAATAATAAATAATGACCCAAGAATAAACTGTTTCATGTATTCACCATAAACCTATTTTTTCCCTATCCCTGTACTGTGGACCTGAGAAATTGTCAAAAGCCATGTAATTGGATAAATCGCTTCCCCTCTCTAGCCTTCTTTGCAATTCATTTTCAGAAACTTAGAAAAAAATGTCAGGTAGGCATTAAACATCTGATGTTTGTGTTTTAGGAAAATGAGAAATAGAGAAATGAAGTGGCTTTATTCAAGGTGGCAATAGGTTGTGCCAGGTCCTACCTATAGAACTGTGCAGTGTCAAGTCTGAGAACACCCTCGCCAATGCTTATGGCCTCTCAGGCCCCACCCCCAAACACAGGAACAGAAGGATTAAATGAGGAAGAGGGCAACTCTCAGGAAGGAACCTGAAGCATGAAACTCAGAGCAAATTTATGCAACTAGTATTTCATAAGGACAAGGATATAGGAAATAAATATACTCATACACTATATGAGGCCAGATGTTTTTGAAATGGGAAGGGAGATGGGTCATCTCTCAAAAATTAAAATATTTCTCACAGCCCTTGAACCAGCATTGCTCCTGGGGATTTACAGACAGATGCAAAGATATCCTAATAAGAATGTTCTCTTCAATGTTTCAATAAACAGTGAAAATTTTGCAATAGTTTAAGCTGCCCATTCCTGGCATTCCGGTCAAATAAAATATGACACATCCATGCAAGAAAAATTTGGGCAGCAATTAAAAAATGCAATAGTTACTGTATAAGTACTGTTACCTAAATATGGCTAAGAGGTATTTAGTGGGGAAAGAAAACATCATGTTGAAAACAAAATGTACTTAAAAGGGAAGTGAGGGAGGATGGAGATACTTTAGAAGCTATGAACAGAGGTTACCTGTGCTGAATGGCACTGGACTAGGGGTGCTAACTTTTTCTGTCACACTCATTACTTCCTTTCATGCTTTTTACCTAGATAACCTATTATTTTATATTATAAATGTAGCTAATAATGTTAGTGAAAAAACATTTTCAAAATTCTCTTGCCTTCTACACAATAAGTCTAGTACTCTCTTCTTAGGTAAATAACTTTAACACAGTATTCGTTCATTCAGTATTTACGGAACACCTATGATTGTATGTAATTCTCTCACTTTGGGAGATATGGAAAAGCACCATAAATACTAGTAGATTATGAAGATTTCACTCTTCTAGCAATGCAAGGCAAATTCATACCATACACAGGTTAACTATGGAGTAGACAAGCATCAAAAAAAAAAAAACACTCCCTATTGCTTGATATGACCTGCCTAGAGAAATATTTTGATAGGTGCAATTACCAACCCTGTTTTCTTAAGCAAGCATGTTCCTTGTTACATGCTACCCCATCCCCACCCCCTTGCCAAATCTGATGGAGTCTTAGGAGAGAAGATGTGATGGGATCCTGCTTGCCCCTCCCCCATTCATATGTAGCAGCTCTGGAAAGGGACCAGCCAGAAAGCAAACTGCTCCTGACAAAGGCACGGAGAGGGCAGAGCAGGATAGAGGCTGAGCCCCAACATGAGACTGTCAGTGCCATTTTGGTTACTCAGATGATGCCCATTTACTTCTCAATAATCACCTCATAAAACCAAGGCAAGTGATGGACCCACAACAGGTGGTGGTACCCACAGCTGGCCACACCTATGCTCTGTCTGGATCACAACCCTAACCCATCCCCTGTTGTGGAGAACTAGGCAACTGATGTGTCTGTATCTTTTTCTTCTTTTCCTGTGCCTCAATAAACAGATTTGTTCTTCCCACTTTAGCACCTGAGGTACTGCTCAGTTGGACAGATATGCAGCAGTAAACGGACATGGCCTCCTGCAAATGTTCCTGGAGCTTGTGCACAGAATGTTCAGCACCAGCACAGACTGTGGCCATTTCAGAAAACACCTTACCTAGCCCTCCAGTTTAAGCAAAATGCTGCATTCAAGTGGGCGAAAACAAGCAGAGAGTAACTTTATGCCACAGATCTGTATGAGAGCCGAGAGAATGACAACAGAGCAACTAAAACTCTAAGGCAATGAAGAGGAAGGAAAGAGAAACCCAACCAAGCAAAATGTGGAAATGTTATAACACAGGCATTAGAGGAGTTTGTCCCGGAAAACCTATAGCTGTGCTGCTACACCGAGGTGGAATGTTCTAGGCTCAAGGCACATAATTGTGGGGAAAGAACAAGTCATACAGGAGGAGATCTTATCTTATGTACCTTAGTATATTTTGACTAAAAAATAAAGTGTCTGAGGGCAGTAATGAAGACAAGGTCTGAGATAAAGATGTGCATTCCCATTTCTCAGGTTCTTATGGAGCTTAATTATTTTTGTATACAAAAAAAAAAAAAAAAAAAAAAAGGGAGGGTTAAACAGGACCTGAACTTCTAGAAAATTCACCCAGCAGGAACAGACAGAATGGACTGCTATCCTAAAAGAAGAGGCCCTTTCACATAAAAGTAACCACCTGAATATACTATTCTAAGTGACAACCTGGCAGAACAGCAACTAATGGACAGAAATCAGATTGCCACCAGCTGAGTTCAGTGGCATAACAGTGTCACCAAGGGAAAAAAATAATTCCCATTGTGTTTTCCAGAAAAATTCACAAAGGTATCATATTAACTGACTGAAAATGTACATGTCTAATAAAAGGGTATCATTGAGTGGTACCTGTTACGTGTCATTTAAATAATATAATTTACCAAGTCTTATGAGAAAGTTTGTGAGAATGCGTTCAAACCAATGGCACCAGACAAGAAAGCTGGCAAAAACCATCTCTGCTTGCCTGCACACTGTACATTTGAAATGGGGCATTTTATTTCCCGCTAGTTTTAAATTACTACTTGATTTTGAAGGAAAAATGGAATATAAAATGAATTTAAGTAAGAAACTAAATCAATTTTCTGATGGACATTCCCCCTGGAAAATAATGTTTCCATTTAATGAGTTTATTTTTATTTTTCATTAACTTTTTAAAATAATTTTTGTGTTTCAATTATAGTTGACATACAATATTATATTAATTCCACATGAACAACACAGTGATTAGACATTTATATAACTTAAAAATGATCACCCCAGTAAGTCTAGTACGCACCTGGCACCTACACAGCTATTACAATATTTATTGACTATAATCCCTATGCTATACTTACATCACTATGACTATTTTTATAACTAGCAATTTGCACATCTTAATCCCTTCACCTCACTTAGTGGTTTTTAAAGGATGAAGAGTAAAATGAAACCTTTAAAATAACTGAAATAAAAACACTTTTATCCAAAAAGTTTTAACCAGATTTATATATTATAATTTCTATCATTTAAATATCTTTAAAAATTTTAAATATGTAGTTTCAAAGGTCAAAGATATATGTAATGCCATACTTTCTCAACTCTTAACAGAACTCATGCATTCATTCATTCAGTAGAAATTTACCAAGTAGATCCTATGTGGGAGGCACTGGAGACACGTAACAAGACAGAAATAGCAAATATTCTGCTCTCACTATGCTCATCTTCTGCTGGTGAGAGACAGATAAAACAATAAATAGAAAAATAAAGATGTAAAGGATGTAGTTTGTTAGAGTATGATAAGTGCTAAGGAGAAAAATAAAAAGCCTCGTGCTTGGGGTTTCTCTTTCCTCTATGGACCAGCCATAGAGGGCGTGGACAGGAGCCAGGCTTGCCATTTTAGTTCAGCAAAAATTAAACTTCATGAGCTGGGGCAGAAGTAATGTGAGAGCCATCTAGCTTAGTTCCTAGCTATTGAATTTTCCTATACAAGGATTTTCCTCCTTCTCGTCAAAAAGTAGACTTTGGCTTGTGGACTGGAAAGTTCTCCAGAGACTGCTGCTGGTTCCCCTTTCTGCACACTGGATGCCTCTTCATTCCCAGGGAACCAGGCTCCGACTCCAGGCAGCATCACCACTGTCTGAGTCCCAAAGTGGCACCATCCTGGCACAAAGGAGACCAGAGCCACGGTGGCTTTCACATCCAGGATGTTTTTCCTTCAAGAATATGATTCGGTAGGTTGTTCTTTCCTAACAAACATTATGCTGAAAATTCAGAGCTGTACAAATATCTCCCAACCTGCTAAGATGGAGTTTGTCAATTCCCAGTGGTTTAAGAATATCACCATCCATTAATCTTAATGAACAAAATAATCAAGTCATTAATCAACTTTCTGATAAATGGAAAAATATAAATGTATCCAAATAAATCACTACTTTTAAATTTGAAACTTGTATCTCACTGTGCATGACAAGTATAGATGACTTACATCAAACTACAAATATGTACTTCTTGAAGGGAAGAAAAAGGCTGAAATGGATGACTAGCAAGCCAAAATATTAGAGCTGAAAGAGAAACAGCATTATTTTATGCCAATTTTCGGTTTATATCAAATTCATATGACCCCTAACCAAACATCAGTAGCTCCTGTTTTTATTGAAGATATGAATTTACGGAGCAATTACAATTCCTGCCATCTACTTAAAACAAGCAAAGTAAATCATTAACAACAGTACTATAATACTATCTTGATCCCAATAAAACCAAGTGGGAAAATTACCATTCCTGTGCAAAAGTCTCTAATAAAATCCACATCAGCAATAAGGCTGCTTGGTGCAAGGTGTCTGCACTTACAACTTAGCTAACGCCACAATGCCTCTTCTGTCGGACTCTCGTCCAACTCGGATCCCAACATGAGGGTTAAGGAGTTTTACAAAGCAGGATTCCAGGCCCTAACCTTAATTTCTAGGTAGACGAGTGCCCAATACTCAACCATACATACCCTTGCTAGCTGCAATACCAACTTTTGCTACAAAGAGCGTACTCTGTGTGTAAGTGTATGTGTGAGCATGTTCAGGTGCACATGGATATGTGTCTTTAACTGTCAGACTTTGTCTAACACATTCTGGCAGTTCTGAGGGAGAGACATGTTTATTGTTTAAAAAGCTTTTTCTAGCCACTGCTGATTTCTCTAGTCCCTGCCACTTGTTTCTAACGTCCTTATCTGCCTTCATTTTCCTAAGCTGTATTACCGAACTATTTTCTAGTGCATGCTCTCACTGCCCTCTTTTGCTCAGGTCACTATTAAGTACACATTTCCTACCTTATGCTAGCTTCCTTCCAACCATTCACAAGGCCTTCACTTGAAGATCATTAGACAAGAACAAAGAAAATGAAGTTAGATGCCTAACATTATTGCCAACACGTCAATAACAGTTTATAGGATCAAAACTGGCATCTTGTGGGAAAACACAAAGTCAGGTGCACGGTTTTTGGCTACTGAATAAGTGAGAATTAGCACTATAGGAAACCAGAAGAACACAGGTGGCTGGCTACATCTGAATTATAAGCTCTGGCCTTTGTTAGCTTGTGACCTTGCTCAGGGTCCTTCTTATCTATAACATGAGGAAAATAACACCCTGAATCACAAGGATGCTACAAAGGGGATGAGGACATGGGAAAGAGCAGCATGTCCAGCACAGAGAGGGCCCTCCACCACATTTAGTTTCCTCCTTTGCATAAGCACATGTGTGGAACTACTGCAGATTTAAGAAGTAGCCTCCATTAACCGCAATGCATCTTCTAATCCCTCCAGTATTCATTGGGCCCCTAGGGAAGGCTGATAGCTAAGTATACGCAATGAAAACACATGACTCCACCAGACAGACATGTGCTATTACAGGTAAAGTTCTATAACAGAGGAAGCCAAGCAACATGATCAACTACCATCAAAAATTTAACAATAATCTATTATTTTTATTTTTAAACAATATTTAAGAGCACTTTTTAGGTTTATAAAAAATTGATCAGAAAGTTCAGAGAATTCCCATACACCATATACCCTTTCTTCTCCCCTCCACTTCCCACAGTTTCTCCTATTATTAATGTCTTCCGTCTTCTGTTAGTGGGCTACAGTTGTTACAATAATGAACTAATACTGATCAGTGTTGTAATTAAAGCCCATAGGTCATGTTTTATGTTGAACATTCTCTGGGTTCTAACAAATGTGTCCACCGTTACAGCATCACACAGAAATTTCACTACCCTAAAAATCCCCTGTGACTTTTAGTTTTAAACAGAATATATTCACTTCCAACAAAAAAGTTTAAACAATTTCATGAGGTATAAAGCAAAAAGATCCATCATAATCTCAGCCAGTAGGTAAATGCACTTTGGAACCATGCTTCCCTTTTTTCCTATAGATATGGTATATATTTATGTAGTATGTATGTGTAGTCTCATATCTTCTCTTTATTCACTTGCATTTTAATTTAAATAGACATAATATCAATAAAAACAAAGAGAGATCCCTCAGAATTTCTACAAATGCAGTATTAATTAAATCTCTCAATGGAGATCAGTTGTATACTTTTCAGTATCTAAGAATCCATTTGTTAACTGGAGTGTCTCAGTTTGAATTTATACAACTTTTTTTATTTAAAATGTATTTGTTTATTTACTTATTTTGTTAGGAGTACATAACTGATGTCAAAACTATCCTAAATATTGTAAATTAACATCATTTTACTTCCTTTTTTTAACCTTTACAATTAAATAACTTATTTTATTTTCTAAGAACTTCAGTTGCAAAGTAAAAAAGAAAGCATTACATTTGAGAAAAGTTTAGCAAGTCAATGAAGCTATATCCTTGTCACTTACCATTTCCTCTGTAATAAATTGAGAAACTTCTAAAGCTTCATTGCCTTTTAATTTAATTCATCAACCACTTATTGTATTCCTACCAAGTTCTTTAAAATTATTAATACATAATATAGTAGTAGCTGATGAAGAATAACTAATTGACCTGGGAAAAAGAATAATGACATATAATGGTATTTATCCTTTTCCTTAAAATTATTCTTACAAAACAATTTATTGGTGACAATTATGCAATGTGTTGATCTCAATTAGGTTGAATGTACTTTTTCTTTCTTTCTTTTTTGGTAAATATTTTTTATTGTATTTTTTCCATTGCCATCTAGCCCCCTGAAACTCAGGCCACAATTTTCCCTTTGTTTTCAACTTCCCAGCAAGCAGCCCCACCCAACCAAAGCAAGGGATGGGAGGGGTGACAGTTAAAAGACAATGAATTACTTTAATTCCTGTTCTCCTGCCCACCTAAGTCTAAACATATCTAAAGAGATTTTATAATTATTTTTAGGAGAATGTCTTGTTCTAGTAGTTCTGTTGGTGTTTCTGGCAAATCACTAAGGCTTTAAAGAAAACTAAAAGCCTTCTGGTGTGTGTGTGTGTGAGAGAGAGAGAGAGAGAGAGAGAAAGAGAGGTGAACTTTCCAAACTTTATTGTTCAAATGACAAGTAGAAGTGAAACTCTGGTCATCCCTTGGTTCTTGAAAATCACTCTGACAATCTCCTCAGTGGGGATAACTATGCAGCTATCTTTTTTACTCATTTAAAATAAATCAGAGCTTTGGAAGGAAGATAGGGATTTGCTAGGCTAGAAAAGACAATGACAGCTTCCAGTGATAGTGACATGGTAATAAGACAGCTGGTCCCTTCTGAGATGGAAAGGAGATGCAGCCTGTCCTAAGAAACAATTTATTTTCAGCCTTTCGGTCATCTACCTCAAAGTTTAAATGACAGCTTAACTCTCACCCTTCATTCTTTACTATCTTTCCAGATGTCTACAAGGTAGGCAGACCATAAATGCTGGTTGCATTGACCTGAACGTCCCAGCAAGCAACGCTGTGTGTCAGTCAGTCCAGCAAGCAGGGATCAAGAATCACCACAATTCTCAGAAACAATTTCAAATAGGGAAAAAAAATCCCTATTCACAAGCATTCATTAATGCATTCCACTTTGATTCTGAATGAAAACCCTAAGTTAGGTTTCACTAAAACCAGTGGTTTATACTAGACTAGTGAAAGCAAGCACAGCATTCAGCAATTCAGAAGAAGTCTGAAAGATGACCAGGAAACACAAGTATTCATTTCCTACAGGTAATATGTGATTTCTACAAGACCTTTCTAAACTCCTGAGGTATAAATGTGCCATTTATTTCTGAATCTTGAGAAACATATCCCAGCAGGTAGAAACCATTAAGGTATATATTCTGGGGAAAAGAGCAGATGGGGTGGGAGGTGGTAAACAAACGGGCTTCCTTGCTTACACCCTTCACCACCAGGAAGCTGGCTCGCTGTGGGCGCCGCCACACGAAACAGCGGGACTGTTCATCATGGCTAATGAGCTTCTTGGTCAGAAGCCTCGGGTATAAGCACAGAGGGAAAAAGCACAGGGTCAGAACTCTGGAGACCAAGCTATAGTCTCAATCCTACACTATTACCTATGTAACCTTGGCTAAGTCAATTCACCTCCGGGCTTGCCTGATACCTTTCCTTACCTCTTAAATAGAGTGGGCCAGATCTCAACATTTTTTCACTCTAGTGTTCTAGAAAATTTTCTCACTTCACCACCAGCATATCCACTGCAGCCTAAGGGATTTTTCAGTAGTTTGTCATCCAAAAGAGGTGATCCAATAAAATCAGTAAAATAAATAAATAAATTTTGAATATTCTTGCTATCTCAGTCAGATTACCTGGTACTTTTCTACCCAAACTCTCTAACCCAAGAATACGTCAAGGATTCAACCACTGGCTGTCTTATCTAGACTCCCCTTCATTTCCTTCAACCAAATAAGCACACACAAAAATAAAATAAAATTAATCACATTGTCTAATTGTGACATTGATTTTTTAAATTTATCTAACTAGAGGCTAAGCATCTTTTCTTTAAAACATTACATTTATTGGGGCGACATTGGTTAATAAAATTATATAAGTGCAAGAGTAGGCCTGGCTTACTCTTGAAACAGGCACCAGCCTGCAAACCAAAGGTCGCTGGTTCAATTCCCAGCCAGGAAACACATAACCAGGTTGCAAGCCAGGTCTTCAACCAGGTCTGTAGCTGGAGGCAGGTGAAAGGCAACCATACATTGATGTCTCTCTCCCTCTCTGCCTCTCTCCCCTCCCCTCTTAAAAAAAAATCAATATATCAATTCTATGATACATCATCATCTGTATATCACATTGTATGTTCACCAACCAAAGTCAAATCTTATATTTGACCACCTTTATCTTTTATTACCCTATCCTCCTCCCCTCTAGAATCACACTATTGTCTGTGCCTATGAGCTTTTGTCTTTCTTCTTTATTCATTTGTTGCTTTTAGGTTTTATATCCCAAATATGAGTGAAACTATATGGCTCTTGACTTTTAAGGTCTGACATATTCACTTAGAATGACACAAGCATCTTGAAGGCAGACACTATGCCTTGTAATTCTCATTGTGTTCCCATTGTGTTTTCATGTTTAAACAGTGGTTTAAACATGAAAATATAAGAAATGAGGTGCATGTACCTCAGCCGCAAAGACTGACTCAGCTGAGCTGTGCGCATGCTGGAAATCATGCTCCCACCACTCCCAAGGGTTCCGATGTGCAGGTGTTTGAGAATCACAGCCGTGGAGCCCTTTCATGGCATTCAAATCAGTCATTATTTGCGCGATGGTTTCACAAATCTTAGAAATGAGGTGGTTTCTAATACCGATCTACAAAATGTTGGAAGGATGGATTTTTGTAGGACATAAATGAGACTTGAAATAAGCCCATGAAACAGTAAGTTGCAAAAGGTGAGGCTGCACCCAGGCCCAGTGAGTCTGAGCCCCACAATCTCACTATGCTGGTACTTCTCCAGAGAAAAGACAGGGGCAGAGTCAGGAGCTAGCGCTGATGGGGTGGATGACATGGTGAGGGCTGAAGGTATGGGGAGGCTGCCATGAACAACTCTAGAAAGCTCACCAAGTCCTTACCCATGCGACCTTCCTCATTTCCACTGTACCATGTGGGAACCACTACTCCGAGTGCCTTCCTCTAAAAGAACTTCTCCAAAGCCTTTTACAGAAGCTCCTCTAAATGACCTGCATGCTAAGGTAAGGCATTTTTATCAACCCTGATCTCAGGCCCACATCTGCTTAAGATAAAGCAGAGGGAAGTGCTTCATGCACTGCCTGGCTCCATTCAAGCATCAGAGTTGGTTCTACCCTAGTGACACTTCAATATTCAGCAACATGTCCTTGTTTTTTCATCTTGGTTCAAAAATTCAAACTTAAAGGGGTTTTCAGATCTTTAAAAACACTTTAAACAGTTGGTATTTTACTATAAATTACTCTGTACATGTAAAGTGAGTTTTTAAAAACCTGTAAATGGCGATGTCTAACGTAAATTCCATGCTGAACATGACGAGTTACTTCAGCAACCTTAAGTCTTCAATAACTTCAAATCTTCCACTTTATTCTCATCTTTATGCTTAAACCACTAATTCTACTTCTGGTTTTCCATAACATAAAGATGCAGGACACCAAAAAAAACTAAATCTACCAGCTAAGGGCCCAACAAGAAGTGCTTTAATCAGACTCTCTTGTGTGTAACTTCCAGAAACTTCCTTCAGCTAAGGAAGGGGAGGGGCAAGCAGCAAAGGAGGTAGGGAAAAGGTTACTGCAAGTAAGACAAGGGTGGGGAGCCTAAGACCAAGAACTGAAATGCCTCATAGGCACCTGAACCCAAATCCAGCCACCATTCATTCAGGAAGTATTTATTGAGTGATTGCTACAAACTAGGCAGGCAAAATTCTTGCTTTTGTCGGACTTTCATATATAATAAGCCATCCATTCATTTATTCATTCATTCTGCAAGTATGTTGTGTTATAAGTCTTATTTTCTAGTGCCAGTTACTATGGTAGGTCCTGAGGATATAGTAATGAGCTAAAAACAATAAACAAATAAATGCACAGGGCCAAGCCAGCTAATGGTAAAAAACTATGAATAAAAATCAACCAGTAAGAGACTATAAAATGATGGAGACTAGGATAGAGTATGTATGGGTTGTAGGGAGGGGGTTAAATGGGCCACTGACTAGATGTATTCTGAATCCGTCCCTGAGAAGATAATCTTTGATGTGAAGGGCATGCTAATATGCCAGGGCAGAGGGTTACAGGAAGAGGAATAGTAAGTCCAAAGGTCCTGAGACAGAATCTCATGTGGTCAAGGAGCAACAAGGCAGCCATTCTGGTTAAGGACACAGATTGGACATGAAGTTGGGAGAAGCCAGGATCTAGAACATATAGGAAAAGAATCTGGATTTCAGTCATTAGGATAAAGCCATTGGGTTGAGCATGGAAGAAAAAAACTGATCTGTTTTAAAAGGCTGTGCCAACTGCTATGTAGACTATGGACAGAAGAAGAGGGTAACAGTGGAAATAAACAAGCAAAAAACCATCAAGAGGCTATTTAACAGTAGAGCCTAAGAGAGAGATAACAGAAGCCAAGGATGTGGTGAGAAGTTATTAGATTCCAGAAACTTCTGCAGGTGAAGTCAATAGAATCCGTCAATGGACTACATGTGGGAACCAAGAGAAAGAGGCAAATCAATCCTAATAACCTCATCTAAAATTGTACTTCATAATGAATCTTTTGTGAAAAACCTTCAGTTCTGTTTGACACTCAACCTACCACTTGCAGATACACTTATATACAATATAAATGTCACGCAAGACCTCAATATCTAAACTCTAAAATGACACCACTTCTTTACTTTTCCTTAGTGAGTATGATTCATACTCACTGTTGCATCAGTGAGTCATTAAACAAGCAGATAAGTATCTCAGTTGGACATAGCCGGAGACCCAACAGCACAGCTGTCATGAACAAAACTTCAGTGTAGCGGCTGGAGACAGACAGAGATGTGACAGATACAAAGGAGAATTAAGGAGGGCTGCGTTAGATTAAAATGGCATTAGATTAATGAGGCAGAAAAAGTATCAAAAGAATACAGAGTTTTATGAGAAGGTGAAGAGATTTGTTGAAAGTTAAGTGCCTCTTGCTTTGGAGAGCCACGGATCCAAGTGAAAAGAATTATTTAATAGTAGAGACCTGGAATTCTCTGATTGTCGCACTGACTATACAAAATAGTACAGCTTGTCCTTCAGTGGCTTGGGGAGAACGCTTCTGGGGCCCACGGCAACTCACCACCGGGTCTCAAATCTCAACTGGCAAGTTATGTAACTCATATTATATAACAAGCCGCCTCTTCCTGGAATGCTCACTCCAAATCGCTCTAGGTGATAAGAACGCTGGGAATATTTCACTTTAAATACAGATGTAAATATCAAACCCACAGTGTTAAAACCTCTGAGGTTAATTTTAAAATCAATGTGTATCCATTTGGACAGAGTTTGAGATTTACTTGATATGGTATTTATCATGTTTAAGACAGTGTGACAATATGGACAGACTGGGCTTGCAGTTCCAATTTAATATATTTTCAAATAATTTTAAATGCAAAGGTATAAGAGAGTTTTCTTAAGAAGTGGTATATTTATAAATTTTCTTTTATTAGATTTACAAGAATGGTTTAAGTTCTTGGAGAAGTTCTGCTTGATAGATCAAGGCATCTGAATGTTTAAAAGAACTATATTAAATTTATAAATGCAGTTTAAGTGTTTATGGGAACTTAATTAACTAAGACTCCAATTGGGACTGATGAGAGCTGTTTATGGGTATTCCTCTCAGTTGTTTTCAACTGCAACCATGCAGGAAAAATCATGCTCCAGCTTCTCCACCTTCCCCCACCCCACTAACTCACTGGCAGGAGACAGGTAATGCAAACTTTTGCTGGATCCATACTTAAAATTTGAATACTCAATCTTCTCCCTCCCAACCCACAGTAATAGTTTATCTTTTTTTATAAAGTTTTTTTATATTTTATTTATTATTTTTAGAGAGAGGGGAAGGGAGAGAGGCAGAGAGGGAAGAAGCATCAATGTATGGCTGCCTTTCATCTGCCTCCAGCTAAGGACCTGGCTGGAGACCTGGCTTGCAACCTGCTTATGTGCCCTGGCTGGGAATCAAACCAGTGACCTTTGGGTTTGCAGGCCAGCGCCTTATCCACTGTGCCACCAGCCAGGGCAATAGTTTATCTGATCCACATCTGTAAACTCAGTGTTTACTCATTCTCTAGGTGAAAAGAAATTAAGTATGCAAAGGGGCTGACAACTTATGTCCACACAAAATCCTGCACAAGAATGTATAGAGCAGCTTTATTTACAGTTGTCTCAAGTTGGAAGGAACTAAGATATCTTCAGTAGCTGTGTGAATAACAAAACTGTTACATCCATACAATAGAATATTATCATACTCTACGGTTCCAATTATATAACATTCATTCTGGAGAAGACAGAACTACTGAGAGAGTAAAAGATCAGTTGCTGCCAAGTGAAACACAGGGAATTTTTAAGGCAATAAAACTATTCTGTGTGAGATTATAATGGAGAGTACATGCATTTGTCAAAACCTAAAGAACAGAACAACACAGAGTGAACCCTAATGTGAGAAATGGAATTTCACGAATAATAATGTATCAATGTTTGCTCATCAATTATAAAAAATCCCATGCCAAGGGAAAAGGGGCATGTGAGAACTTGCTATATTTTCTGCTCAATTTTTCTATAGACTTAAAACTATTCTAAAAAAAGTGTATTATTTAGAAATTTTTTAAAACCATATATATGCAACTGAATTTCAACCCTAGAGAAAAAATTTTAATAATGATAACTATAAAAATTAGAAATCAAGCCTTTTTTGTTGCCTCCCTCAATATTTTATTACCTTCCTACCAGAACTGGCATTTCCACCGAGAAAAACAAGAGTGGCCAAAAATACTGAGCTTGTGGAAAAAGAAATAGAGGCATCAATGCTTCAGTCAAATGAGGGGACAAAGGGCCCATAAAGCTTTTTGGTTGCTGAATTATAGCATTTAAGAATTTCTCCCTACATTATTGGAGGCTGAACTCAGACATTCCCAATGTGCTCCAAACAGCTGGGATTAATTGGCATTCTTGCTCCGTTTCTCTAGAAAGAATTCTTCTAAGACAGCTATAATTGCAAAAGCAATTTCTCAAAATTTCTATCCAGATGACCAATCAAGACTTTAAAAATAGAACTGCTAGGAGTTTTGACCAACAAAAGCATAACTCCACATTCTGAATGATCATTTTCATGTTAATCTACTCTCAAAGGATCCTTTCCAAAACAAGAGTAATAAAATTTTTAAAGAATGATACATTTATGGGATTCTGTCAAACAGAGTAAGTCCTACTATCAAAAGTGTATTAAAAACAATTCACACTTTTTCCACTGGTCTTTAATATTGAAGTCTAAACAATCTGAAAAACTGTAGGAACTATCTTTGTTATAATTTGCATATTGAATTATCTTTTTTAAAAGATATACATTTTTAAAAGAATACTATCCAAAACAACTGATCTAAAGACAACTGTCTCCACTACCTACACCACAGCAAGAAGGCTTCCAAGCATTCTTCTGAATACAGTTTCGCCAAAATGCAGGCGTGTGTGTGCGCGCGCACACATCGTCTTATTTTTTTTAAAGAAAAACCACATAAAGGAGGAAGAAGCCCGTCCTTTGCTAAGACATGAAGCCTTGCTTCCTTTTAGTCTCTTAAAAGCAGCAACCTGGTTCTAAGATGTGGGATAAGACACAGAGTTCATCCAAAGTGACGCCCATTTTTTTTCCTGAAGTTTTGAAATACGGAGACTAACTGGCAGGTGTTTGAAGTTTGGAAAAATGGCTAAAATGGCATGGGTTTCATCCACAGGGCTAATTTTTTTTTCCTCTTTAGATTTTATTTGCTTATTTTTAGGGTGAGAGGAAGAGAAACATTGACACTGAGAAACACTGATCGGTTGACTCTTGCATGCAGCCCAACCAAGGACCGAACCTGCAGCCCAGGCATGTGCTCTGACCAGAAATTGAACCAGCAACTTCCACTTTGTGGGGTGACACCCAACAACTGAGCCACACCGGTCAGGGCTAGACACAGGACTGCTTCTTGAGTGATTTTATGATCACCCATTTCATCCCCCAATGAAACCTTATTCAGCACCTCCATTTGGGTGCCCTCTTGCCCAGTACTCAGGAAAACCTGAGCAGTCACATAGCAAGTAGCCTGGGTTCCGTGCTAGAACCTAGTCTCGTGAGTGTCAGAGTAAATGTAATATCCCGGTAGTACCATTGATTAAAACAGAACCGGCTTATGATACCTAACATAAAACTAAATTAAATTTAAAAACAGTAATTGCCAAGATATCAGTTCATATGCACATCTTCACAACTTACACCACAGCGAGAAAGGCCAGGGCAGTGACTACTAAATGTCTGAAATGAATGTTTTCTAGCTCTGAAGAAGTCCCTCTAAGAGTACTCGACTTTAATTTTTAGAAATAACCATGCCATGGTTTTGTGGTTTTCATAAGGCATTTACTTAGATGATTTTCAAATGACTAAAATATTGTCATTATCTCTCATTTATACAAAAATTTTCCTGGAGTGCCCTAAGGGCCCTTTACAAATCGCAAATGCTAAATTAGAGGCATCCTCTCTTAAGTGAACAAGCCCGGGCCCAAGTTAGATGCTCATTTCCATACAAACACAATCAGACCCACAGATGGCTCCATTCCAGCCTGTGAATCAGAGGACAGAGTGTGGAAGTACAGTTTCTATCTCCTGGCAACACTGGGAAACTCAAGTCACTTCAGTTGAGCCCATAAACTTTAGTTATGTCCATAATCCTATTCTTTATGAATAGGCCTCGAGTGATTCAGACGTTATTTGGCCAGGAGTCTTGAACTGAAGCCAAACTTTTAGCAGTGTCGGCCGTACACTAAAGGTAACCTTTCGAAATATCCTGAGGAGAATTTAATTGCCTGTTTGAGCCAAGATGGGCATAAACTGCAAATCTACCAAAACAACTTAATCAGCAAACACTTGAAACATTGCCAGCAAAGGCCAGCTCAGTCCTTGTGGCCATCTGATGCAAAGCATTACTGCCTACTTTTCACTGCTATGTAAAATTATTATTAGTGTTGTCATTATATCATCACTATGCCTATTACTTATATTATTAACACAAATAACTATTTTGTAGCACTTGACCATCTCATAAACCTAGGAGATGTTTACAATAAACCCATAGGGCAAAATGGCAAAGAACATTATTTCTTGACCCTCTGTAAAAATTTTTTTATTGTTGACATTAATACAGATGTCATTCATCCCCCTCATTCCCCTCTCTACCAAGCACCCTCTCCACATGCCTTTACCATGGTTGTCTGTGTCCATGGGCTTTGCATATATGCATGCACTGTCTATGGCTAATCTCTTCTGGTCTCCCCCACACCCTCCCCATCTGAGATCTGTCCGTCTGTACCACGTGTCCATGCCGCTGGTCTGACTTTGTCAGTTTATGTTTTTTATTTCCACATGTGAGTGCAATCATGGTATTTGTCTTTCTCTGGCATACCTCACTTAGCATAATGTTCTCCAGGTCCATCCATGCTGTCACAAAAGGTGAGAGCTCCCTTTTTGGTAGCTGCACAGAATTCCATTGGTAAATGTACCACAGCTTTTTGATTCACTCATCTACTGGTGGGCTGTTTCCAGACCTTGGCTATTGTACATAATGCTGCTATGGACACAGGGGTGCAGGTATTCTTTCCGATTAGTGTTTTGGGGTTCTTGGGATATATTCCCAGAAGTGGGATTGCTGGCTGGAAAGGGAGTTTTATTTTTAATTTTTTTGGAAACTCCACAGCTTTCCACAGTGGCTTTTTGAAAATACACTCAGCTTTGTGGAGTAACTTGTCTGTGGACATACAGCAGCTAACAAGTGGCCAGAGCTTACAACCAGTTCTTTTCACTCAACATCCATATCCTTTCCACTATACCAGGCTTCCTCCTATTACTTACTATTTTGTTGAAATTTATGAGAACAAAAGTAGAATTATTAATTATCCAACTGATTCACAACTTCCATAACAGCAATCATTTCCAAAATAATGTTAATGATATCCCCTACAAACACCGGGGTCATCCTTAGCAAAGCTTCAGGGTTTGGACTTCTGCCCCACTCCTTCACTAACGCTATGGTTTTCCTCACCTATAAAATGAAGATAATTCCAGGAGCTATACCTCACAGGACAGTTCTGTGGATTAGATGAGCTAATACATATCAAGCAGGAGCTCAAGCGCTTACCTCAGCGTCCATAAAGAATCAACATTGTCTGCCACCATCATGGTAAGGTTTTGGAAACTCAGCTTTAGAGACACCTCCTTCTGTTAACATCAGCCTCTCCTGACAAACCCACCTCACAGGACTCTACGTATATTTACTTTGAATGCTCTTTGTGTGTATTAAAGATTTTGTACTACTTGCTGATACGAAAGGGAACACCTCAGGAAAGAATTTATTGATACAAATGTGCGTATTCTTACATGTTTAAACTTCAGTCACCTTCAAAGTACTCCCCATTTGATGTGATACACCTATGAAGACAGTTTTTTTCCACAGCTCAAAACAGTTTTTGAACTCATCGATTTTGATGCCTTTTAGTGCTTCTGTTGTTTTTGCTTCACCTCTTCCAGGTGGACAAAACATTTCCCTTTGAGGGAATTTTTTTCATTAGGGAATCAAAAAAAGTCACTCAGGGGGAAGCCACATAAACAGGGAGGGTGGAGCACAGGGGTTATGCTGTTTTGGGTCAAAAACTGCTGAATGCTCAGAGTGGTGTGGGCAGGAGTGCTTGTAAATCACTCATCATGAAATGGGCAAACACATTGAGTCTTCAAAACAAAATTCACTGACGCTGAACATAGCCTCTCACAACAATGCCAGCTGGTCCAGGATACAGATGCTTCTGAAGAGCGCTCGCCTATTGGAAGACGCCTATAATACAATGAGCTCACCCTCCAGCAGATAATTGCCCTTCGTTTGTGACCATAAAATTGTTTTCTAGTTCTTACACAAAATTCCATGTTACTGAACGCCATAATCCAGATTAGAGACTAGGTTTGGCTGACCCAAAACCACTCTTTCTCACTAGGGCTTGCTAGCCCCACTTTCCCTGTCTCTGCCTTCCCATCTGAGTACATTCATTTACACCACCCAAGTAGAGTGGAAAAGTCCAACAGGGTCTCTTCTCTCTTTTGCTGGAAACCTTCGTACAATAAAAAAGTATAACCAAGTTGAATGATGGGTAAAGAGAACAAGTAATTTCTCCCCGCCCTTCTGCCTTCCCTTCCCAGACATTTTTTTTTTTTTTAATTTTATTGTTGTTGTATTACATCCATCCCCTTTTTGCTCCCCTCTGTCCCCCTCCCCACCCACCCATTCCCCCCAAAGTCAATCCCACCTCTTGTCCATGTCCATGGTTCCTTTATACTAGGTTCTTGTCTAAGCTGCTCCCCTTCTTTGCCTCTACCTCTCCCTCCCCCCTACCCCGTTCCCCTGACCACTGAAGGCCTATTCCTTGTATTCATATACTTGGTTCTGTTTTGCTTCTTGTTAGTTTTGCTCATTATTGTCCCGTAATGGGTGAGATCATATGATATTTGTCCTTCACTGACTGGCTTATTTCACTATGCATAATACTCTCCAGTTCCATCCATGTTGTTGCAAAGGGTACAAGGCCAAGTGCTGGAAACAGCCTAAGTGCCCATCAGTGGATGATTGGATCAAAAAACTTTGGTACATTTACACAATGGAATTCTATATAGCAGAAAGAAAGAAGGAACTTGTACCCTTCCCAGACATTCTGAAGTATTCAGTGGGCGTATTTTCAACACAGGTTAATTACTGTCCACCTAGAACAGGTAAGGAAAACCAGGAGTCGTTGTTCCCTAACTCTTCCTGAGAGAAAACAAGAGTAAGTACTTTCCCTTTCTGATAAGCAAACTTAGTAAGATATAAGGGAAAACAAACTGATAACTAACTAGGCTCTGTTGGAAGAAAAGTTGAAGACTTTGAACAAAGGTTTTTGTTATTAATGTCTAATAATGTCCAGTAGCAAATGGATGAACTTGACTCCTACTCTTATCCAGAGCCACCATGATGAGGGTGGGCAAAGAGGGTCAGCTTCATGACCCCTCCCTTCCTATTATTTCTAAATCAATACTTCTGGGAAGGGCAACATGTGCCTCTCATCACAGAAGGGCTCATAAAGTGATCAGCTTGCCAGACACAAAGATAATTTTTTTAAAGTTTTTATTATAGGATAACATACATGTAAAGAAGTGCCGGTCCTAAGCACACAGCTCACAGCCATGTAATCAGCACTAGATCCAAGAAATCGAAACTTCCCAGCATTCCAGAAACCCTCCCATGAGCCCTTTAAATTCTCTCTCCTAAGAGTTACTGCCATCCTGATTATCACAGATCATAACACCATCGATTGGCTTTGTCTATTTTTGTAACAATTATTATGTGCTCTTTTGTGTCTGGCTTCTTTCAGTCAACATCATGTTTTATTGCATGAAAATGTACTTTGTTCACTGACACACATAAATTTTGAAGAGTCGGCAGACGGATGGTGGGGAGTGATGCCCGGGGGAGAATGCTCTGTGGGTAGAAGGCCTTACTGGACAACAGTGCTGGCTACAGAGGCAGGAAGAGCTTTCCTAAAGGGGCCTGCAATCCCAGGGAGGCGACTGCAGGCTGCCAGTAACCCCAGCACCGTGTGAGAAGGTGAACTGGGGCGAGAGGGTAAAGAGACTGCTATTAACTCATTCTTTTACCTCTGCAGCCATACAAACCCTTAGACGTTTAATACCTCTGGAATTCTTTATGCATCCCTTGAGCTTAATTTTACATGATCTCACCAATCTGAGTTTTGTTTTGTTTTTTTGGTTTTTGTTTTTTTGGCTGTGTATACAACAATCAAGAAACAAAACAGCCACTCACTGATCCTCCATTAAGGGAACAGCATTTTGCTAGATTCTGTCAAGAATACCAAAGAGGTTAAATACATCTCCACTTCCAAAATAATCTGTTAAAGATACGTACCCACAACACTAACGAAAATTAGGATAAATACCCAGTGAATTACAGAATTGCACAGTCCTCGCAGGCTGGGTGTGAAAGCAGCACGGAGGCGTAGACGAGAGGACGTCGCCGGAGGGAGGACAGCAGAAGCAAAGGCCCACAGGGAGGTGCCGAGTGGACGATAAGTGGACAGGAAGTGGACAGGGGCCCCAAGGAGGCCACACACCAGGCTTCACCAGTGCAGCAGCACTAAGTATAACCCTTATTAGATTGGAGGGCAGGCAGGGAGGGTGGTAAGAAACTGAAGCTCAAAATCAGGTAGTAAAGTGAGGCTGAGTAATGGACGGGCCCTCAAAGTCGGGCAGAGACATTCCCCTTGATGAAGCAGACAGAGGGCTTCCCACCAGGGAAGTGAAACACTGAACACACTGTGACAGAGCCTGTGGGACTCATCCTGCCACCCCCTCTTCAGTGCCAACACGCCTTGGCCCACCGCTGTGGCCTGGTTCGGAAAGAGCCTTTGGCTGTAGGGACATCCTCCCTCTGAGCTCATGCCTCTTCCCATGAGCGAGGGCTCACAGGCAGAGAGGAGAGTAAATGAGAGAGTCTTTGAAACGGACCGCATCAGCGAGGGGGAGCTAAGTGGGGGTAAGGGTCAGGCCCCTGCCTGGATATGCAGCTGTGAAAGCCCATTCCAGCTCTAAACTGCCCTGTAGGATTCGCAGAGGCTCAGGTACAACTTCATTGCAGGTCGACTTCTCTTTCTGCCCAATCCTGCCTTCCTCCCCTTCCTGAAGGTTTATCTCCTGAAACACTCTCCAATTAATCTTCATGCATCTCTGCCTTCTAGTCTGTTTCCAGAGAAGCCCACCTAACGCTGTACTTGAAGGAGACTAATCTAGCGGTACAACATGGGAGAAATGAAAGGTGGGAGACCAGGTGAATCAGAAGGGCTCAGAAAGGATATTATTTCAAGGACCTTCCCTACTTTTTACCTGGGCAGGAAAACAGAAATGAAGAGAGAAAAGAAAGAGACAAAAGTGGTAGCCATGCTGATGAAAACTCAGCCATGGTAACAGGTTACCTACAAGGAAAGAGTGGAGTCTAACAGAACATGACCCCAGCACAGAAAAACTGATTCCTTTCAGTCACTGAAACTTACGTTGGCCTCGACGGCCATGGGATCATTGGTCCAGGACAGTCAGAGTAGAAGCTGGACTGGTCGTGTTGAGTTGGAGAGAGCATCGATACATTCAATACGAGTTATATTGAGGTGTCTGCCGCTGGGGCTAAAATAGCAAGGCTGGCGGTGAGGGTGAGGAAATGAGCCCAGAGAGGTGGAAGCCACCGCCACAGGGCAGGGCAGCTCCTGAGGAAGTGACCAGAGCCCAGTACACGGGCCTGTGGGATGCCCGCAGCAGGCAGAAAGAGGAGGGAGACTCCACAGAGAAGAGGGGAGATTTCACGGTGCCAGGTTTAACAAAAACACAGCACAGGATGGCCAGCTAACATTGCAAAGCTCACACACTGTCTCCCTGGCAGCAGCAAGCAGTGTCAAACAACAAAATGCAGTTGCAGGTGACCAAAAATGGGAAAATTTCATGAGTTTTTGCTCAGTGGAGAAAAAAAAAAAACTAGTTATCTTTAAGGGAAAAGATTCCAGTGTTTATTTGAAAAATTCTATAAAATATGAATTGAAGCCCTGGCTGGTGGCTCAGTGGATTGGTGCCAGCCTGCAAACCCAAAGGTTGCTGGTTCAATTCCCAGTCAGGGTACATAAATCCAGGTTGCAAGCCAGGTCTCCAGCCAGGTCCGTAGTGGAAGCAGGTGAAAGGCAACCATACATTGATGTCTCTCTCTCTCTCTCTCTCTCTCTCTCTGCCTCCCTCCCTTCCCCTCTCTGTAAAACTAATAAATAAAATCTTTAAAAATATATATATGAATTGATTCCTATGTTTGAATTACTATGTGTGCTCTCAAATTAAGATTACTATCTTAATTTGATTTCTAATCAAATTACTCGCAAAGGAGGGGAATCACACTTCCCCTCAAGAGCAAGGGCAAAGACTTAGCATTAGCCATCCTCCTCTTCCTATGGAGGGAGGCTGGCATTCCTCCAAAAGCTGAAAATATTGATATTATAAATAGCTACTTAGGGCCCAAAAGAAATAGGTTCTTTTTCTTCACTAAGGGCCACAAATTGCTTAGTGATTCCCTGAACTCAGGGGGCCCACAGCAACCAAAAGGTGATAGTTTCCTACATGTTTATTTCTATGAAATTAAAAAAAAAAAAAAAAAAAAAGACACTCAGCAGGGAAGTGGGTTGAACTGCACTTATTAAACATGAGTGATCTAAAATAAGCTTCCAGTTTGCAGAGCTGCATCAACGTATATATTCCCGCGCGCACACGCAGAGAGGACTGTATCCTGGAAACAGCGGTATTAAAGAAGGCCTGCTAGGTATCCTCTGGGCCACAAGACACAACAAGCCCCTTCAGTGTCTACCTTGGGAACAAAGGAAAATAAAGATGTCCTAAGAAAAGTCTATTGGTGTGAAAATCTCAGTTCTCGACTGTCATCTCAAATTTGCATTTGCCTTATACTTCACCTGTGACATATAAAAGGCCATGCATTGCCCTCCAATGACACGTACAGCTTCCACTAACAACTTCATGCACACACCAAAGCAATCCATCACCGTACGTAAGAATTTGCTTAGATGCTGTATGAAGCCCAAAAGCAATACACAGATGAATCAAATCAGTGAAATAATATACCCACATATTTCTTTAGTCACATTTTTTTTTCTCCAAGTGCCATAATATATATAGATAGTAAGATGACAGCAAATAAAAAATTTGGGTCACAAATTATAGACACACAAAAATATTGGCCATTTGCTCTTCATGGGCCTTAAGATTCTATTACCTCACAACCGTTCAGATTGATGAGGGTTTTTCTAAAGCAGTAGGGCAGGACTTGCTGTTCAGCACTTCAAATTTAATGCCAGTAATTTTTCCATCTCATGCATAAAACTCAGAGTTGAGGAAAATATTCCTCATAAATCAAGTTTACTGTAATTCACTTCCTTAGAATAGTTTTATTATTTATTTTCAATGGTTTAGGTAAATCTGAAATTATAATAGGATCAGCTTAATGGTAATGTTTGCAATAATCTAAGTCAGTCTAGAAGTATGCTTTTACAAGCTAAGCTACCAGAGTTTCCCAATTTCAAAATTTTTCAAGCATACATTTGAAAACAAATTGTGTAATTTGCAGCTATACCTTCATATTTTTTTTATTTTCAGTTTTAGTTTCCCTGATAGAGCAACACTGGAAAAATATATGCTTCTGCCGTAATGATTCCACCATGTATGATATCAATAAGTGCTGCTGTTGTGATCGTCTTATGAAGTAGCAGGGTCTAGTATTTGGTTAATCCATGTTCCCAAAATTTAATTGATTATGGGTGAATCCCTTCCAGGCAAGTTTTGGTTGTTTTCTATTATAATCACAATTCTGCTAGAGAAGACTGCACGTGTCAGGCTATGAAAGGAAATCTGGAGCTAAAGTTGAGTTCTGGTTTGCAGTTCTTAGCCAATCAACCAAGAAATCAGTTAAAGGTCAAGTCTTAACCTCTCTGATCCTGCCTCTGGGATGTGCCAGGGATAAGAGCTGTGTTACAAAGTCAGCTGGACTGGGTCTGAATCTATCTGGTGATCAACCCTATGGGTTTATGATCTGCTGGTTAGAATGGGTAGGTGGGGGGAGTTACTAGTTCCCTTTACCAGAATCAACCATCTACAACTTTCCAAATGTATGAACCTAAGAAGGGCAGCTCCAAATTAACCCTGGAAGTCCCTGAGAGAGTAGAAATGTATCTCTTCCCACAAGGCTTACAATCATTATAGTATTGGGATAGCCAAACAGCCCTCCTCCCAATAAAATGGTTCTAGTAGCACTTAGTTGTCTTGAGCTTTATTCAAAACAATTTTGTTAGATTGTACATGACAGCTGTCATATCAGCATGCACTTAAGAACTTATCAAAATCGGTGAATTTTTGCGTAGCCTATTTTAATATTGAAGATGGGAGGAAATACACACTTTAGCATATAATGCTTTATTTCAAGGAAGGTAAAAATACAACTGAAACTCAAAAACAAAAAGATTTCTGCAGTGCATGGAGAAGGTGCTGTGACTGATCAAACATGTCAAAAATGTTTTTGCAAAATTTCGTGCTGGGGATTTCTCACTGGATGATGTTCCATGACTGGGTGGAACAGTTGAAGTTGATAGTGACCAAATTGAGGCCTTAACTGAGAACAATCAATGTCACACCATGCAGAAAATAGCCAACAAGCCCTGGTTGGTGACACAGTGGAGAAGGTGCCGGCCTGCAAACCCAAAGGTTTGATTTCCAGCCAGGGCACATAACCAGGCTGCAAGCCAGGTCTCCAGCCAGGTCCATAGCTGGAGGCAGGTGAAAGGTAACCCATACATTGATGTCTCTCTCCCTCTCTGCCTCTCTCCCTTTTCCTCTCTCTGAAAATAATAAATAAAATCTTTAAAAGAAAATCACCAACATACTCAAAATATTCAAATCAATAAAGTTAATGGTGAAAATGAAAAATGTGCCTTTTATTTTATGGAAAAAAACCATACAGACTTTCTGACCAATCCAATATGAAGCATTTAGAAAGCAATGGTACAGGCAACTATTTATGAAATGATTATTACGCATTTAGAACTTAAAAAAAAATGTAACCCAGATCATCTTAAACAAACACAACCAATCTGCTGCTCACCATGGAAACTGCCTTAAATCTGGTGAAAAAATTTTTTTTAAAAAAAGCCCCTACATAAAAATGAATGCTGGTCTTCATCAAGAAAATCTGATAATCAAAGTGACAGAGTAAAAAGGGGATGGATGTAATACAACAACAATAAAAATAAATTAAAAAAAAAGATTAAAAAAAGAAAATTTAATAATCATAAGCACTTCTGTGAAACGAAGTTGCCATCATTAAAACTGACCCCTGCTGCTGGTTCCTATGCACACCCTAAACTTTAGGACAGAAGGAAGGAGTGTTACCTTACAGATGACAGAACTACTGCCAAGTGCTTGCTTATTATTTCCTTTAATTCTTTTTCTTGGGCCTGGTTCAAATTGTTAGAGCTGTGTGTGTGTGTGTGTGTGTGTGTGTGTGTGTGTGCGCACGCGTGTTATTATCAATTCAATTCTTACCAGTATTCTACTCAGTAACTTGACTAAGACATGTGGCCAAAATATATACGTGTCATACACTGACTTCTAAACTTTTCCCGTGATAAACTATATGGTTCGTTTTCTCCACATATGGTATTAATTTGCCTTTTAAAAAAATTTAAATGGGGATTACTTGATGGTCTTTTGAAGAGTTCCATCACATTCCAAAATGTCAGGGGAAAATGAGAAATACAGGGAAAGTTAAATGACGTATCTTTTTGGCACATCCCACCAAGATCAGATACATTCTGTGGTGAGAGCTACATTTTAAAGATGTGATTCATGCCAGATCTCTGACCATCTCCTCCACAGCAATGCCTCCCTAGACTTTCACTCTGTGCCTGAATTCTTCTGATCTTGGTAGTTCAAACGATCTACTAAACTCTCTAGGTGTCAGTTTGTTCTTCTGTCAGATGAAGGAAGCAGATCACACAATTACTATAGTTCTTCTCAGCTCAGCATCCTGTAATACCATGATTTCCACAGGGATAATTGGCTATCACTTCAAGTTTAGCATATGAAATGCTTATTCAAACCCTGACCCTAAAACCAGGGCCACTCCTGGCTCCTTGTTTCCATAAATGATTCTATCAACCTCAATGTCACTCTTGCTCAAGACACAACCATTCTCAGCTACTCACTAATCCTGCTCAAACAGACACATTCTTCTTTTTAGCATTTTGTCCTACCTCCTCTTTCTTGGCCTTCTTGACATTTGCTTATAGGTTCTCGGTCTTTTGGTTTTTCCCTCAGCCATTATCCCAGATGCCCTAGCCATATTAATGACCCAGCATCAACAATGAAACTCATACCATAGCAACAAATGACTGAACAAAAAACAAAAGGACAGAACTCCTAGAAACTAAGATTTTGTATAAAACAATACCCAGAATTTCTTTTTAGCATAATAACAATGAACACAAGAATAGCTAGAGTTTTCATCAGAAAACATTTACAAGCAGCCTACATATCCCAGCATCAAGATCTTTAACCTCCTCTATGTCAAACTGGTGGTGGAGTTTGGGGAGGAAGTGGTATTTCCTACCATAGCCTGCCACCCTAGCAGGCATGCCTCTCTCTGTTCGCTTCCCCTACCTACCTGCTATAGTCTGAATGTTTGTGCAACCGCCCACCTCCAATTCATATGTTGTAATGTTAATGGTATTAGTAAGTGAGGCTTCTGGGAAGCTATTAGGCCAGAAGGGAGTTAACCTCAAGAATGGGATGAAGCTCTCAAAAAAGATCCCACAAGGCTCCCTAGCCTCTTCCACCACTTGAGGACACAAGAAGCCTGCGACCTGGAACAGGGCCTTCACCCAACCATCCAGGCACCCTGGTCTTAGACTTCCAGCCTCCGGGGATGTGAGCAACACATTTCTGCTGTTTATAAGCTAATGAGTGTAAGATATTTTGCTAGAGCAGCCTGAAGTGACTAAGACACTATCATTTAAGCTCAGCCCAAATTCCATCTCTTCCCAGAACACACCAGAGGTGTTTGTTCCTTTAATTCAAAAATTACTATGGCCCTTTTCATTACCATTACTGCTTAGATTCCATGAACGCGAACTGGACTCTGGGTTAGTTCCATTTTCGTGTCAGTAGGGAAAGAGCTGAGATGTGGCTAGTCAAAGTCTGATTCCCACTGCAACCCTCAGAATATAAAGGCCCGAGGGTTACCAATAGTTTATGATCCAATACAACTGACCATATCATGAAGTATCATGTAAGTGCCAAAAGGTAAGTGAACAAACAAAAAACAAAACAAGCAAGCAAAAAGACCACAAAAAGAAAATTCTGGGAAAGCCAGGAAGTTTTCAGGGGAAAACCCCCAGCACTTTAACAACGTCTTAAAACATGGCCACAGAAGAGATGGGGGGTGGCGGAGTTGGACGGACTCAGGCTTGGGAAGGGCAACGGACATTTGTTCCTCCAGACACGGCTTCTCCAGCTGATCAATCCTCTGTGATGGAGTCATAATGTTCAACCTGTCATCTACAATCACAAAGTGCGGTTGCCACCGACAATCAGCTTCTTGGCTACGTAAGTTAGATAGCGATTCTTGGCTCCTCTTGGGTTATTTTATCTCCCTGAACCAGGAGTAGGCTGTGATTAAAGGTGCTTGGCAAAAACTGAGAGCAATGAGGTCCAGCTTCAAAAGTACAGCAGTGCAGGACATCTCTTTGCCTCTTCTTGCAGCTACGGGTGGGTCAGTTCAGTGCACAGCGGTTGCCCTACTCCTGTTGCCTCCCTGCCGGAAAGAGCAAGGCTCCGAGGGCACTCACGCCAATACTGTTTACCAGGAGACTATTTCTGACAAGTGTCAGCAATGATGATTTAAGTTCTCATGTAAAACATGACCCATAGTGGGACAGGCTGGGTAGCACCAACAGGAGACCCTCAAAATCTTCCTTGGGACTAGCTACAGCACCATTCTGGTGTCATCTCTTCCATCATTACTTTGAATTCCCAACAGTTTCCCTCTCATTCCTCCCCTCTTAACAGACTTTTGTAACCCTGGTCCTATAATTCAGTTGATTACAGGTTTATCTTCACTAAGAAATTTTAAGGTCTTTGAGAAGAGGAGGTATCCGTTTTCATAATCAACAAAATGAGTTTATTTCTGATAATCAAATTAACAGAAGTTTAGAGAAATTGGAATAAACAGGTTTTATAGAATTTATAATCTAACTATTAATGAATTAATACTTAAAAATAACTAGTTGCTAACAAATTTTCTGCTATTTTTAGCTAAGCATATAAATATATTTTTAATAAGTTAGGTGAAAATTTGAGACATAATTCATAAACTATGCCTACTGTATGTTTAAAATTCAAACATTTTAAATAAATTTAGAGAGTTCTGCAGCCATTACCATAACTCAGATTTGTCCAACCGAAGACCAATACAGCAGAACCATTTCATTTCATCAGAGAGTGGTTAAGATTTGCAGTCGATTCCCATTCCCAACTCCAACCCAGACAATAACCATCCCCATTTGTTTTCTGAAGTTAACTTTACTGAAAATTTTATGTTCATATGCAAGGTTTATATATATCTAAGCATAATGCTTTTGAGGTTCAAATATGTTGAATGAAGCATGTCATTAGTAGTTTAGATCCTTTTCATGCTGCATAGATATTCAATATTTTGTTTAAGAATTCATGTTGATGGGTATTTAGATTGTTTCCTGATTTGAGATATTCTGCATAGTAATGTTACAAGCATTCCCGTATGTGTCTTTGTGTGGAACAATGTTTTTCTTTTTCCTGGGTAGATAATATGAAGAGTGGAGATGCTGGGTTGTATGATCATTTAATATTCAAAGTTCAAAAACAAAAACTTTCAACAGGTTTTCCAAAGAAGCTGTACCATTTGACATCCTATCAGCAAATATATATAGGGTCCAGTTTTCCTACACCTTTGGCAACACGGTACAGTTAGTCGTTGCAATTACAGCCATTGAACTAGGTGTACAGCCATCTCTCACTGTGGTTTTAGTTTTCATTTCCTTTATATATAACAACTTTTTAAAGCATCATTTCATGGGCTTATTATCCATTTATATATTTTCTTTGGTGAAATACCTATTCAAATTGTTTGGCCATTTAAAATAATTAGGGGGCAGTCTTTTAATTATTAAATTTAGGACCTCTTAAAATATTTTATATATTTTAGATATAAATCCTTTATCAGATATATTATTTTGAAATATTTTCTCTCTATTTGTGGCTGATTTGAAATGTCTTTAGCCTTTATTTTTGAAGGACAGTTTTTTTTTGGATGTATAAGTTTTGGTGAATGGGTTGTTTGTTTTGTTTTGAATATGTCCTTACGTTGCTTTCTTGACTCCAGTGGTTTGGGTGAGAGGTTAGATTTTAAACTATTTTTTTTCTCTTGCTTGTAATGAGTGGCTTTACTCCTATTTCTTTCAAGATTTTCCCTTTGTCTTTCAACAGTAAGACTACAATCATTCTAAGTTAGGGTCTCATTTATCTTCTTTGATGAATAGATTAATCATATTTTCCAATAAATTTGGCAAGTTTTTAGCAATTGTTTCCTCAAATCTGTTTTCCTCTTCTCTCCTCCACCCGCCCCCATCTTTCTTTCTAGAACGGTCAAATTCCTTTCCATTAAGTTTGCTCCAATATATGGGACATTTCTTTTTTTTAATGAAGATTAAAAGTCTCCTAGCTTACTATTATTGTCTTTGAGTATTGCTTAAACATTCAAGGAAATTTATCTTCATCTAGAACTTGAGAATACATGCCACTAAATCCTGTCAGTGATCATGACAATGGTCATGAATTAGTTATTGCTCATAGCCTGTCATCCTTTGATTTTTTTCCGTTACTAGTTAGTACATAGTTTAGGCAGCAAAACAACGTAACAGTTTCTCAAATATTAAGAAGTATAAAGGTATGCTAATGGATTGCATTTTTATAAAGCAACTAGTAGTAACTATGACAATTGATATCATGACAAGAAATGTATACATAGATTATGAATTCCCATCATTTTACTAAATTAGTCAAGAGATTTTAAAGGGAAGAGGTATCACCTTTGGAACAAATACCTTAATCATTTAAAAACCTCAGTTAAAATCTTAATGTAGTTGTTTATTAGCAAATGCTTTGAAACAAGTCAATTAATTTCTCTCTAGGCCTTAATTCCTTATCTGTAATTTTGAGATAGTGATACCTATGTATACCATAGTATTATTGTGGGAATTAAATGAGTGAACATTTTCAAAAGGTTAGCACAGTAGGTATCAAAGTCCATAAAGATTTTTAGCCAGTTATAAATGCCTTCATATTAAAGCTAGTTACACAATCTGTCCTTTAAAAGTTTTAAATATAAATATATCATAGTTCAATTTCTATTTCCAAGAAAACATATTTCCAAATATAACTTGAAATTTATATTTCCAAATAAAAGAGGACAAAATACAATATACATTTTTTACAAACTTAAAACAGACAAGAAATGATACTTGATTTAAAAAAACTTTATCATTTAAAATTAGACTTAAAAAAGAAAACATATGACTTCATAGTTTTTGAAGTCAAATGATCTAACAGCTTGAAGTTTTTTGTTGATATCAATTGGCAGACACCCATCAAATTACTCATACTTATATAGAATAGAAACTTTGTCAATTTACATAAACTTACTTAGAATTAAAGTCTAGACTCATGGGTTTTTATCTTCCACTTACAAAATTCTTCTCTATCAATAACCAAACGTCTGAAGCACTTCATGTTAATTTTGGCAGTAACAGACATAAAGGGTTATTATTAGAAAGTTTAAAAGAAACTTTTTAAACACAGTAAATGTGCATCACATTACAGCATGTGCGTATGAAGAATACTGGCGATTGAAGTATAGTTATTTTTATCCAGGTATAAATTCATGCTAGTACTATCAGATAGTCTAACCCCTTCATTTCAAAGAAAAATATGTTAAGTGACTCACTCATAATCACAGAATCAGTAGCAGTCTCTATCAAGGCTCAATATTCGTTGACTTACTGTATGGTGCATGCTCTACTTCTCTGCTTTCTTTTATTTTTTATTTTTTTTTATTTATTATTTTTAGAGCAAGGGGAAGGGAGAGAGGCAAAGAGGGAGAGAGACATAGTGTATGGTTGCCTTTTACCTGTCTCCAGCTACAGATCTGGCTGGAGACCCGGCTTTATGTACCCTGGCTGGGGAATTGAACCAGCGACCTTTGGGTTCTCAGGCAGGTGCCTTATCCACACTGTGCTACCAGCCAGGGCTTCTCTGCTTCTTAATAGACTGAAAACAAATCTATGTACAACTTTGACCACACAGATTCCTGTGAGTTTACTGACTCGTTTATTCATTCACTCACTCATCAATCTATACTGAGTGACTATCATGTGTCATGCACTGATCTGGGCACTGGGTAGAAGACTCAAGCTGACTCCACATCTGCCACATAATTATTTGTATAACTGTGGACAAAAAGTCCAAAATTTGGACATAGATAACAAGTGAATTACTATATAAATTGCACCACCCTATAAACAACTGCCTCACATTTAACATGTTAAGATTGCACTATTATCTTTCCCTTCTTATACCTACCGCCACCCTGTTGTCCCTCTCCTATTATTCGCTCCACTATCTACTATCTATCCAATTACTCAAACCAGAATCCTGCAAGTCAGTCTGCACACCTCCATCTCTATCAAGCTCCATGCCCAACTACCAAGCCTCTTAAATCCCTCCCAAACATTCATCTATGCCTCTCTATTTCTAAGGCCTTTTAAAATAAGGTCATCATTGCCCTGGCTGGTGGCACAGTGGATAAGGCACCAGCCTGCGAACTCAAAGGTCACTGGTTCGATTCCCAGCCAGGGCTTATATAACCAGGTTGCAGCCAGGTCTCCAGCCAGGTCCATAGCTGGAAGCAGGTGAAAAGCAACCATACATTGATGACTCTCTCCCTTCCTGCCTCTCTCCCTTCATGCCTCTCTAAAAAAATAATAAATGAAACCTTAGATAAATAAAATAAGGTCATCATATTTTGCTTTCAGTACTTCATTACCTCTCAGTCCCTCTACACTAGCCATATGACCTGAACTGAAAATAGGAGATTCAATAAAACTCTGGAAGTTGAAGGATGAGAATCCCCCAAAACCCCCATCCTTTAACCAATCACCGTGACATGGGCAGCAAACTTAAGTCCTTCAGGCAGGAGATGAAATAGTCCCTTCTACAGAAATGTAAGTCTCTTTCCAAGAAAAGACCCTTATCTGCTGACATCCTAGGGGCTGTGGGGAAAAAATATATATTGGTTAACCTACCCCTATCATTCCCTACCTAATAACCGAGAGGTTCTGGTCAGCATATTAATGTTTCACTCTATGAGCTGACAATCAAGATCTCCAGGCAGCTCAAGGATGCTTCTAGTTAGAAAGAGAACAAAACAGACAAGCAGAAAAAATGAAACAGGGCCAGTACAGAAGAAAATTAAAAGGAATTGTAATCACTTATCCTCAAAAAGGTAAGAAACAATAGCTCTTTCTGATCTTCTTTTGAGAGTTTTCCTTGCGATTATTGTCCAAATCTTCTGAATTTTTCATTCTTGTTCATGAATTTTTTATTACCAAGAAGCCATCATTATTTCTTGATTGTTTCTATTGCATGGTCTTATCTTTGCACTAAATGATGGCAATATCCCAACAATTCTATGAGGTTATAGTATTGGTACCTTCTTTTACAGATGAGGAATCTGGGGCACAGGAAGTTTAGCAGACTTACTCAAAATCACACATTTGGGTGGGAATGGAGGCCAAATTTGAATCCAGGCAGTTGGACTTTAAGAGCTCAGGCTCTTAATCACAAGTGAAACTAACTCTTGCTGGTTGGTCATTGACTCAGTTTTTTTTTAATCGATTACAAGAGCCAAACATGCAGTCTGAGTACCACCTATATGCAGATTGAGAGGCGGCTACAAAAGGTGATCTCTAAAATCTGATTTAGCTTCCCAATTAGCTCCTACAGGATTAATATATCTCAAGCAATACTGGCACAATCAAAGCCTTAAAAAACATTAGCCAATAAAACAGCTGAATTCAGAAATGGCTAAGCTGAGCACAGAATTACTGAATTCCAAGAATTACTAAGACCCTTGAAAGATACCTAATTTAACCTTTCAACCAATGCATAATAAATAGGGTCATATGTTGCATTAGCACAGGGGGAAGCCTCTCTAAAAATTGAGCTTATAATCTACTTATCAATTTAGACCTCGTTACAAGATAATGAACAATTCACGATACTGCTATTGGTAAAATGCATCCATAGGAACAGATGGCCGCCCTCTCTGCCCCTGCCCCCAGCACCGTGGTCTGCTTCTATCAGAGAAAGAGCTCGTGCTCCAGGAGCCCCACTTCCCATCTGTGCTCACCTTCTCATTCCAGCTTCCAGGAGCCTGAAAGGGGGATTCCAGATCAGGGAAAAAGGAGGGAATGAAAGACCTAACTTCTCTGGCAGGTTCCCTCTCTCGGCAGGAAGGTGTCCAGACACTTGAAATTCAGAAATCATCTTGTCAAAGAAAGGATATTACAAAGAATATTTAGGCTCTATGCAATCCTAAGAGCCCTATAATTATTGGACTGCATATCTAGATTTAAAGACTCCCGTGGAATAGTGTAGGATCCCAGTCAAGAAAATATATTTTGTCTTTGAGTAAATGTGTTTTAAGTCCCAACCATCAGTATACAGAATTGCAGAAGTAGACTTTGTCAACATTTTGCATCTATTTAGTAGCTTCAGGGATCTCTATTATATCAGTTCTCTCTGTTTCCAACCTCAGTTCTCTCTTTTTCCAACCTAACTACCAATGTCTCAATCATATTCAATACCCTGACTGACAATCTCTCGCCATAAAACTTATATAGTTCATATGTTCTTCAATCATCCAGGAAAATGATAATTTTTAAAACACAAAAATTCAGCAACTACAGAAGAACTTACATAGAAATAATCAAGAACAAGTCACCTTGAAGAAAGTTATTGCATCCATTCATTTGTCTAATATATGTATACTTAGTAAAAAGAAAACACTGAAGAGTATGATCAAAGCTACTGTATGGTCCATTTTTTAAAAAATCTTATTTATTTGTTAGAGAAAGGAAGGGAGAAAGAAAGAGGGAGAAACACTGATGTGTGAGAGAAACACCCATTAATTGCCTCTCACACACCCCCAACAAGGGGCATAGCCCACAACGCAAGTATGGCAGTACCCTGACCAGGAATTGAACCATTGACCTTTTGATTTACAGTCTGGCACTCAACCCACTGAGCCACACCAGCCAGAGCTATATGATCCATTTTCCCTTAAGTTTTCCAAGGTGCAATGCATGTCCAGTCTACTATTACTTACAAATCTCTCTGTGAAAAAGAAAAGAATGAATACCTATAGTGGGTTGAATTAGTGTCTCCCCAAAATTCATGTCCGGTTAGAACCTCAACCTTATGTTCACATAATAGTGTCTTTGCAGATGTAATTAGCTAAGATGAAGATGTACTATTGTATTGGGTAGACTAAAGCCCAGCAACTGGTGCTGTGATGAGAACAGAAGAGGACCACAAGAAGACCACATGATGATAGAGACAGCGATTGTAATGATGCAGAAACAAGCCAAGGATTACTGGGAGCCAACGTGAACCAGGAAGAGACAAGAATGGGTTCTCCCCTAGGTCCTTCAGAGGGAGCACAACCTGCCAATACCTTGATTTTGCACTTCTCGCTTTTAAAACTGTGAGAAAATAAATTTCTGTTCCTGTAAGCCATCAACTTTGTGGTAATTTATTACCACAGCCCTAAGAAAATGATACAATACCCCAAACATGAAACTTACAATGCTTAATTACCAATTAAAGAACAACTCAGATATTCAATCATTCAATTGAATATCAAACATTCAATCTTCATAAGCAATTATATCGGACAGCTGTAAGAAAAGAGAATTATGTGGTTTAAAAATACACAAAAATACATAAAGAAGCTGTGACATAAGATTGATGTAAGGACAAAAATCAAATAGCAAATACCAAGTTTTTAATGTTTAATTAAAATCAGCCTTATTTTCTATTTAAAAACTTAACAAAATTTATAAAAATAATAGCAGTATCTTAGATAACCTATTTAACAAACATTCTGTACCACTAAAATATTTAATTATATAATTAAAATACAAGCCCTGGCTGGTGGCACAGTGGATAAGGCGCCAGAGTACAAAGACAAAGTTCGCTGGTTGGATTTTCCAATCAGAGCACATAACCAGGTTGCAAGCCAGGTCTCCAGCCAGGTCCTTAGCTGGAGGAGGGTGAAAGGCAACCATATATTGATGCTTCTCTCCCTCTTTGCCTCTCTCCTTTCCCCTCTCTCTAAAAATAATAAAACCAAATCTTAAAAAAAAGAACCTTTAAAATAAATAAAATACAATTACACATTTAAGTAATAATCCAAAGATCAATCATTCATTTTACTAGCAGTTTAACTGTTCCCACATTTTTAAAAATGCCTTTCATCCTTAATCTCCTCTTTAATTTCTATCAACCTCTGATTTCCTGTGTACTTCCATTTTTATTAGGAATCTAAAATGTTCCCTCAGAATTCTAATAGAATTAGCAGCAGGTAGAGAGCAACCGAGGACTAACCCAAACAAAAGACTCGGTTTCTGGAAAAGGGTGGAGAGAGAAGACAGGGAAAGCTGGTTGACACCTATGGGACTAGTCAAATAGGTATTAAAAAGACCATGTTCAAATAATGAGTTCCATCCTATACAGTTCACCATTACAGGGCTCCATTTTTCTACAAGTCTAGACTGTCCCTTAGCTATACTGCATATCCTGTTTCCTAGTCGCCTGCCCTACATGGATGCTACCCCACCGCGTTTATTCAATAATGTGCCTTCCCTTTCGTAAGTAAGCTTTCCCCTTACACTCCTCCCACAAAATCTCTTTTTCACTCACCTTAATTGAATGGCCATAATTCAATTAACCCTCCGCATGAAACCAATATGTAATATAAATTCAAATGTTCTACTTAAACTCTCTTTATCACAGTATAATGTTTAATTGTGGGCTCTGGAGTATGACTGTCCAGATTCAACCTTGAACTATGCCACACACCAGCTGTGACCGTGGATGAATGACTTAGACTCTCTGTGTTCTACTTTCTTCACCTTAAACTAGAAACAACGGAACTACACACCTTAAGGGTTTAGTGAGAATTAGGTGAGACTAGGCCCTGGTTGTGTATACAGTGAAGTGAGTAAAAGCACACTAAGGATTGTTCCTATCTACTGATTCTTTACCAGTACCATTAAGAACCATGACAATATCATATAAAGATTTTAAATCAAAGGAGAAAAGCTGGCCCTCGGCACTGCTACTTAAAATTCTCTAAGCTGCCATCCAAGATAAAATGAGTTTCAAAACACCTGACCCTGGATTAAGCCATTAAGCGCTCCAGCGCTATGAGATAAAATTCAAGGTCCACCTTTGGACATAAATCTAGGAAAACGAGGGTTGCTTACTCGTATTTCCACTTCAGGTGAAAATTATGTGTTAAAATCTAAATTCCCAGGTAAGCTTGCAAGTGGCAAGCAGCCACTTGAAAACTACCTCTGTGCACAGTGCTTGCCTACTTTGAAATCTTCCTGCTGCTGACACTTTGTGTATAAGGAAATTAACTGTAACAGAATAAAGGCAAGCTAAAACTGAAGTGTTTCATCACAACTCAACAAGCCATGTTTGGCCCTCATCGATGTAAAATTGTAAAAATGAACACATCCCAAGCATCCTCCACCTTAGTCCTAAATATTTCAAGTTCTAACACTAGCCGCACAGGAATTACTGTGCACAGATTTCTAGAAGTATTATAAATATTATGAGCACGGGTGATAGCTTTAATTTCCACACAGAAATTGCAGAAAAATAAGACTATGAAAGGCAGAAATGGAAAGGTAAAAGAGGAATAAGTAACCAAAATTGACTCAGAGTTTCATCCTTCTTTATACTATAGGGTTATTTATTTCCATTAGAAATCAGTTAGAAGTCAGCTTCTATCAGGAAAAGCTCAGAATATTTTTATTTAAAAAAAGACAGTGTCATTTTGTGATCAGTTCCTCCAAGCTTCAACAATTTCTGTATTATTCTCTGATCTCCAGAGCAGTTGAACTCTGAGTTTAAACAGTACTTGGGGGCCCTGGCTGGTAGCACAGTGGATAAGGCTCTGGCCTGTGAACCCAAAGGTCACTAGTTCGATTCCCCAGCCAGGGCACATAACCAGGCTGCAAGCCAGGTCTCCAGTCAGATCTGTGGCTAGAGGCAGGTGAAAGGCAACCATATATTGATGTTTCTCTCTCTCTCTCTGCCTCTCCCTTCCTCCCTCTCTGGAAATAATAAAATTAAAAAAAAAAAAAAACACAAAAACCAAACACGTGGCTCAGTTGGTTGGAATGTCATCTCATACAACAAAATGTTACAGATTTGATTCCTGGCCATGGCATATAGCTAGGCTGTGGGTTCAATTCCTAGTTGGAGTACATATGGAAGTCAACCAATTGAGGTTTCTCTTTCCCCTCTGATGCCTCCTCTCTCTCTAAAAATCAATAAACATATCCTTGAGTAAGGATTTAAAAAGTAAAAATAAATATTCCTTGGGAAATGAAAAACACAATGCAGAGGTTGACAGGTTCTAAGAGATGACATAAACCAACTCCTGTGTTCCATTGGTAGGGTTTACCGAGGTCCAAGCCATTATTAAGTGGTGTTGTAGACTGAATTGTGCCCCTGAAAATTCATATGTTGAAGTGCACCTCAAAATGTGACTGTATTCAAAGATGAGAATTTTGCTGAGATAATTAAAGAGGGGTCATTAAAGTGAGCCCTAATCCAGTGTGAATGGCCCTAATCCAGTGTGACTGGGGTCCTTGCAACAAAAGGAAATTTGGACATATGCAGGCATGGAGGGAAGAGAGGCTTGAAACAGGTCCTTTGCCCACAGCTTCCTCCCATGAATCCGGCCTTGACCTTGGACCTCTAACTCCAGAACCAAGAGATAAAAAAATTCTGTTGTTTAAGCCACTTCATCTATGGGACTTTGTCACAGCCCTAGCAAACTAATGCAGGTGACTTGCTTTTATTGCTCAGTGATGAAAAACAAAATCAGAATCAAAACCCAGCTTCCAAGACTAATATCCATGGGGCCTTGTACACTGCCTTGCAACATAACTCCCTGTTTTCGCTCAGTTCTCTCCCACAAAAAGCAATCCTTGTTCAACTAGGCTAAATATATACTACTTAGGCTGAGTTCTTGTGAGATACACTCCCACAATGCCAACAGGACACCGTCATATAGATGTCTCAGGAACTCAAAATGACTAAAATGCAAATCAACTACCCCTCAAAATTTGCATGACACTGTTTTGATCTAAGAACATCTAGTTACAAAATGCAACTCCTTAGAAAAATCATCTAATCTCTCTAATTACAAAAATTCCATATTTGTAATACAGATTCCACAAACAATATAAATTCTATACCAGAAAGAAAGAAAGAAAAGAAAAGAAAAGAAAAGAAAAGAAAAGAAAAAAGAAAGAAAAGAAAAGAAACCTTCAAGGGCTAAGGTGAAGATTAAATTGAATAATTTCAAACTGTAAAGTGTTAAAAGCAATTCTCCAGGCAGTCACAAACTATTTCTCCCTCTGGCATCATTTTTTTTTTTTTTTAACTCATTCAAAACCATTGAATCATCTATAACCAATAATACACTGAGCTCTGACAATTTTTTCTCTGCCCATCATTTTTTTGTCACCGCTTTCCAATAAACTGGGTCCTCATCATTTCAAATCTGTCTTATTCTGAATGACTGATTTATCAGTTCCCAGTTCCTTCTTATCTAATTTATATCATATCCTAATATCAGATTTACCTTTCTAATACACTCAGTTCAAAAGTCTTCAGAGGCTCTCTACCCCTCAGAACAAGGTCCCAGCCATAGAGCCAGCCCTGCACTGTCCAACAGAACTGAATCCCACAGCTGGCTCCTCAGCTTATCTCAAGACTTCCATGGGCCTTGCCTTACATCCAGGCAGTATAAGCAGATAGCTAGCTCACCAACAACCTCAGCTGACCCTACCTGCTTCTTTCCTTGAACTTCCCATTGCCTGACCCAACTGTCACAACTAGGGGCAGTAATGTCATTATGAAATGTCTCTTAACAGGCATCAGCCAGGTAAACAGCCAGGTTAGGTTGGTTAGTGCCAGCACACACCCCACTTGCTAAGGAGCATGCTTGCTTCTCAGTTTCATTTTCCTCCTGCTCTTCTCCTGGCCCAGAATCTCTTTCCCATTGTCCTACTTCCTAACATTGAGGGTCTACCATAAGCAAATTCAATAGCACTCATAGCCTGGCCTCCCACCATAGCTCAACTGGAACTCACTGCTCCATCTCAGCCCGTGGTTTCTAATCTCATCAGACCCCATACCCTCTTTCTATAATAAATACTTTATAAAGATGCTACACTACAATGAAATGAAATTCATAATTAGTAGGGTCTGTGTGCATACATAATTTCAAAGATTTATATACAGAACTTCAAATATACATCTATACATAAAACACAAAAGAGAAAAAAATAATTTATAATAAAATGATATATTTAAATATATAAATAGTCAGGCACTGGAAATCATAATAAAGAGTGGTACTCACACCTGTACAGAGAATCAGCATGAATGCAACCACTACAAATTCAGGCTGAAAGTGTCATATTAGTGACTTAAACAACACAAGCAGTATTGCCATTAAATACGTAATTTTTCAAAATGGTAAACATTTCAGTAAAGCGTTACATAAAACAAAATACAATTTTCCTTCGATTTATACTGTAGTTGTCCTCCTAGAGAATTTGGGACATTCTTGGTGTGTGTGGAACATACTTTGGATTTGTAATAGTCGGCTAATAGCCTCATAAGATGAATATAAACAAGTTTTCACCTGCATGAATGCCCAGTAAGACATTCAAAAGGCTTATGAAACATAAAACAATTGTTTATTGTATTAAAGCAGGGGTTGAGAAACTTTGTAAAGGGCCAGACAGTACATACTTTAGGTTTTCGTCACTTCGTCATGGCCACCTGACTCTGAAAAGCAGCCATTGATATTGCATGCATGAACAGGAGTGCTGGGTTCAAATGAAAGTTTATTTTTAAAAACTAGCAGAGGGACTCAGGTGGTGATTTCCGTATGTCTGTGTTAACAGTGGCTTACACACTGTTGACTGTCTAGTTCTTCACACTAAATGCTAGTTGCACTACCTGACTGCTGTGATGGTATCTTCCGTGGAGCAATAACTATCTCAACCTCCCACACGCACCAAATGAGAACTCCTGACCTATTCAGTGTACCTGAGGCTTTCGGGTCTCAGCTCCTTCTATACCTCTCTGGAATGCAACTTGCTGTCAATCTACTTTTCACTGCTTACCTCTCTTTTGCCTACTCCAAGACCCAGCTGACACCTCCACTAACTAATAGAGTAATTTCTTTAGATTTTACATTCTTTTAGAAATGATTTGGCATTGAAATGCCACCTAATATTATTTCTCAAATTAGTATCTACACGTCCTGTCTCCCAGGTGGAAGGCAGGTTCCTTGAGGGCAGAATCTGTGCCTAATAGTCAGTCATATGTATATCTAGACTACAGCTCAATGACTTTGCTTAAGTTACGCAGTAAATACTATGATTACCATGCTAGATGCTGAGTGTACAGCAGTGAACAATCAGACAAGGTCCCTGATCTCACGAAGATTATGTACTAATAGAGAGGAGTGAAAATAATTAATTTTAAGTTGCAATAAGAACTATAAAGAAATTAGGACGGTGACATAGTGAGTAAAATAGGGTAAGATGATGGTCAGCTGCTATTTTAGATGTAACAGTCAAAGGAAATTTATGTGAAAACAAAACAGCTGAATTGGACCTGGCATATGAGAAGAACCAGAGAAGGGCATTCCAACCGTAAAGAAGAGCATGTATACAATCCCTGATGCAGGAAATCTTGCAGCATGTTTAGGGAAAAACAGGTCATACAGTACTTGGAGCTGAGGCTTTCAAATAAGAAGTGACATACTTTATAATTTAGGTTTTTAAAAAGATTATATTGATTACAGAGTAGAGCAAATAGGAAGATAAAAGACAATGTGGAAAGTCCAATTAGAAGCTATTACAGAAGTCCAAGCAAGAACTGATGACGCCTGGACTTGGAGGTGGCGGTAGAGACAAAGAAGACCAACTTGTGATATGTTTCAGTGAGGAAACTTACAGGACTCCTTCATGGGCAAGATTTGGGGAGAAGCAGCACTGGGTGCTGCTATGACTAACATTGGATGAAAATGCTTTGAGTAATAGGTAGGGGGACATTTTGATGTGTTAAGTTTGAGGTGACTGTTACACACTGATTGATTTTTCAAGGTGGAACTAGCTCTGTATTCCTGGAATAAATCTCACTTGGTAATGAAATATCATCCTTTTATATTTTATTGGATTCAAGAGGAAATGCCAGGTAATGGATATATGAGAATGTGGACAAAGACAAGGCCTTAGCTAACGAGAGGCATGTATAAGTCATCAGTTTATAGTTGCTATTAAATAGCTGTATTAACTTACTTGATTCATTTTATTTATTTATTAATGAAATAATAAAATTGCATTGCCTATAGTGCTGGTTAGAGAAAAGGAGGCCCCTTCCCTGTCCCAAAATTCCCTAATATTCAGAAAAGAAACCAGCACAAGAGAAAGAGAAAAAGCTACCTACTTAGAAACTCTGGCATCATGGAAGAGAATAATTCAACCACTTATGAACTGTTAAAAGGTTTGGTAAATTAAGAAGGAGAGGTGTCTATCTGACCTGGAAATACAGAGGTCATTGATCAACTTTATAAGGATATTTTCAGCTAAATACGAATTATGGAAACCAAACTGTGGTAAGAAAAAGGTAATGAAAGGTAAAAAAATGAAAACAGAAAGCAGACTTTAAGAAATAAGGTAAATCATAAATACAATTGTGGAAAACAATGGAACCAGTAATAGACTACATTTAGTTCATCAATACTTTAATAATACTATTGCAATAAATCACTGATATTTATACCTCATTATAGATGAGCAGACCAAGTAGCTATAATTCCTTCAGTGCAAGAATAAACTGGTTTTATGTCAAGATAATTTGTACTTTTAAAAGTGCATAAGCCCTGGCTGGTGGCACAACAGATAAGGAACTGGCTTGCGAACCCAAAGGTCGCTAGTTCGTTTCCCCAGTCAGGGCACATAACCAGGTTGCAAGCCAGGTCTCCAGCCAGGTCTATAGCTGGAGGCAGGTGAAAGGCAACCATACGTTGATGTCTCTCTCCCTCTCTGCCTCTCTCCCTTCCCCTCTCTCTAAAAATAACAAATAAAATATTTTTTAAATAAAATAAGTAAATAATAAAAGTGCAGCCACTATGTAAAACAGTATGAAATTTCCTCAAAAAACTAAAAACGGAACTCCCTTTATAACCCACTGCTAGGGTAATGCCTAAAGAACCCTAAACACCAATTCAGAAGAGCCTATGCACCTCTATGTTCATAGCAGCGCTATTTATAGTAGCCAAGTGCTGGAAACAGCCTAAGTGCCTTTGACTAGATCAAAACACTCTGATACATTTATACAATGGAATACTAAGCAGCAGAGAGAAAGAAGGAACTCCTACCTTTTGTGATGGCATGGATGGAACTAAAGTTATTATGCTTAGTAAAATAAGCCATGTGGTGAAAGACAAATACCATATGATCTTACCTAATACAGGAAACTAATGAATAAAACAAACAAACAAAATAGAACCAGAGGCATGGAAATATAGAACAGGCTGACAGTAATGGGGGGTGAGGGGGTGACAAAGAAGAGGGAGACTTTAATCAAGGAACTAGTATAAATTACCCTTAGGCATAAACAACTTGTGGGGATTGACTCTGGAAGAGGAGATTCTGAAAGAGGGGATCAGGTGGGTGGGGCAGGGGAGAGCAATGGGGGGGAAATGGGGAAAATGTAATACAACAACAAGAAGTTAAATAATAAATAATTTTTTTAAGTGTAGTAAATGTAAAGCTATTAATACTAAAAATTCTGAAACTGAACTTGAAAAGTTCCCGCTAATAAAAGAAGATATTTTATTATCTTGAAGTAGGGCTACTATGCAGGAAATAATAAAAGGAAAGATAGAACAATTATATTTAATAAAAAATTTTAAACCTATATGTAACAAATAACTACATCATAAAAGGAATATTTAGAAAAATGTCAGAAAAGAAGAAAATATCAATAAATGATGCTAACATGGAAAGAGTATCTATAAGTCAATAAGAAAAATCTGGAACTGGAGAGTATTATGCTTAGTGAAATAAGCCAGTCAGTGAAGGACAAATACCATATGATCTCACCCATTACAGGACAATAATGAACAAAACTGACAACAAGCAAAACAGAACCAGATATATGAATACAGTGAATAGGCCTTCAGTGGTCAGGGGGAAGGGGTTTGGGGGAGGGGGGAGGCAGAGGCAAGGAAGGGGAGCAGCTTAGACAAGAACCTAGTATAAAGGAAACATGGACATGGACAACAGGTGGGATTGACTATGGGGGGAATGGGTGGGTGGGGAGGGGGACAGAGGGGAGCAAAAAGGGGATGTATGTAATACAACAACAATAAAATTTTTTAAAAAAGAAAGAAAGAAAAAAGTCCATATAAAATACAGTATAGGATGGAACAACAAAATCAAGAAAGAATACAAATGAGTAATAAGATAGTATGATTTTACTACCAGATTTTGATCTAGTATTTTTAAGGACTTTCCATGCAAGTCATGAATACAGAGTAATGCTAGATTAATATGTACTTTAGGAGCTCTATAAACAACATCAGACCTATAAAAAAATTCCTCAGTTAGTGATCATTTCATTACCAACACACAGCAGTTTGTTTCTTTCCAACACCTGAGTAAGTATGCAGACGGATGGTCTTATTTTATTTATACATGACTTGATATGATTGCAAGGGTACTAATCTTTAAATTTCAGTTTACACAGTCTAGTAAGAGATATGACCATATAATTTAGAAACAGCATATTCAGAGGTGCATAATATTTAAGCAGCTATGGACATCATGCAAAGATAGAAGCAAAGAGAAGAGAAAATGCCTACCTTCTCTGATGGCTGTAAAAGGTGTGCCTTCTTCTTCCTGCAGGCGGATCACCTTCAGGGCCACGAGCTTCCCATTCACCCTGGAAGAAATAAGAGAGAAAATGGGAAACAAATCCATAAAAACCTGTTCCTTTTATGGCTCTCATTTTCTTTATTACAATTTATATTTTTGCAGTGAAAAGGTCAGTGACTCAATTATGCCACCACAACAAGATTAATTTCAGTAAATCTGAGAACTCTATATATTCACACTTTAAGTACTCACATTTTAAATATTCACTTGCATAAGCCAAAAAATTAACTGAACTTTTTCTGTGACTTACTCTATGTTCCTTCCAGAATGAAACTAGTGCTTAACAAAATCATCATGCTCCATCAGTTATTTTAAGATTAATTAAAAATCAAGCTGTCAAAATACCTTTTTTTGTTTCTCCAATAGCACCTTTGGTTCTTTTGCTGAAATGTCTTCATCTTAAGTCCTAAACTGTCATTCAATCCTCAAGGACAGAAAGTTGACACTCAACCTTCCCCTCTTCCCTCTTCTCCTCTCCTTTTCTCTCTCTCTCTTTTTTTTTTTTTTTTTTTTTAAGATTTTATTTCATTATTTTAGAAAGAGGGGAAGGGAGAGAGGCAGAGAGGGAGAGAGCCATCAATGTATGGTTGCGTTTCACATGTCTCCAGCCACAGACCTGACTGGAGACCTGATTTGCAACCTGGTTATGTGCCCTAGCTGGGGACTCGAACCTGCGACCTTTGGGTTCGCAGGCCGGTGCCTTATCCACTGTGCTACCAGCCAGGGCCTCCTTTTCTCTCTTTAATCTTCTCTTTCCTCCTCCTTCCCCTCCCCATTCTTTCCACCCTTTTTCATAATTATTTTCTTACCAGAGCATCCTAAAATTATATTTGATCTATGTTTTATAGTACAGTGCATCATCAAAATAAAAGTTTTGAATAGTTTACTGTAACAAGGTTACACAAGACCTATCCAAAGCAGATGTTCTTATAGATGTATTCTAAATGTACATCAGCTCTAATTAAAATTAAGAATGGCAGACAAATTTTTATCCAGTCAATTCTGTTAACAAAGGCCTGTCTACTTATATTAGTCTTCCAGTTACGTGTTCTACTTTCTACCTTTACTGGGAGAAAATATGCCTAGAAGCATATTTTGTTAATTAAAATAGGTAAAATATGCACACATGAAAAAGTCTGTAAAGGATACAAGAAAGCATGTGATAAGAAGTGAATCTGCATGCCACACCCTCCCTCAGCCACTCTGCTCCTATCCTCTGAGAGCATAATTTGCCATTGTTCATACTTACGTACACGCATACAGATGCATACATACACACACGATGGTGGGCAAAAGTAGGTGTCCATATGGAAAATAATACAATAATAATACAAGAATGAGCCCTGTTTTGCATATTTACAACCATAAACCTACTTTTGCCCACTATGTACACATATATACACACACAAACACACAAATGTAAGTAGAACACATGCACACATGCACATACACAAATGGCAGTATGCCACACAGAGCTCAGAGCATATAGTTTTTATCACTTAAATATATATTTTGGTGACTTCCTCTTAAATTCACAGAAAACTATCTGGCTTTTGAAAAACCATAGGATACTCCTTTGCATGAATGTGGTATATACTTAACTACTCAACCCTGGTCCTCTAGTGATAGGCCTTTGGCATGTTTCCAATTTTTTGCTACTAAAACAATGATGCAATAAATATTCCTGCACATGTCATTTCACCTATATAAAAATATGCCTGTAAATTCCCAAAAGTGAAACGGCAAGATCAAAATGTATATGCCTTTCTAAATTCTAATTCTGATGAGTACTGGAAAATTATCCTGCACGCAGTCTGTTTATACTTCCTATAGCAAATGATAAAAGCCCTTGTTCCCCCTTCACCTGTACTGTGCCAATTTGATAGATGAAAATCGGTTTTTCATTGTTATTAAACTGCAACCAAGCAAGGTTATGAAATAGCATAGAAAAATTGAGTCTGAAATAGAGAATTTGAATGTCTCTTCTTTAAGAACTGAATCCACTTGATCTGTTTTTGCTCAAAAACATGCCACGGACACAAAACTCAAAAGGCCAAGGAATGTATCACAGCCCAACCATCCTAGTGGCACTCCTCATTAAACTGATTACTGAAATACTTTGTCATAGTAGTGCCATCTACACTGTTTATGTTTCCTGTGTTTCAGCTGGAAGGTCAGACCTGAGGCTTTTCTGCCCTGCAGTTCTCCACTCTGAATAGGTTCTGCAAATGCTCTAACCCCGACTGTGCTCAGGATACCCTGAGGTGCAGGCACAGCATTAATATGCACTTGGCGTTCAGCTGGAGACTGTACCTGTGCTCTTTATTTTGTCCTTTAAGACTAAGGGAGACCTTGGCAGGGCCTGAGATGCAGTGAGTACTGACACCTGCCCAGGTTTTTCTCAGCCCAGCTGAGCTCATCCCTAGCTCCCTGAGGAGGCAGTAACTGATTCCAGGAACTTCTTAGAATTTTCCCCTCGTTTACTGATATTTTCCCCTCACCCATACACACACACACACACACACACACACACACACCACTTTCTTCCCACAAAGCTTTCCCATTTCCCTTGAGACTGTTAACTTATATATACCATGAACTGAACCCTGGGATCCAGATTATTCATGTTTTTGGAGGATATACACTTAAAACACACTCTCAAGACCATGAAGCTATGATGGTCTTGTAATACACTGAAAGGAGATGCACCTTTCCAAAACTTACTTTTTAAACACAACTAGAAATGGAACACCTCCAAGTAATCTCAGAACAATGGATATCATTTTGTTGTGAAAAATATTTTTGACCACAGTTACTATAACTGTGTAGAAGAACAAGATCCAGGTTGATGGGATTCTTATTCTGAAGCATAGTGCTCCATGAATTAAAACTCCATGTATTAATCACAACACTTAGAAACATCGCAATTTTATGTCACATCATATGAAAATAACATTTCCTTAAGATTTATACTAGACTATTAACTCTGGGAGCAAAGAAACTTTTTCTGTTTTCTTGTGTTTTGTGCCCAGTGTCTAAAACTGCCTCACAAAGAGAAGACTCTCAAAATATTTTATTGAGAGAATATTTATAATGTTAATACACTGATGTTTCCTTCCTTAAACCTGCAAGATAACTCAAGAATAAAGAATATTGCTCAATATCACTAATCATCAGGGAAATGCGAATCAAAACCACATGACCTATCACCTTACCCGTTGGAACGGCCATCATCAAGACAACAGGCAAAAGGTGATAAGAGACAATGTGGTGAAGATGGACCTTTCTGTATTGTTAGTGGTAATTGAATTGGTCCAACCACCATGGAGAACAACATGGAGGTTCCTCAAAAATTAAAAATTGATCTACCATATGATTTAGTAATATCCACTTCTAGGTACACACCCAAAGGAAATAAAAGGATTCTGACAAGATAAATGCATTCTCGTGTTTATTATAGCATGACTTACAATAGTCAAGGTATAGAAACAGCCCAAACGCCCATCAACAGATGAATAGAAAAAAACATAAGTGGTACAGGAATGTATCTTCCCATTTGCAAAAACATGGATGGACCTTGAACATATTGTGCTGAGATAAGTCAGAGAAACACAAGTATTGCATAATATAACATGTTTCTGATGCATGCAGAGATGGGAGTTTTTCATTTCCCTAAAGTTTTATAAGTTAGAATGCTTTTTAATCAACATTTTTGCATTTAACAGGGTTGTTTCAAAACTCTCACTATCCTTTAATAATATGAGCCCTGCATCTTCCTTTTCTCCAACTGCTTCATTGGTTTCCCATTAAGAATCATATTGATTATAAAATTGCTCTTGAACTAAAAGTTACTGTGACTTTCTCTTTTCTTAGTTTTCTCTACATGTCCAGACACTCACCAACTACCGAATCACTCAGTTCTACAATCCAGTAAAAATTCTAAGTCACTTAACATTTTTTGAGAAAAGATACCTTTGAAAAAACATTATAAATATTCTAACATTCAATCTTTGGTGCATATAGTTTTCTTAAATTTCAGTTTGAGCTGAAATCATCAAAATTCTAAGTTAGTAGTCTAACAAAATGTTGATTTTAAAGATATCTAAAGAAGAGGGCTGTTATTCTATGAAAAACAATCTAAACACTGTGTCTAATAATTACCTGTGGGTTTAAGCTGTTTTATTAAAGGTTCAAAACATAGGCTTCAAACACTGATTTAAGTTCCTTAGAATAATTACAAAATTCAAATTGAGTCAATAAATTAGAGCTATTTACAGGAAAACATTGAAGATTCCTCTTTAACAAGTCTTATTAATTAAATCAAAAGCTAATGAACAGAAGGCAATCAAGGCTTGATTGGCAAAGGAGGCATAAATCAGGTAAATAACATGGTTAAAAATGAATGCTTTAAATTGTGCTAATATTATCACAGAACATTCCATTGCAGCAATCCCCAACCATTTGGTAGCAGGGACAGGTTTCAGAGAGACAGTTTTTCCATGAACTAGGGCAGGGGGTGGGGGCAGGCATGGTTTGGGGGATGATTCAAGTGCATTATATTTGAGCTCACCTCTTGCTGTGTTGTCAGTTAGGTTTCTAAGAGGCCCTGGTACCTGTACCAGTCCTGGGACATGAAGCTAGGGACGCCTGTTCTATTGGAGATAATTCTCAGGTTAGTGTCTAGTTGCTCTAAACTATATAGGAAACCATTTTAATTTCAAAGATCTTCCCTATGCTCTAATTCTTCCAGTAACTACCATTCCCAGCTTGGTCTCACTGTGATGCACACTTCAGTCCCATGGATGAGTGACTCACTGATCCTCTGCCTGTCTAACTGGACAAGTTGTGACTTGCAGCAGAAGAAAGAGGAGCTGGGGAATGGCCAGGTCTGCACAGCGCTATCCCTGGGAAGAGGCATGGGGACATGGGGTGTCCCAGCAGGGCCAGGATGAAGTGAATCCACCTTTCAAAATGGTTCTAATCACGAATGCAAATCTCTGCCAACGTCAGAGCTCTATTCAGTTCTGTTCCCTGACTTTGTAAATAATACAACTAATTCCCCTGTGAAAGTGAAGCTTTGAATATCAACAACTATTCATGGCTTTATGCATTTCTTCAATTGTTTATTCAACATTTTGTGACATGCAGAAAGGAAAACTCCTCAGTTAGTTTAGGGTACATTTTCCAGGTTCAAACAATGATGCACAAAGAGAATTTCATTACAGGCAAGCAATTCTCACAGGACAGACTAAAGATTTTCCATTTTATTAGTTACCTGAAATTAATAGGATAACTTACTATAATAAAACAAAATTACAAATATTATCCAGGTCATCTCTGAAAAAGTGTCCATGAGCTAACACCTAGAAGAAATTATGTCTAGAGGATATAGAGGAAATTAAGGCAATATACCTAAATGAAATTTAATATACTCTGGGAAATTTAATATATTCTCCCTCACTCTTCCATTATGATTTTGCCTCAAGAGAAACTGTTAAGGAAAATAATACTGAGTTGGGCAGATACAATGCCTTTGTTTCCTTACTGTATTGGCTTAGAAGCAATAGAAGAAAATGCAGATTATTACTTGGGGAGTGACAATGACAAGATAGAGTATATCAAGGACAATATTTTGAGCCAGATTTGTTAGTTTTTGGCAAAGTTTCTCAAATATTTTAAAGGTTTTACTAATAGCACTTCTTTTATTAATTCCTTTTAATACATAAGTTAAAATGTTAACAATACTGTATCGCATACATACTTCAAAAATTAAAAACTAAGTATTCATGGCCTTGTTATTACCATCTAAATTCAACTTGTATTCACATGTAAATGAGAAATCATTTTAGTACTACTTAACTTTTGCCATTATGAAATACCCTAACAGTGTCATTAGACTTTATTCTCAAAAAATAAATTAGAACTTCAAGGTAAGTTGTCAGTAATTACACCTCATCCTAATCATTATCAAAATACTATGGAGATAAGTAGAACAAGCCTAATGCTATAGCTGTTAAAAATTTTTAACAAAACTCAAAGATTAATAAAATAATAATGTAATGGCTATTAGGAGGTGATCAACAGTGTAAAAAGTCTGAAGATTTAATACAATGAGAAAAGTGTAAGCTCAAACAACAATTATCACATATATAAAAGAAATGATGACTACTAAAGCATAACTCATCATTATCAATGCCTTATAAAATGTACAAACTCAGAATACTTTGAAACATAAAATTAGAGTGACATTATAATGTTTAAGGAGAAAAAGAATTATGTACTTTCCAATCATTTTAAACCGGCCAACTTTGCACCTTTCCAAAAAATAAAATCTGTCAACAAAGAATTTGAGTTTTATTACCTTGCAGACAAAAAGATCCTTTCTGGCCTGATTGTCTAGCTTGGTCCTCTCACTGCCTGGAGAAAAGTAGCCTCTAGAAAACTCTGATAGAACTCAAATGCCCCTAAAATGTCCCCCAAATGATTTAGTTATTCATTGCATTGAGTCAAAAACTGCTTCCCGTAAATTCTACTCTCTGACTCAAGTTCCAACTACGCAAACACTAAACTAAATGTTCTTCTGCAAGAAAGATGTTCAGTTAACCAAGTGTTAATATTCCTTCTCTTGTTTAACAAATATTCATTGAGAGACAGTGATTCTGTGCTTGGAATTAAGAATGAACAACACAGACCCGGTCCCTGCACTTACATCTCACCAGGGAGACGGACAGAAGACAGGTCTACAAAAATGGCTGAAACGGCAAGGGAGGCAGGAGGCCCCCACTCATCAAAAATGGGCCAATTTGAGTATCACTAAAATAATACCAGGGACAGAAAGGTATCAAAATATGTTTACATCCAGAAGTTTATAATGAGACTTAAAAAATTCATCAGCTATACTTGGAGGATCCTATGGAATCACCTTATTAGTTTAAAAACTATTACATGCAGAGAATATATTAAGCATTTACCTTTCCTTTCATATATTCTCATATGTTGATGTAACCAGGTGGTTGGTATGTTAACGTTTTTCTTTATATTTGCATCGCATAGAAGAAATGAAGAAGAAATGATAGAATTTGAATAACACCATTTTGCTAACTATAATCATCTAATGGATTAGTAAAAATTGCTAAAATCACCAAAATAAAAAATATATATATCTGATAGTATGTGCCCCTTGATGGAAGCACTCATCCTTCTTCAAAATAAATCTAAATTGAGTATGACAATTATTTTAAAGAGAAAGGTTAAATAACATGATTGGGAAACATCAGAAAAATACAAACTGCAGGTAATTCTTCACACAGGAGAAATGAATGGTTTCTTAGCAAATAACTTTCATGAAAAATGGGAGGGGAATGCATAAATTAAAAGATATCAACTAATTTTTTAATCCAATTTTACCTTCTGACAATGGCTATATGTATATTTTGGCAATGGATATATATAATGATATAAAGGAACTGTTACATTTTTTAGATGTTATAATGGTATCACAGTTCCACATTTTAAATAGTTATCTTTTAAAAAATAAATGTACCATGAAATAACGTGATATTTAGGGTTTCTTTCAAAATAAATGGGGGAACAAATATAGACACAACAATCATTCTTGGGTTGTCAATGTTTGAAACTGGGTGATAGGCTCACAGGGCTTTATAACTATGTTCTCTACTAATTTTCCATAACACGTTCTACAAATTTTTAGGTGCATCTAATATGAATTGGGATAAATACAAGTAAGAAAAACTGTAATATGCTATTAAAAATATAAAGAATCTAATTAAATTTAACAACCTGTGCAAACGCCTAGAAGAAGAGAATACAATGCGTTGAACCAAAATGTGAAAAAGAGTGGCCGGAGCTTGTGGCCAGGAGTGCGGTAGGGGGCAAATCTAGAAAGTGGGACAGGAGAGCCTGATCACGGAGGCCCTTAAGGGTCATAAAAAGGATTGTTAAAAAAAAAACACTGGGGGATCTTAACAAAGGTGATAGATAATATGATTTAAGTAAGCACCTGCAGCTCATGCACTATGGCATAAAGAATGGCCTAAAGGACACAGCAGGGGGCACAAAGGGAGGTCAGGACAATGTCCTAGTCATGCAGGAGACAGATGGTAGCCAGAATGAACCAGGGAACTGGAAAGAGAACAATGGGAAAAAGGAAAGTGATGTTCTGAAGGCAGAAGCAACATGCTGTCCGAATGAATTCCATTCGGTGCAGAGAAAGGTATAAAGGATGACTCCAGATGTCCTGACTTCAGCATCTGGGTGGATGGAGGTACCACTGATCATTTAATATTTGAGAATTGAGAAGAGGAGATTTAGACCACGGGCTGCAAGAGTCCTGGGTGGGAGGATCTCAGTCTGAGAACATCCAAGTGAAGGTGTAAAGGGAGCACTGGTATTTATGACTTTGGCTCATGGGAGACAAATTTGGGCCAGGTATAAAAATCTGAGTCCCTTCGAAGACCTCAGGGGAAGTAATAACCTTAAAAGAGAGACAGTTTTCTGTTAAGGCAAGAGTAAAAAAAAAAAAAAACACCAGAAAGAGGCAATTTGTTGTCAGAGGATATACTGCTCTAGATCCAGAAGACAAGGAAAGAGTCTGAAGGAGAGGGGAAAAGCATAGAGTATAATGAGAGATATGCAGGGAAGGTCAGAGAGCCTGGAGCTGACCAGGCAGTTTTCTGCATTGGGCAGAAGGTGGGCAAACAGTGATGTGAGGCAGAGCAGACTCCGTGCTCCAGTCCTTTGGGAGCAGGTGAAAGACGGGCTGCTATTTTGGCTGCTGCTCAGTGTAGAAGCCCCTATGGGAACTAGGCCAGGCATGAGGAGGGATGGGGTAACCCAACTGCCTATCTCTCTCTCCAATCAGAACACAACAAGGAACATGAACCTGTCATAGGCAGCTAGACAGACATGAGCAGAACAAGGAGGACGAGCTAGGTACAGCTGCAGTGACTCTAGACTCAGCCCACCTGTTTGGACCTCCCCAATAAAGACTTTGAACTGTTTCCCCTTTTACCCCTCCAAAAATGCTACCTTTGCCCTTCTCTCGCCCAAGTTCCAAGGGCTCATTCTTTTGCCTCTGTAACTTCTTTCCTGAACCCATTTCTTCTACCTCTGTTACTTTCTAAATGAACTTTCCCTTATAGTATTAGGCTTGGCTCTGAATTCTTAGCCTGAATGCAAGTACCGAGATTGCTGAACCAAGACCTAGACTGACTCCGTTGCTCTAACACCTAGTGCTGTTCTCATCACCAACAAGTCTGCATTTGATCAACAAGAAGGTATACAATCTCTACAGTGTTCTGCTAGTCCACTAGCTTAACAACCTGACCATAAAAAGGAATTAAAGTTATTTAGGCATGATATATTTTTTTAATGAACTCTTAGGACTACTCATTTGCTTTCTACCTACTCAGAAATTATAGCAACAATAACCTGTCCTAAAATTTTCCATTGGAGGAGGGGGAATAAGAAGGGCATGCAAAAGAAAGGTCAGACCATTTCGACTCACGGAATCCATAATCTTCTGTGAATACCTGGACATCTTGAGGCTGCTAATGCCTCTCCTACTATTTTTCATAGTTCCTCAAAGACAGTGATGGGACCATCACAATTCTCAATTTCTTTAAAATTCCATGAAATGGTCTTCTCAGGTCTTCACGCAGAACTCCTTAGAGGACCACAGTGCTATTAAACTCCCTAACACATCTGATCATTTCATTCACTCCTATATTGTTCTGTACGTCAGTACTGGAAGCTCTATCTCCTTGGTAGAAGTGATGTAAGCAAAACAGAAGGCAAGCAATTGTACTTGTTCTCCATCACCTTTCTACCCAAGTAGCATCTTTCGGGTGTAAACTTCAAACCTGGGATGTTCCTGGATTTCTAACGCTTCCTCTCTTTCCATCACTGAGCTGAAAAGTACTACAGTTATCTGATCTAATGTTTGGTTTTAATAGATTTTTAATCATCCATTTTGATACATTAACCTTCTGGAGTTTTAAAGCAATGGATTACATACTACTTGATATCCTTCTGGAATACCTCCAGGTGCTAGGAACCATTCTGGATAGGGCAAATAGTGACATGCATACTGTCACTATTTCGTGGCGGAAATTACTCGCCAAAGAATAAAACAGAATCAAAACAACTAAAATGCATGAATAACAGAGGTAACTTTATTTTCAAAAAGGTTATCTAAGACAAAGAATGTTAACATATCAAGAGAAGGCACAAAGCATGGAAAAGATGCCAGGACACCCATGGATGTAACTGGTTGCACATACTCCTGGAATTACTAGAGAAGGGCCATGCTTATTTCATGAGATGGAAATGTTTCATAAAAACAAATAAAATGTCTACTATGAGGAGTTTTCACAGAGTGATATTTCACATGGTGAAAGTTGAAACTTACTGTTAATTAGTTTCTAAAAGTTTTTATTTATGACATACAATAGTTTATAACCTTAAAAATACAATACCCTCAATATTCATATATAAGCGCTCATATGCACTGAAGACTAAGAATGAAGGGATGGTGTAAAGATAAAGGAAAAAAGGAGCTTTTTTTTTTTAAATCCATTTCTCCCTAGTCTCCCTTTCAATTGCACTTATCCAGAGAAACATATTACTGTGATCCATGAAAAGGCTGCATTTTACATTTCATGGGAAATCACATTTTCTCCTTCTGTGGTCAAGTTGCCACTTCAGATAGAATTTTATCTTCAATAGCCTTTTTCCCCATAGAAAGTGCTTCACAAAAGCGAAAAAGGAATGGCTATACTTATGGATGATATTTTCCCCCCCCATCTTAGGTTACTTATTAGAGGTCCCCAAATTACAATGGTTCAACTTACAACTTTTTGACTTTATGATACTGCAAATTGATATGCATTCAGTACAACTCATGTTTCAAATTATGAATTTTGATCTTTCCCCAGGTTAGTGATATGTGGAACAATACTCTTTTGTGATGCTGGGCAGCAGCAGTAGTGAGATGATTTTGCCCAAATAAAAGCTAAAGTAAGTGCTCTGAGCACATTTAAAATACACTAGGTTAAGCTATGATGTTTCATAGGTGAGTTGCATTAAATGCATTTTCAACTCACAATATATTTTTCTTATGATGAGTTTATCAGGATGCAATCCCACCATAAGTTGAGAAGCACCTATATTTTCTGCCAAATTCTTACAGATGCTATCTCATACCGTATCTAAAAATAAAAATCAAATATACTCATTCATAACTTTCTTTTTAAAAAGCCTAACTATGGCATCGCAATCAGAGGAATCAACACATGAGCTGGGATTAAAGACAAGACAATAAAGTCTGATGTTCAACCTTGTAGCATTTCAAGCTTCCCAGTTCAAAGATATGTTTAAAGTATCTTGTTCCCATTTCCCTCACAGAGTCATAAGTGCTCCCCTTTTTCTCGTAGAGGCACATAGGTTCAGCATCATAAGAGAGAAGTCAAGCTTCTACTCCCAGGAAAAATAAATATCTCCAAGAAGTTAAATGAGTTGTACCAGACCGCACATCACTGATTGACCATGAGGCTTCGAGCTGTCCCCAAATACTCATTGCCAAGTGCTGTTAACCACAGAAATCTTGTATTTTCCATTCAAACGCTGTCATACAAAATGAAATGAAGTTTGGAACAGCAGGACAAAACAATTAAAGCAGCCCTGGAGAGCCATTAAGTCAGGGGTAGCCAGAGTTCAGACTGTTCTCAACCCAATTCTAATAAAGATACACATGCACACACACACATGCTTCAAGTTTATATCATAATCAGGATAGAAAGCTAGTATTTTCTTTTTGGGGGTTTGGCTGCAAAGGCCCATGAAGAACCAACAAAGAAAATTATTGTAAGTGTGCAGAACCCTGATTAAAGGGCCAGAAGACATATCCAACAAAAAGAATTATGAATAGTTTTCTCCAATAAGAACGTATTCCTTTCACAGTTACAGAAAATATGCCACTATTAAATATCTTTTAAATGAAATTAAAAACAATATAAAGGCCAAATTTATCCAGTTTGATCTGTCTTTTATGACAAAAAAAGATTGGGGGAAAATGCTATGGCATCATGAATTACTGAAATCTACAAGATAAAACACAAAAATACATTGCTTGATGGGCAAGCAGTAAGGAGTCAATTAAATGTAAAGTTGAAAACAGTCTTCCTACACATGTTGAAGATCACATTTTATAGTAATCATCTTTTTAGTCATGTGTAAATTACTATAAAATATAAAGACCTTCATAAAAATTATATAAATTTGATATGATAAGATCAATTCTAGTATTATTACTTCCAAAACTGAGCATAGAGCCAGAGTACATGCAAATTAGCCTTATTTGGAATGAACTGGTTTTATACACAACCAATAATTGAGAATCAAGAGAGCTGACTTTAAGTCAATAAGTCAAAAGTAGCACTTGCGTTGAGTACCCGTAATTTCAAAGTCCCTACACTGTGGCAGGCCATGGCCCAAGGACTTTTTTACACTGTCTCATTTAATCCCTGTAACACCTCTATGTGACAGACACTATGATCTCCACTTTATTAAGAAACAGAGGCAGAGGTCTAATAACTAGAAGTGACAGGTCCACAATTTTGGATCTGGGAGATCCAACTCATAAATTCTCTGTGTTGTAGCAATAATTAAAGTGTAAAGCACAGACGAAAGGTGAGTAGTCCACACACTCATACCAGTCCTTCCTTCAACAGAAGCATTCTGCTTATACTTGCAATCAAATTATTTACTCTCAAAGCAGTGGCACTGTTTTCTAATAATAGTTTACAAATTTCAAAGTAAATCAATATATGTTAGAATGTATTAATAAGTCTTACCCTAATTATAAAAGTATATATATTTATGGAAGAATAATTGAAAAACACAGAAAAAAAAATTTTAACTTTATTCTTTTTTTTTTAATTTGATTTATTATTTTTAGAGAGAGAGGAAGGGAGAAAGGAAGAGAGGGAGAGAAATATCAGTGTATGACTGTCTTTCACCTGCCTTCAGCTACGGACCTGGCTGGAGACCTGGCTTGCAACCTGGTTATGTGCCCTGGCTGGGAAGTGAACCAGCAACCTTTAGGTTCACAGGCCGGCACCTATCCACTGAGCCACCAGCCAGGGCTATTCATTATTTTTAGAGAGAAAGGCAGGGAGAGAGGAAGAAAGGAAGAGAAACATCCATGTACGTTGCCTTTCACCTGCCTCCAGCTACGGACCTGGCTGGAGGCCTGGCTTGCAACCTGATTAAGAATCAAACCAGTAACCTTCAGGTTCACAGCCGGCATCTATCCATTGAACCACCAGTCAAAGCAGAAAAATTTTATATCAGTAATAATCCCACTATTCAGAGATAAATTCTTCAACATGCATGTATCTTTTAAACTTTTTTTATGTGTAGGTTTTTCTTAATGGCATCCTACTTTTATGTTTGGTTATTTACTTTTTTCTTTTGGTTTAACAATATACGTATATCCTTTGACTAGACGGGCTGAAAGAAGAACCCAGGGAAGCATCAAGTTCAAACAACTTCACACTTCCCTTTTAAGGAAAATGGCCCGGTACTACTTCTTTCTAAAAATGTCATGACTCCTGTATTTTGCCTTACTGGTGAGAGCAACCCTGTTAGCAAATAATAAAAGCCTGTATGAACCTGACAGTCCATGGGTGCGGGACCTATGGGGCAGCTCCTTAGAGTTGACCTGGCTAGACCTCAATCTAATGGGTGTGCTCCATACCCAGTGATGGGGAACAACCCATCAGGACAGATACGCTAGGAAAGCCTGAAACCCATAGTAATCAAACGTCAGCTGAAGAACAAACTTCCTATGTACCAACCATAAATCTCTATCCCCAAGGACCATTTGTCAAAGTCTCTTCTCTCCACACTTAAAAAGTCTGATCACAGTGTTCTAAACATTTTCCCCAATTAACACATAGTTACTGTTTATTAGTTAAGCATTTAGTACTGTGTACTAAATAGTACTGTGACAGGTACTGAAAAATAAGATATATAAAGTTGACCCTTCAACAATAATACAATTTGAACTACACAGTCTTAAACCAAAAAAATTCAGTAACATAAAATCTTAATAAGAAATTTAATGTTCATTCATTGAGAAGACATAATATAGCCACTTTTAGGAGGAACCATGTTATACGGCTTTTCTTTGTACTGAATGGCTTCCAGGGAGTCTGGCTTTAATAAACACCACCTGCTGTAGCTGTTGATTGGTTTAGGCAAACAAAAACTAAACCAGTCAACAGCTACATGTAGGGGGAGATTATATTTGCTCTTTCTGTTAGGACCATTTCTACGAGGTCTGACCTGAAAGTATTGAGCCAATGTCAATATAATTAAAATAGTTTGCCTGGCCAATACTTTTGGGACAGACTTATATAACTAAGAAATCATGAAAGTCAGCTTTCCTAAATGTCTCTCCTTTGTGTGTGTCAATCTTCCCAGTGATTAACAGAAAGCTTTCTGATGTGATTTTCACTTAAGTTCAAGATGAGTGTTGGAGGAGTAAAATCTCTTACTTCAGGAGCAATAATTACTCAAAAGCAATTAGGTATTTGCTCAGTTTTCACCTAAAAAGAGGAATGAATACAACTACCTTCACTCTTCTCCAATGAAGCAGATGGGAACTCATCAGCAGTCATGCCACTGAGGAATTCTTTTATAATAGCACTTAATTCTTTTATAATACAAATCCCAGTCCAGAAAATAAATGAGACTTTACTAGTGGAATAGTTATCTTACAATGAGATATTTTTAAATGAGTACTGTATCTGTAAATCGGGTAAACTGAAAACAAATATCTAAACTCTCTATGTCAAATACCTGTAGATAAGATATTTGGTCACTTAGTTGCTACAATTTTTCTTTTTTCTAAGATTTTATTTATACTCTTTTCTTATAAAAATAATAATTGCCCTGGCTAGTGTGTCTGTGGATTGAGTACTGGCCTGCAAACCAAAAGGTCGCTGGTTTGATTCCCTTCAGGGCACATGCCTTGGTTGTGGGCCAGGTCCGAAGTTGGGGGCGCACAAGAGGTAACTGATCAATGTATCTCTTACACATCTAGCTTTCTCTCCCTCCCTTTCTCCCTCCCTTCCCTTTTCTCTGAAAATAAATAAAGCCTTTAAAAACTGAATGTATCTAAATATTAAATTACTATAAAACTTATATCCTGTGTCCATGTTAGAGAAATAACTTTGTCTGGTTTTAACACATAGGATTACTTTCCCTTTTTTCCTTTGTTTTTATTTTTATTTATTTTTTTAAGATTGTACTCATTATTTTCCGAGACAAGGGCAGGGAGGGAGGAAGAAAGAGACAGAAACATCCATGCATGGTTGCCTTTCACCTGCCTCCAGCTGGGGACCGGGCTGGAGACCACCTGGCCTGCAACCTGGTTATGGACCCTGACTAGGAATCGAACCAGTGACCCTTGGGTTCACAGGCTGGCACCTTATCCACTAAGATACACCGGCCAGGGCAAAGAATTTTATTTTTTTAAAGTACTGTCCTTGCTATAATGTTAGATATTACTTCCTCTATTATTTATGAGAAGGGTAAAAGCTTGTAAAGGTGTGAGCAAATTAGGAGTTATGTTTGCCATATGAGTAAAATAAAAAGGTAGAAAAATGGGTGCCATTCAATCTTGGGCTGAGGTTCACGATGACAAGATAGCAATGGAATGAAAATCTTGTCCAAAATAAACATGTGCAACAGAATGGAAAGGGGAACAGCGAGTATTCTACTTCATTCTGGCACCTAGTATAGGGAAAGCCACCAACCACTTGGATGAAATGGAGGGAAACAGCTATAATATCACCATGCTGTTGCCTAGAACAGCAGAATAGATGAGTGATAAATAACTAAAGAGAAATCATGACACTGGCATAAAGGAAATATGAGAATCATGGGAGAAACTAGCTATGTACTCCCAGAGTGGATCATTAACAAAAGGGTAGAGAATAGATTTTAATTTCAAATTCCAACCCTCACCAAAAAAAAAGGAAATAAAAATTGTAACTCAGCTCCCTGGATGGAATTGACTGGGCCTGAACCCCGGTTCTGCCACTAGTTGTATCATCATAGGCAAACTGCTCAATCTTTATGGGTCTCAGTTTCCAAATCTGTAAAATGGGAAAAAGTCTTACTTCAGGTTTTCTAGGATTGTTATTAGAAACAAAAAAGTAATAGATGATATTCACTGACCATGTACTATATGCAAGACAATGTTCTAAAGACTCCAAACATATTTATTCACATACTGTATATTCCTCACAGCTGTATGAAATCAACCTATTCTTAGCCCTAGTTTTATAGGTGAAAAAATGAAGCTTAACCCAGTGTTCAATAAATATCAATTTTATCTCATAACCCTAAACTGCAAAGGGAAAGGTAGCACTAAAAAAAAGAAGAGATTTACAAAAATTGGTATTGTTATTTAAAAATCACAACTAATATCAACTGATTAAAAGAGGCCAAGAAGAGAAATCAATGTTCTACACAGAGTTGAATGAGGTAACTGAATTTTTAAAGAACACAAATCGAGAGAGAGGAAAGATTTATGAAGATAACTAATTCTTAAGAAGATAACTAATTCTTCTTATAAGTCTGAGTCCTAAATGAGATGAAGCTGGCAGTAAAGACAGCTATTTTAGATCTATGCATTATCGGAACAAGAAAAGGGGAGACCAATTATTTGTGGCAAATGGAAGAAGTTCAAGTGACAGAGGAAACAGATCTCCTCAGATTTCCACATCAAGATAGTACACTCCAACTCTTTTCCTTAATGATCTTCTCTCTCCCTTTTTACTGACTCCTTTTTATAATTATGTCATACTCAATTCTTTCCCATGTAGTTTAAAAATAGAGCAAGAAAAATAAATAGTTCTCTCCTTTCTTCCTGGTCTTCCCTTCCCTGCCTCACTTCTCAAAGTAATGGCTTAAACTTCAGTCTCCATTTCTCTATCTCTTCAGCCCAAAGCAATTAGGTCGTTTGCTCCACTGGTCCTCTACACATTTTTCCTAATTGCAAATGTAATGATTTTTGTCTGATTTGACCTTGCTGAACACTTGACCTCATCATCCACATTCTCCTTCACCTCCCTTCCTTCCTTGGCACTTGTCTGGTTTTCTTGCGACCTCTCCAGCAGTCCCTTTCGTCTCCTTTAGCTCTTCCTTTGTCTACCTTTAAATGCTTGCGTTCTGTTATTTTATGTTTCATGCAGAGATGTGATACATTCTGTTTTAATTTTTAAATCCTCTATGCTTTACTTTGGGCACAGGCCCAGGGGCCCTCAATCCTCCAGAGCTTCACACTGAAGCTTTCCCAGGAACATGAAGTCAAACCTAGTTAAACCTAGTCTGCTTCTCATTAGCAATTCAGCTTCCTCTGGGATCCCCAATAGGGCTCCTTTGTAAGATTTATCTGGTTTATCAGCATCTCCGCTTCCCTGTTCTTTCTCCTAAGAGGATTCATCAGAGGCACAGCAGAGGCCTTTGGTTCCTTTTCTGCTTTCTCAGGAGCTTTTTCGCCTGTCTGTACCTGGGCTGGCTGTTAAGGGGCTTCCAAGTTCACTCTTGTCTCACCCATCAGGCCAATTAGAAACGACTGCTATCTTCTCTGTTGACTTACCTACAACCCGGCTTTCAACTGTGAACCAAAGTACCCAGTGTTTACAATTTTCCACAGCTCAGACAAAGCTGGTGGATCTGTAGGACCGTTGATTTAAATCCCTGAAGGGAGAGTTAAAAACACAGCAATCCCAAACAGGCCATTTTGAACTAGAGGCAGAACTATCTTTTAAATTTTCAAAGATTTTGTTTATACAGGGAAAAAAGATGTCTGTTTTCTTGAATCAACCATTAAGCATGAAAAACATCTCATGCCCGAAATCTCTAAAATAATTTCCTTTCTGTCTGACATTTTTTTAAGCTCAGATATCTTTCTGGCTAGAAGGCAGAGTCTGTTTTATCTTTTCCACTTTCAGATTTTACTAACGTGAGTATATATCACTCTTGAGCCCAATAATGAGACAACAAACAAAAGCCTGAAGTTGAACTTCCTGGGCAACCCAAGCATACTTGGGGAAAGAATCAGATCAAACCCTATTCCCTTTCTTTTCGGATCCTGGCCTACCAGGATCTTGTATTCCTCAAAACTGTCCCAATTACCAGTGTCCACAATTCAATCTAGAACTTGATTAGTCCATGCAATTTACTTCTAGATTTTTCAGCAATGTGCTATCTCTGCATTACAATCATTGTTCCTACTGGTATATGTCTTTGCATGCATCAATGCTAAACAGACTGGAAGTAAAACTCATTGACACTGCACCCTATTAGCTTGGAGTTCTAATAGCCCCTGATTTCACACAAGCCCCAGTTTCCTCATTAATTCCTGCTTCAAATTTCCAGTATTTCCACTACCTTAAATTACCTCCTATCATTTATGTTATGAGTAGCAAGGGATCTAGGTCATTTGAATTGTAGACTGATTATTTGCGTTTTCCCAAGAAGCATGAAGCTTCATGTCCAAACCTTGCCACTCAAGAGCATATGCTGCACCTAAACCTCATGAAGCAGCCATGAAACACTGTATATTAATGAATCGATTCTGCATTAGAGGTTCAATGGCATTACAAATAATTCAAAAAGCTTCCCAGAGATTCATTAAAATTAATGCTTCTGAATATTTATTATGAATCCCATAATAAAATATTTCAATCAAATCTTGGGTGTTGG
>PVIW01000810.1:178100-226802 GCA_004026585.1 Noctilio leporinus
GGGGGAAAGGGGTTGGGGGGAGGGGGGAGGCAGAGGCAAGAAAGGGGAGCAGCTTAGACAAGAACCTAGTATAAAGGAACCATGGACATGGACAACAGGTGGGATTGACTTTGGGGGGAATGGGTGGGTGGGGAGGGGGACAGAGGGGAGCAAAAAGGGGATGGATGTAATACAACAACAATAAAATTTAAAAAAAAAATCTTTGGTGTTGGCAAAATGTTTTTTTCAAGTTTCTAAGAGAATAAAAGCATTATATAAGTAAGGTGATTATGTAATTTATCATCCAAATGGAGACACTGGATTAGTAAAAAGAAGCATTATTAATAATTACACAAAGACAAAACCATAAACCAGGACTGTCCCAGGCAAACCAGGACAGTAAGATTTCCCTCTACACAAAGCACCTTACTCCAAACAGAACCTTTGTCCTTCTTAAGAATGTTACCTAAATTTAGGGAGGTTAATTCAAAAAGGAGTCAATGACCCCTGGCTGGTGGCACAGTGGATAAGGAGCCAGTCTGCGAATTCAAAGGTTGCTGGTTTGATTCCCCAACCAGGGCACATAACCAGGTTGCAAGCCAGGTCTCCAGCCAGGTCCGGAGCTGAAGGCAGGTGAAAGGCAACCATACATTGATGTCTCTCTCCCGCCCCTGCTTCTCTCCCTACCCCTCTCTCTAAAAATAATAAATGAAATCTTAAAAAAAAAAAAAAAAAAAAGAGTCAAGAAAGTCAGAAAAGTCCAAAGTCAGAAAAGATGAATTAAGAACTCTGTGCAGGTGACAACAAAGATTTGATTCCAGATGAGAATGAAATCCAAACTCCACTGTGAGCTTTTGAATATGGCCTCCAAATCCTTGGACACTCCTCACTGAGGTGCAGCCTATGCCCCCACCCCTGAATCTGGTCTCTTCAAACACCTGACCAATAAGTAGATGAAAAGTGTCACTGCCAGCTCTTAAAATATCGGCAGCTTCCCCTTTCTGTGTCTCAGTAGCATCGTTCTATTTCTTACTGATCTATTTGCTGGATCTACCTATCACTGACACAGGCATATTGAAGTCTCCAATTCAAATAGTCCATTGGTCCATTTCTCCTTTCCATTCTATCAATTTTTGCCTCACAGAGTTTAATACTCTACTATTAGGTGCATACACATGAAGAATTGGTGTGGCTTCTTGGGAAACTGACCCCTCTGTCACTATGAAATGCACCCCTTTATCGCTGATGGTCTTCTCAAGCGTCAGAAGTATCTGTTTACTCTGAAGTGAAGAGAGCTACTCTAGTTTTCTTTAATTAGTGATACAATGGTATATTTTTCTCTATCTTTTTACTTTTTTTTTAAAGATTTTATTTATTATTTCTAGGGGGAGTGGGGGGAGGCAGAGAGGGAGAGAGACATCAATGTTTGGTTGCCTTTCACCTGCCTCCAGCTAAGGACCTGGCTGGAGACTTGGCTTGCAACCTGGTTATGTGCCCTGACTGGGAATCAAACCAGCGGCCCTTGGGTTCGCAGGCCGGCACCAATCCACTGAGACACCAGCCAGGGCTTATCTTTTTACTTTTAACCTGAGTCTTTATATTAAAGGTGGTTTGTTCTTTAAAAAAATATACCCCAAAGAATTACATTTTTTTAAGTAAATAAAATTAAAACCTAAAGAAGAAGAAAACATACAGCTGGACTTCTTTTTTATCCACATGAACAATCTTTTTCCAGTTTCAGATTCTTTGTGATTTGGGTATCAGTATATTAATATCTATCCCGTTTGTAAATGTTTTCTATCACTGTATTCATCCTTTTCCCCTTTTTATGCCTCTTCTGATTTGTTTTTAACTAATCTAAGTTCCTTTTCAAATAGCACTACTATATTGCTTCCTATGTAGCGTAAATTCCTTACTACAGAGTATTCTCAGTTCCAATCACCAGTCTCTTGTGATAGTGCCATCATTCATTTCATTTAGCAATATACTATAATAACCCAATACACTGTCACTATTATTGTTTTAAATAGTTTGCTTTGGGATCAACCAAGAAAAAATAAAAGACTTTATTTTACTTACATTTATTCGTTCTTTGACATTCTTCTTTCTTTATGTTGATTCAAGTTTGTAAACTGTGTAATTTTCCTTTTGCCTGAAGAATTCCTCTTAGCATTTCTTACAGGGCAAGGTTACTGGCATTGAGTTCCCTTGGTTTTATTTACTTTTTTCTTCCCTGAGAAAGTTTTTATTTCTCCCTCACTTCTGAAGGATATTTATTGATACAGAGATACAGAGTTTTAGATTGGTGATTCTTTTAAAGTATTTTCTTTAAATATTCCATTCCACTCTCTTCTTGCTTACTTGGTTTCTGATAAAAAGCCTAATGCAAGTCTTTTTTATTTATATTTTTTATAAATATAAATATATTCTTTAATTGGGGTAACACTGTTTAACAAAATTATAGATTTTAGGTCTACAATTCCACAACACATCATCTGCACACTGTACTGTGTGTTCACCATCCTCAGTCAAGTTTCTGCCCATCACTATTTACCCACCCTTTATCCTCCTCTTCCTCCCCCACCCCAATCTCCATTGTTGCTTGTGTCCATCCGATGTCATTCTCATCCTTATTTCTTCATAGGTAAAGTATTTTCCCCAGCTTTATTTAAAACTTCTCTTCGTTTTTCGGCAGTTTGAATATTATATGCTTAGGTGTGGGCATTTGTGTGTGTGTGTGTGTGTGTGTGTGTGTGTGTGTGTGTGTTTACATATATTTATTTATTTATAGCCTATCTGGTGTGCTCTGAGCTTCATGAATCTGAGGTTTGGTGTCTTTCATGAATTTTAAAAAGTTTTCTGCCATAATTACTTCTAATGCTTTTGCTCCATTTTCTCTTCTGCAGGTATTCCAATTATGATACAGTTTTTTTTCCTTTCAACGCTACTGCTTTCCTATTCTGTTTCCTTGAGGCTCTAACCATTATTGATCATAGTTTCTCCCACTTTGGTGAAACAGGAAGGAGGCCGAAGGGTGAGTGAGTGGGAGAAGTCCCTCCTACAAGTGGGGATAAGGATCCAGCAACACTCTTCTCTGCAGAGTAGTCTTGTGGTAGAGATGGGTGTATTTTGCAAAGACCCCTCTCCTATCCCACTGCTAGAGCCACAATAGGGTGTTCTCTCCAGGCTCTTCACTATGAGAACTTTGCAGGGTTCCTGGAGGCGAAGTCTGAGAAAATGTGAGGGCTTTCTTACAGCGGCAGCCCCCAGGAGTATTCAATCTCATACTAGTCCATACTCAGTCTTCAGCAATTCATCGAAGTTATTACGTAAGCACTCCTACCAGTTTTACAGCTCCAGCAGCTTATGCTCCAAGTGCGGAAACTAGGCCATGTCTACTTGACGTGCCTCTCTCTTCAGAGTCTGGTGAAGTGGTTTTCCCAGGGACACCAGTTCCAGGGTGAAGTGAAGAAAACTTGCTGATTTTCAGTTTGCCCAGCTTCTTCTCTTTGTAAGGATGAGAGTAACGATTCCCAAGCTCTTTACACATTGGAGCTGAAGCCAGACACCCTACTCCCAACATCACAGGGTGCTCAGGCAACACAGGGGCTACTAGAAAGCCCGAACTGTGTCCATATGCTGGACCACGTGACAGTGATCCTTCATACCCCACTCAGCTGCACAAAATGATACCACATGGAACAGAAACAAACCTTTCCTGCCCAGCCCTTCCCCAACTACAGCAAATTCAATAACAGTATTGTTTTCAGTTAGGAGGTGGTTCATTTGTCAGCAATACGTAAGCAGAACATTCCTAAGATGATCCCCAAGGCCTTGCCAACTTTACAAGACTCAATTCATACAAATATCCCTGAACACATCCGATGCCCCCACCACCACCCCAACCCCATCCCTGTCACATGGTGTTCTCTGAGTCTGCAGAATTCTTCCTAGGGTCTGGCCTGAGCACTCTTGTCCCTATCCTTTACCTGGTCGGTCACATCTCCTTCAGACCTAAGCATAACTGTCCCCTTCTCAGCAAGGTTTGTATTGTCCATCTATCAAAAGTATACCTACTACCCACCCATCTCTCAGGTATCTAGATAGAACCGACCGCTCTCTGTCTTGATTCTTTTTCATAGATCTTTTTTCTTTTACGCAATTTAAAATTACAAATACACCTGCTAACTTGGTTAATTTTGGCCTCCCCAGGCAGATAATGGCTCTATGCGAAGAGAAGTTCAGTTTTGTTCACTACCACATTGCCTGGCCTAGTGTGCAGAGCAAACACCACAGGGGCTTAGTAAATACCCTCTAAAGGAAAGAGATCTTTTAAATAAACACCTCCACGCATTCCCTTTTGAGACATGTGTGCTCAACCTTGGTACTATGATACAGGGGATTAATAATGCTCTGTTGCAAAAGACTGTCCTCCTCATTTGTAGGATGGTTCAACAGCACCCCTGGCCTCTACTCTCTAGATGCCGGTAACATAACCACCGTTCCCCAACTGGTGAAAACCAAAAACGTTTCCAGATATCATCAAATATATCCTGGGGAGAAACAGTGAGAACCAGCTGAGAATCACTGGCTTAGACTAGAAAGATGGTGCTTCCCTAGTGTCCTGGTTTCAACTAAATGGAAGACAAAAGTAACGGAGCAACTCAAGAATGTGGGCATGCTTTAAACTGAAACCAGTCTTATCATATCCTTCCTCCAGTGCTCTTCAAAAACTATTTAAACTGAACTATGGGGCAGAGATTCTAGGAGCCCTATTATAATAATTGGAAATTCCCACACTACCTCTTTCAAAAAATTCTTCCAGTATCCAAAGAATGCCCCCATTTTCACCAGCTAGGCATAGCTGATAAACGACCTCAACTTTGAAAAGCAAGTATCACTGAATGTTTTGAGGGGCTCCTAATCAAATGATCAAAGAACCATGATAAGAACAATTACCAATAGAGGTCAATACATTTAAGTGTTGAGTAATCAGAAAGTTATCCCTGTACAGTTTAGTCTAATCATTGAAATCATCATGCCTCTTGCCTAAACAATACCCTCACTGTCACTTTTGTCTAAAGGATTAGGCACTATCTGCTGCAAGCTAAGTGAAACCAGCTGTACCAACGAACCAGCCTCTCCAGCCTTGCATTCCTCCTCTGAAGGAAGTCAGAACTGAATCTGAAATTTGAATAGACTTTTTGCTCTTTTACAAATAAATACAGCAGATGTTGGTGGGTGGGTTATTATCCTCCCTGGCCTAGTAAGGATAAGAACTCCACTTTTTCCATTTTTAACTATACACAAAAAGCCCCAGATCTAGAAATCATGGAGTGAAACCAATATACTCCATTAACTTCTTTTGAAAATCCAATTATCTTGTACATTGTCACGTGTTTTGTGCATTAAATTACAAAACGAACACTGATTGCATTATCGTGGCATGCTGCCATTTTCACACACTGTGACTAATAGTTGTGGGTGCGGGCTTGATCTGAGAAGTGAGCTGTAATCTATGCTTTGGCCCGTGGACCCGAAGTCTAAAAGCAATCAAAGCCGTCCTAATGAGAAACAGAGAGAGGGCCTTGGGAGCATCGTACAGCAGAGCTCATAGCAAGTCATCCAGACTTGCCTCTCTCCTGCACAGGGTTCCCATGTGTGGGCAGAAACCTCTCAGGACACTGGAAGTCAGCATGACATTCCGGGTGTCAACAGTTAAGATTGAAACCAGTGAACTTGGAGTCCACGGTTTTCCATCTGAGCATTTCCAACTTTTAGAATTCTTCAAACTCCTCCTGATAGTGTTGCAATGGAGTTGACCTTCAGAGCAAGCAGTAAAGTCAACTCTTTTATCTCACGTATTCTGAAAAGGTGGTTAACTGCTGCTGTCTTTCTTTTGACTATGGCTTATTTTAATTAACAGCTTTTCTCTCTTGCAATCTCCCAGGACTTTGAAGAGCTCTGTGCAACGTATTTAGTATATTTCAGTCTTGGTGTGGGTTAGTCTCACTCAAGTTCAATAATTCAGCACTGATGGCCAGGATGAAATGCTAAAAGACTGGCACTTTCATCCTCGTGTTAAAGTGAGCAAATTCTTCCATTGTTCTTATTCACCTCTGAACTAACAACTTAGGGCTGGCTCACGCCAGTATGGGCAGGCTTCTGCATTTAGCAGGTTCCCACAGGGGTAGGGCTTCGCATCTTCATCTCAACCAAAACTGAAGATAAGCAGAAAAAAATTTACCAGAATTCAGGATCATCTGTGGAATGGCTTTGTCAGAGTAAGTCCAATATTCTAATTCCACAGATGGGACCAAGAGCAAGATTTTTCTTTATCTAAATTATATAAGGAGTATGAGAAAATCAAAAGCAAGCAGCTCCAGCTTCATAAGCCCTGGACGAAGTAGGAAGGAAAAGAGAGGACTGTGTCCCAGGCAGGCATAAAGGTTCATGGCATCTCACCACTCATGGCCGGGTTCAGCAGGGGTGCTGGGCAGGCTTTGGAGGTCCTCCACCAATAGATCCTGTGGCCCTGAGAGCTTATGGGTCCCACCACTTCTCAAGTTTGGGGGCTGAGGTGGCCAGTGATGGTAGCTTTTATCTACCATGGACAGACATTCGTGGTTGTTCACATAATAACTACCCACCAACCCTCCTCCAAACTATATGGCTTAAAGCCAATTCTATTTTAACACTCAAACATAACACCCTTGCTTAATCAAAATTTGCACAATAATCAAAATGAATCCAGTTACTTTTATTTTAAGGTCCTCAGGTTTTTAACAAATTTAGTGGAGAGCCTAGTAGCAAAGGCTGAAAATCTTATGATAAAATCTTATAATATTTGGTTGGAGAACCATGCCCAAAAGGGAACTGTCACAAGGAGTGCTACAAATAGACACAGTAATGAAGGAGGCTTGATTTTAAAGCAAATGACTTATGTGTCTGCATTTATTCTCACACCACGTTGTTTTGAGTACTGTAGCCTTGTAGTATTGTTTGATAACAGGTAGTATGATACCTCTCACTTTGTTCTTCATTTTCAAAATTGCTGTCACTGTACAGGCTCATGGTTTCCATACAAATTGGATTATTTGTTCTAGTTCTGTGAAATGCCATTGGCATTTTGAAAGGAATTACATTAAAACCAGAGATTGTTTCCCCTTCTGGGTATATCCAAAGAAACTCAAAACACTAATTCAAAAGAATATACACACCCCTGGGTTCATGGCAGCATTATTTACAATAGCCAAGCTATGGAAGCAACCCAAGTGCCTATCACAGATGAGTGGATAAAAAGAAGCTTTGCTACACACATCCAATGAAATATTAGCCATAAAAAAAGAATAAACTCTTACCATTTAAGATAGCATGGATGGATCTAGAGAATAATATTATGCTAAGTTAAATAAGTCAGCCAGAGAAAGGCAAATATTATATAAACTCATTTATATGTGGAATCTAAAGAATGAAATAAACAAAATAGAAATAGACTTACACATACGGAGAACCGACTGAAAGGTATCAGAGTGAAGGAGTCTTGGGGTATTGGGTAAAAAGGGGGAAGAAATCAGAAGTACTAATTGGTAGTTACAGAATACATAGAGATGTAAAGCAAAGCATAGAGGACGTATCAGTAATATCCTAACAACTCTGTCTAGTGCCAGATGGGTACTGGAAATATGGGGGGAGAGCACTTTGCAAAGTATATGATTGTCTGCTATGCTGCATTCCTCAACCTAATATAAAATAATGTTGAATGCAAACTGTAATTGAAAAAATAAAGTGTTTTTAAAAAGAAATGAATCTGTAACTTCACTCACCACTGAAGAGAACATATCTAAAATATGTTAGTTGACACCATCCCCGCTTCTTTTCTCTTGAATTTGCACACCATTTTACCTGCCCTTTTTACCACATTCTAGCTTGTACAGACCACGTTACTTTCTAACTTTATAGATTTACTTATGTATTTGGACCATCTCTCTTCAAGATTGTGAAGTTTTCTGATATCAAAATCTACATCTAAGATACCTAGTATTCACTGACAGCATAGAAAAGGCATAAAAACAACATAATAAACACTCATCATCAGTTGAATAAGCTCAGAAAGTGTTAACAAGTGTCTTGATATACACACATCTCTGGAAAACTGGGAGGTAAAAAGATGACTTCCAGATGTTGAATTAAAGAGCTTTTAAAATGCCACATATTTCGAAATGCAAAGTAATATACATGATTTTTTAAAACCCTATATTAAATCTTAAAGGAATTTAGAAGAGAGGATATAATCAGAAAGCCAGGATAGAGATTAGTAGTGAGAATGATGATAAATCATCCCCCCACCCCAAACACAAACACAGACATGCACAAAGAATTAATGTGAAGCTGGGGAACACTTGTTTAAAAAAAAATCTCTATTCAAATATGAAAATAACCTTTAGAACGAAATTCATTACCAAAGGGGTTACATAGCATAGGCATCTCGGTCGACTCCCCAGCCTCTGTGTCCCTACAGGAATAAGAAACTCAAGAGAACTCAAGAGTATAAAAAGCCTTTCTATTCCTTCTCAAATTTCTAATTTTGGCAACTCTAACAGCAAGTACTATACCTAAATCAACAATGACACAAACCGCTTGCTGAGGAAGGGCTACCCTTTGTTTGTATTTATTTTAAAGAAGAACCACAAAAGAAAAACTGGCTTACATAGACCACAAGTAGGAAAAGAAAAACACTGCCATAAACACAATGCCAAATTAGTGAGGTTTAAAATTCATGAGCATTATGAATTGAACTCTCTCCCTCAAAAGAAGATACGTTGATGTGTTAACGCCAAAACCTCAGAACGTGGCCTCCGGTAGACGTAGGGTGTTCACAGAGAGGACCACGTTAGAGTGAGGTCATGTGGTGTGATTAGAGTCCTTATTTTAAATAAAAGTTAATTTGGGCATCAAGACGGGCATGCACATGGGGCACGCGCAATGTGAACACGAAGGCAGGGATCAGGGTGACATGCCTACAAGCCAGCAATGCCGAAGGTTACCAGCTAGCACTTGGCCGCGGCCAGGAGGGAGGCAGGGAACAAGGTCTCCCTTACGGAACCAACCCTCAGAAAGAACCAACTCTGCCAACACCTCCATCTTAGACTCTGGCCTGCAGACTGTGAGAGGATAAATTTCTTGTTTAAGCCACCCAGTTTGGGGTACTGTGTTTCAGCAGCCCTAGCAGATTAACGCAATGGGACCCACGGCAAATTCCAAACCTGACATGGATAAGTCAACATACGGAAAACACTCTCAAACCAAAAATCAGGGAGATTGCTGCAAATGCCAGGCAGATTTAGTGCAAGATAACAATAGCTGCTCTTGGAGAAGATGCTGAAGGCAACGTTTCATGACGGAGACTGGGCTGCTGACATTTACGGGAGGGTGGTGAGGAATCTGCAGCAGAGATGCCAACATGCAGCCGGCTCTTGAATTTATGTAGCACTTCGGGGGATACACCAAACAAACGCAGCTCAAGTCTCGCTGGATGGCATGCAACTACTGTTCTCTGGCCTGACCTTGCACCTGAACGGAAACAAGCACAGCAGCCTGTCATCCCTTTAAGAAGGTAAGTGGCCAATGGCTTTCATCTCCAGCTGGAGGAAATTAAATGCTGCATGTGACCAGCAGGCTTGAAGCTGCTTGAGAAATGCTGACAAGACACATTTCGACCCACTGGAGCGAAAAGTAGTAACTGTCCAGAACCATCCCTCTCAAAGACTGCCAAGTACTTAGACATCACCCTTCCTTTGATTTAGGTGTAACAAATGGAGGATTTTTCAACCATCAAGATGGTGACATAAATCTTAAAGTTAAACACTTCATACAGTTATTAACTTACCTTTGGAAATCAGCCAAGCACATCTTTTGTGGGAAGGCACTTCAAAGTGATTGGTTTGTTTCCTTATAATGAAATTGTGTGTTTGCTTCTGTTTGATTCATGACTAAACCAAGTCAGAGCATATGGGAGGACCATCTGGAATACTGAGCAAGGTTCAACTTCTTCCAAGGATGGCCTTCCACTGGGGCAGTGGTATAATGTAATGGTTAGGAAAGTCATGGCTTCAAACCAGACAGATATGAGCCAAAACAAGTGTGGCCGCTAACCACCTGTTTGGGCTGGCACAGGTGGCTAAAACTCTCTAAGCGCAAAGTTTCCTGGAGAAAGGGAGATGGTGGTAGTCAGGCCTCAGGAAGCCTGGTGAGGAGTAAATAAAGCAATACATCTACCATGGTACATGTAACCTAACTACTTAATCCAGTGTAGTCACATTCATGATTAACAGTAACGTGCAAGTACATTTTATACAGTAGAGTACTATTTTTCTGCAGGAAAATTTTAAAACTTGGGACATGACCCATAGTGAAATTAGCTCAACCGTTTAGACCATTACCATGACATTCCATTAGGCTCAAGCAACAGCGTGAAGTCATAAACAGCCCTCTACATTTTTGTTTTGGTTTTTATTCACCATGCTGTTTATTTTTCATTCAAATTTTTAAAAAAGACCTTTGTTTTCAAATACCTACAATCTCAAAATTAGACCAGTATTTTTGCACTTCCTTACTTACATCTCTTCCTTTATCAGGAATATTCCTTCATCTCCTTAACTCAAAAATCATTAACAAAGGAATAAAGGTATATTTCATAAAAGCCAAAATACACTGAAATCAGCATTCAGTCAAAATTTCCAATTGTCTTTAACATGACACTTCAGAGAAAATTTCTTTTATATATTTGTATTTAATTACTTAGCTTAAACTTTCCTAATTTTTATGACTGAAAAGGAGACAAAAAACAGCAATAATTCAGGAAATTATTTTTCAATATTATTTAGTAATGTGATTAAGGAGCAAGAAGGCTTGTGTCTCCTGCATTTACATCAGAAATAGCTTTCTACAAGCTACATGCCACCAAATACAGTAACTCTGTGTTCTTAATCATTTGGAGAGAGAGGAAGCCCATCCAAAACATGTGGGGTGAGCTTGTTAAGGACCCAAATATGTGCCCTGACCCCAGGGCAGCCAGGGGAAAGGCTTGTTTCTCTTCGTGAAGATCTATGCAGCGTGATGCCAAAGCAGACAGATAGGAAACAAAGCGAGTGTGCAGTATTTTTAATTAAATAACTTCTGAAAGATGGAGTAAAAGCTCACGTAAAAAGAAGTCAAGAATGGCCAATACCCTTGGCTTTGTCAAGCCAGTACTTTCACTCTTAAGCAAGCGCTAAACCTCCATGAGAAATTAATCCTATCATTCACCAAGAAATAAATTCTTATCCTAGGGTTCCAATCACAATGGGAGAGAGGAAAACAAATGGGGTTGGGGGCGGGGCACAAAAAAGATAAATTGGACAAGTCTGCAGAACTGTTTGCTTGCAGAAAAAAATAACTCTACTGGCTTTTACAGCTGTCGAAAGAAAAAAAGAAAAACCTGAGTGGGGAAATTTATTATATATCGAATGAAAATTATTTAAATACACTGTGAATTAGTATTAAGACAGTAGGTACATTTCACGTGTGAAACATCCAAAAGTTAATGGACTTACTTGCTTTTTCCTTTGTATACGGTAGCATAAGACCCTTCCCCGAGCTTCTCCAGTTTTTCGTACGAGTCAGCTTTTCCAAACTTGGGGCTTGTTGGCTAAAAACGGAGCAGAGGGTAAACAAAGCGTGTTTATCAACCTAACTAACACTCAATAAGCCAATTTCGCTAAACGCTTACAGGCCCTCCGTCATTTTCTAAATACGTTTTTCTGGTATAAAAATGCTTATTTTTAAAAACAACATAAATATTCATAGTACAAAATTCCAAATATCCGAATGAACAGTATAGAAGTTTCAATTAGCCCATAATCTACCCACCACGAGGGAATTACCATTAATATTTTGGTATCTTTTCTTCCGATGCTAACTGCATGCTGGCCATTGCTTTTCCACATAAATGGGATTACATTATACATATGATCTTGTAACCTGCTTCTTTAATTCAAAATATTATGAATGTTTTCCTTGTCATTACGTAATCTTCTAATTGGACTCTGGTAAATCCCATCCACGCCTGTTTTCGTATACCCCGTAAGCTTAGAAAGGTTTTTACATCTTTTTAATGGGGAAGGATCAAACAAAAAATAAAATTTCTTAGCATATGAAAATCAAATCTTAGGGTCCATAAAGTTTATTGGAACCCAGCTCATTCATTTCCCTATTGCGGTATGACTTTTCAACTACAGCAGAGTTGCAGTTGCCACGGAGATCATGTGGCCAACAAAGCTGAAAATAGTTACTATCCAAACCCTGTTGTAAATCATGACTGTATAAAATTCAGTTACATAAAGCTATCTCTCCAATGCCTTCCAGTGGTGATACAAACAGATATTCAAAGATGTATCATTCAGATATCACTAATTAATGTAATATAACAGAAACTCTCAAGTCTACATAAACTAATAGCTAACATTTAGTTGTAACAAAGCAACTCTTCCTTAAGAAATGGTATACCGGCAGACATGGACAACAGTGTGGGAAGTAACTGAATGCAGGAGCAAGGGGTGGGATGGGTGGTGGAGGGCAAAGGGGTAAAAATTGGAACAACTGTAATAGAAAAACAATGTTAATGACCAAAAAGGTGCCAAGATAGTGGTCTCATCACTCTTGTTGTACTCAACTCCCACCCAAACTTCTGCAGAGATCACTGTCTGCCATGGAAGCAAATGATCTGTCATGTTGATGTCACTATAAAAGGGGACACCAAAACATATTAGAACATGATAATCATATAAGTAATTAAAGCATCTTAGAGGGATTATGTGATTACAATTACAAGTACATATATAACTGATGAAAAGTTACTAATGATTGTGATACTTGGTAAGTAACCAATTGTAGAAGCTTAGGGAAATAACTTCCTGCAAAAAGTTTGCAGAACACTATTCTTTTTTTTCTTTTTTTTTTTTTAAGATTTTGTTTATTATTTTCAGAGAGAAGGGCAGGGAGAGAGGCAGAGAGGGAGAGAAACATCCATGTATGGTTGCCATTCCCCTGCTTCCAGCTACAGCCCTGGCTGGAAACCTGGCTTACAACCTGGTTATGTGCCCTGGCTGGGGAATCGAACCGGCAACCTTTGGGTTCACAGGCTGGCGCCTTATCCACTGTGCCATCAGCCATGACTAGAACACTATTCTTGAGCACATACTCTTGTACCACTTATGAAACAGCCTAACATACAACCAATCTAATTCCCACTCTTTATAAAGATTCTGTGGGGCAAATGGAGGACATGCTTCCTACCTCCTTGCCCTCTAAAATTGCCATGCAGTGACCAAAAAGATCTCTCTCAAAAATAATAAATCAGAAACAGGAATGGAAAACAAAGAGCACCAATAACTAATCAGAAATTTTAAGGAATTCTGAAAGACAGACGTAATCAGAATCAAAACTTGGGAGAAATAACTGGGGGAACCTAAAGCCCCAAATGGCGGCAAAGACTATCACAGAGGCACTAGGTAAATATGAGACTAATCAACTCAGCTGAACACGTGTCTTCCCAAGCAAACTGCAGGACAGGTGCGTGGCGGAGACAGCTGAGAATGTGGGCAGTCAGGCTAGAGGGACAGCGCAAGGCTGAGGTAGCCACTGCCTACAAAAAAACATGACAGGCCCTCCTCCCTTAGCTGTAACCCCGAACCCTCTCATGCAATTACTAGAGACCATTTACAGAAAACAGAATAAGCTGACAGCAATTCACAAATGCAAAAATGAGTATACAACCAAAAATCATTTCGGGAAAATCGATGAGAAGCATAAAATTTAAAGGGCAGTTCAACTGAAACCCTGGTAAGAGAGTTGCTATTGCAAAGGTAAAAATAACTTTGAATGAAAATAACAGCACCATCAGAGGGATATGAGAAGGTATCATATGCTTTAAAAAGAAACGATTAGAGATTTAGGGGTTAAATATTTAATTAGTGACATAAAGTACTTAATGCACAATGAACAAAGGAATGGACATAGGTGAAAAATTAGTAAGTTCAATATTTGAACAGGTTGCTCTCAGAAAAACTTTGGGGAGAGATTGCATCTAAACCGAAAAATTATCCAAAAAGCACTGATACTTTTATAGGTAACGCTAGCTGAAGAAAGACAACTCAGCAATATTTTGGAAATAAAAAGGGAAATGATTTTGAATCACAACTATGGTATTCAAGATAGTTCCTCAAGAGAGATGGAAAAGTTGCAATCTTACCCCCAGAGAAAATAATCTAGATATAAAATTCCATATTATCTCAATATAAGATGAAGTTGAGTGATGGGAGATGCGTGGGAAGGCAAGGAACAGTACAACAGGAGAAATAAGGGCTGTTGAGCTTCCCTGGATTGACTGCAGAGACTGATTAACTACGAATGTTTAAGTTTTAGTATGACTCCATCAAAAAATGGGCAAAGGATCTGAACAGACTCTTCTCCAAAGAGAACATACAGATGACCAACAAACATATGAAAACTTGCTCAGTGTCACTAGTCATCACAGAAATGCAAATTAAAACCACAATGAGATACAATCTCACACCTGCCAGAATGGCAGTTATCAATGAATCAACAAACAACAAATGCTGGGGAGGATGTGGACAAAGGGGGACCTGTGTGCACTGTTGGTGGGAATGCAGGCTGGTGTAGCCACTATAGAAAGCAGTGTGAAGACACCTCAAAAAATGTTAAATGGATCTGCCTTTTTGATCCAGCAATGCCACTTCTTGGAATATATCTGAAGGAACCCAAAACACTAATTCAAAAGAAGATAAGCACCCCTATGTTCATTGCAGTGTTCTTTACAATAGCCAAGACTTGGAAGCAGCCCAAGTGTCCATCAGTAGATGACAGGATAAAACAACTATGGGACATTTACATAATGGAGTACTACTCAGCTATTAAAAAGAAAATTTTACCCTTTGCAACCTTATTAGACCTGGAGAACATTATGCTAAGTGAAATAAGCCAATCAGAGAAAGACAAATAACATGATTTCACTCATATATACAATCTAATGAACAAACTGACCCAAGAAGCAAAATAAAGACAGAAAGAGTAGGATGAAAGCTATGGGCAGTTGGTTAGTGGGTGGAGGGACTGAGCAAAAGAGAAAAAGGACTCACTGACATGGACAATAGTATGGTAATTGCTGGGGAGGGTAGAGGTATGAGGGTAATAAGTGGTAATGGAATAAATGCAATTAAAAAAGTGAAAGTTTTGTAAGTTTTTTAACACTTAAAAAGTAATTCCAGCCCTGGCTGGTAGCACAGTGGATAAGGCACCAGCCTGCGAACCCAAAGGTCGCAGGTTCGATTCCCCAGCCAGGGCACATAATCAGGTTGCAAACCAGGTCTCCAGTCAGATCTGTGGCTGGAGGCAGGTGAAAAGCAACCATACATTGAATGCCTCTCTCCCTCCCCCTCTTTCTAAAAATAATAAAATAAAATCTTTTAAAAAAAAAGTAATCCCTAGAATAACATAAATAGGATACACAAATTCCAAACAAATTTTTGAGGAAAGGGAATGAAAGAAACAATTGCCAAGGAAGAAGGGAGAAAGGGTAGAAAGGGAAAGGCCAGAAGAGGTGGGGTGATCAATACAAAAACATGTTAAGTGAAAAATCATAAAATACAAAGGAAGGTAAGTCCAAACATATCAATAATTATAGGAAACAAAAACTTCCCCTATTAGCAAAAAGTTCTCAGATTGAAAAGCAAAGATATCTAGCCATATGCTATTGAGAAGTGACCAAATTAAAGTAAATGAGTAAATCTGGATGTCAAGTATAGAAAAATAGAGCAAAAATAAGTATTTTTTGCAAAATCATGTACTTAGCAATATGGAAGACAAGACAGAATATACAAATGTGCTAAATTAGCACATCTCACTAACATTAAAATCCATCAAGAAATTTAATAAGCATAAGCTACTTCAAGCCAAATAACATAGTTTGAAATGGATGCAACTGCTGACAGCAATAAAATGAGAAATTGTCTAATCCACGGTGACAATGGGAGACATGCATGGCTCAGAAATCATCAAAGCAAGCAGACAATAAATAAATAAGGGATATGTGTACTTGCACATCAAAATTAACATTTTAATCTAATCCAAATATTAGTATGCATTTTTTCAAGCACATGTTTAACATTCACAAAAAATTATCACAGTTTAGTCCACAAAGAAATTCTCAGGATCTCAGGATTCAAAGCCACTGGAACATTCTAAGTTACTTTTTTGGAACACAATGCAATAAAGAAGTAAAGAATAAAAGGAAAACCAAATAGTTCAGCCACACAGCTTAATAAGAAAATGAAAATTGAAAATAATAAATGCATATGTGGAACTGAGGCCATGACATTTTAAGACCCATGGGATGTAGCCCAATCAATTCAATACATAAATGAAAATGTAAATATACCTGCACATACTAGGAAAGAAGAAAGATTCAAAGTAATGCAAGTTAGACATTTAACTGCAGCTAGAAAAGAATCAACAAAGCACAGCAGGAAGGGATCAAGAAAGATAATGGACTACCTATTCCTTCCTTCAAGAAACTTGCAATATACAAACCATGTGTTGAGTTGAATCAAGTAAAACTTAATGGAAAATTACATTCAAAATCACCTGACTAGTTCAGTGTGGGTTATGTTCTCATGCATTTTTCATCACTGGGAACAGCTTGTGAATGTTGCACTTTACCATCGCCCTCCTGAGTCCAAGTTTTAAATAGAAATTTAAAAACCTATATTAAACTTTGGTATAAAATGTTCTTCAATGGGGAAAATATTGTGTTCACAGTTCCACTCTAAATTATTTAAAATAAGCATGAGAAGTGTGTATGTTTGCTTTTGTGCTCTTTTAAAAATAAATCCAATCTAAGTGGAAGTAAAAAGCAGCAACAGAAAATCACCTCTTTATTCATATTGTATTTAGAGAAAGTACAATACATGGTCAAGGAAAATTTGTAAGAGAATATTTTTTCTCCCAGGAAGGCACAAATAATTTTCTAAAAATTATTCACTCTTCATAAACTGTCTTACATTAGAGTTGATGTGATCATTTTGAGACACAGACCATACTATGCTTACATCTTAAAGAAATTGAACTGAGAAAATTAGAAAAACAAGGGGAATATTTTTAAAAACATACCTTATATATCCACAAGAAAAACCAAGAGAAAATGCTAATGGCACAAAGTAATCTATCTAATTAAATGGATTTGGATGCATTAATTGCCATGGTTAAAATATATTCTATGAAACTGTGATGGCAGAAAATGAATATTTCCCCACCTTTGGTGGTCATGCAATCAATATTAATTGCCCTGTGAAACTGGTATGTAGACATTATGGAAATATACTGTAACTTGCAGATCAATCTGCTAGCCCTATAGCAAGAACTACATACATATAATGACTCTGTAAAAGTTTTTCCATGCTACAAAAATATGGGCTTATGGAATAAGCCAGGTTATGAGATAGTTTCAGCTTTAAGATTAGATTCTAAGCCCTGGCTGATGGCTAACTGGATAGGTGCTGGCCGGTGAACCCAAAGGTTGTTGGTTCAATTCCCCAGTCAGGGCACATAACCAGGTTGCAAGCCCAGTCTCCAGCCAGGTCCACAGCTGGAGGCAGGTGACAGGCAACCATACATTGATGGGTCTCTCCCTTTCTTCCTCCCTCCCTGTCCTTCTCTCTAAAAATAATGAATAAAATCTTTTTTGAAAAAGTTCAATTCTTACAAAGTCAGTCTCCTATTTTAAGTATGCAAAAATGGTTCTGATCTGTTATTACTATGTAAATAAATATGGACTCCAAGTGCTAAGTCTTTAAAGAGGCCAATAATGGAACCCTTCCTATCAAATAAGCAAAACTAAGAATAATTCAGAAGAGGTCCCCTTTTGTTTAACCATTAAAGTTCAAGTCTTTGGTTTACCTTTTTTCCCCCTGTAACTTTATTAAATCATGACATTTAAATAAAGATGCTACATCAAACCAGTGTGTTGTCAACCCTAAACATCATCTCTAACTCTGATGCCAGGCACCTGCACGGATGGAAAACAGCTTTATGGGGTGACTATTCTCTGCTTATCACTTCCCTACCTATGCTTGAGATAGCACTTCAGAGAATTGGAAATACAGAGGGCTAATCAGTGCACACTAACGGCACAGAGACATGCAATTTAATGAGATCATGTTAATACTTTTTTTCTTTTTAGCAGAATAAAGGTACAGAGAATTGTCAATTGTCTGGATCAGTGGAGGGGAACATTAGCATGGATAATAAAAAAGTGAAGGTAATATTCCAGCTGAATAGTGTTTGCTACATTGACCTTGCTTGCTCTACTTCATTGTGTAATCAACAGAAGTGAGCTAGTAACAAATATTTACTGTGCAACAGACTTTGAGCTAATCATTTTAAATATATTACCTAAATTTGCCCTGGCTGATGACACAGTGGATAAGGTGCCAACCTGCAATCCCAAAAGTTGCTGGTTGGATTCCCAGCCAGGGCACATAATGAGGTTGCAAGCCAGGTCTCCAGCCAGGTCTGTGGCTGGAGGCAGGTGAAAGGCAACCATACACTGATGTCTTTCTCCCTCTCTGCCTCTCTCCCTTCCCCTCTCTCTAAAAAATAATAAATAAAATATTTTAAAATACACACACACACATATATGTGTGTGTGTGTGTGTGTGTGTGTGTGTGTGTGTGTATAGTTTAATAAATAAATATATTACTTAAATTTAATCCCTGTAACACCACCCTAAGGTTGGTTCTACTAGCATCCCCATTTGAACATAAAGAAATTGAAGACTGGAGAAATAAAGTAATTCATCCAAGAGTCACAGCTAATGGTAGAGCCAGAATTCAAATCAAGTTGGAACAAAAAACAAGATTTTTATTTTACCCCTGGGACAATGATAGAATCAACAAGAACACAGAACTTCCACCCAAACGGAGAAGATGGTAAGTAACAATTAAGTCTGTCATGTATTGAAACTTCATTCTTAAAAGCAGGGATGGGTTTTGGACTGTATATTTTAAAAACCCTATGAGTACATATATGAAGGTCTGTCCTGAAAGTACCTGCTATGCAAACTTTAAATTATTTTGACATTAGTTCAATACTTTCAGGACAGACCTCATACCTGTGTTCATACCAGGATATGGCTAGAAGAACATCCATGCACTGTTTCAGACTGACTTCATTGAAATGGATGTTAGCCTCTGCATACAAGCCCTTAATTACACTTGTTGATGACCCCCTGAATTGCAGGGAAGCCACAAGTAAGCATTACCATTCTATTACACTGTAATGGTGAGAGTGAGTATGGGGATAAGGCAGGGAGGATTCCATCAGAACTCCATGACCGCACTAAACCACCAGGATTTGAAGGGAAAGCTGCCTTATCTAATTTCTCTCCTGCCTTTGCTCTGCAGAACAGGTTCTGTCATCCTGTATTTCTAGCCCTATTAAACATAGCTGCACTAAGGTCATCCCTACTTGATGGGTAACTTGGATACTAGACAGAGGGACAGACCCAAGCCCTGTGCATGTTGACAACCTGAAGAGGGAGCTTGGTTCTATCTGTCCTGGCAAGAAGAAGGTAAACCAGGGTGAGCCCCCCAAGGATGACCACCTGAGATCCGGAGTGGAACTTGCATTTTCAAGTTCACACCTTCCTCCCCTCTCTCTAGGGTGGGCTTTGCCTATCATGGGATGTAGGGCTTTGGGGCCGGGGTGCGGAGGGTAACAGAAGGAAGTAAATTTTGAGGAATTTTTGGAGTGTATAGAAGGCAATAATCTGAATATGACTATCAGAAGATATGTTCTCTGTAAACTCAGATTATGACAGCACAGCTCAATGACATCCCTTCTAAATCATGCCAACAAGACAGACAGGCAGTCTCCTACAGCACCGCCAATAGTTCCAGCTACTGAAGAACACAGCTGGCTGGAAGAGGTGACAGGGAAAGAGGAGGCGGGCTGTTCTCTCAGTGACAGTATTAAACACTACCTAGGGGCTAGGCACTCAAAAGATGCCAGAAACAAATAAACAAAAGCTGTCAAACACTTCTTGAAATAGATCTATTTAGGTAAAAATCACAATCTTTACACTTGGCCTGAATTTTAAAGTGCCACTACCTGGGACAAATCAGGAGAGATAGATTAATGTGATGTTCACTAACATCAAGGCATTGTTGGTTTCATTATTTTAGTCATGACCCCTAACATAGATAATGACTAGGAAACAACATAGAGATAGATACACAGTTGGGGAGATATTATTTCTACAACCGTTTTTATAAAAGTTAGTATTGGGTTTTATAGTCATTTCATTGATTCTTTTGGATTTTCCGGATATATCATTAAAGCTACTTGCTTGCTTTCACTATCTGTAAAGATGTTATTCAGCTTTTTTTCATTTCTTTTTTCATAGTTTTACATGAGATTCAACCCATAATTTTCCTATTGGTTGTTTTTAAGTAACCTGAATTTTTCCACAGTTTAAGAATAGAGAGATATAGCCCAAATAGCTTTTCTAGTTTTATGGAATAAACTTCTTTATTTTCATGAAGTTTAAAAAAAAAGGGGGGGGGGGCGCTCGCTGGTGGCACAATGGATAAGGCACTGCCTGCAAACCTAAAGGTCACTGGTTCTATTCCCAGCCAGGGCACATAACCAGGTTGCAAGCCAGGTCTCCAGCCAGGTCTGTGGCTGGAGGTGGGTGAAAAGCAACCATACATCGATGTCTCTCTCCCTTCTCCTTTCTCTAAAAAAATTTTTTAAAAAATTACAACCTAGCACACACTATCTTCCCTTATCTGCTTCTCTCAAATACTTCTTTCTGGGCCTTTTATTTCTCTTGTCCCTGTTGAACCTACCCTGTCCAAAAGTCTCCAGCACTTTCTAGTCAGTGCAGGGCTTTGTCCTAGAAAGCTGCATCAACTGGACAGCCTAGCGAAGTCACAGTAGACAGACCAGTAGGCTGTCAAAGTCCCCTCCCACTGGATGTCACTGTCCTAAAGAGGGCCCACCAAGCTGCCAATGTGCCACACCGACGGCAATGTGGAAGTTTCTTGGCTCTGAGGGGTACTCACAAGCCCCCGGTCTCCCCTGACTCTCCTCCCTCACACTTCCAGGTACCACACAGTTCTCAAAACTGTTCATAGTTTATTCCCCTCACTTCTATTTTACAGTTTTTGGAAATGCTTTGTCTGCTATACAGGGTGGGACAAAAGTAGGGTTACAGTTGTTTATATGGGAAATAATATGATAATGAATAAATAATAATACAAAAATAGACTCCTTTCCTGTACCAACAGCTGTAAACCTACTTTTGCCCCACCCTGTATTTGTTGTCAATGTTATCTAGTGTTTTGTTTTTACTACACTAGTTGCTCTAATAACATGAGTTTCAAAACCTATACCCCTACCACCCTCCCAGAATCCTCTCCCATTTGATTTTTTCAAGCTATGTTCAAGCATTACTTTAATAAAAATAAAATTTAACTATAAGAGAGAAAGACAGCAAGAATCAGGTGAGCCTCAATTTGCCTTGATAAGGATTTTAATTCCTTATTAAAAATTAAACATAAATAGTGAAACCTCATTGCCATTTACACTATGATGCACACTGACTTTTGAAACTACATAACCCCCAGTAGCAACAAGCATACCCAAGGTGCACATCCTGGTTTCCAAATACCATTTTTACAATGAGTGGAACCAGGGCTCTTTAGAAAAAATAACTGAGTCTGGGTATGGGGTTTGGAACGTACAACATATGCCAAGTCTGTCCCATAGAGCCAGAAAGCAAGGAAGTGCTCAAAAACCAAAGGGATAAAGACATCTATCTCAAAAGAACACAGAGCTCCCAATGGCCAAAGTGGGAACAATCTGAGCAACCAAAGAAATAACACTGCAATAAATTATAACTAGTATTGCAGGTAAACTATAAGGCTGGTTAAATTCAAATTTCGTTGAAACAGTGAATATTTTTTAGTATAAGTATTTAGTCTCACTGTAATACCTAAAAATGCCAATTTCTTTTATAGAATATTTATCATTTATAGAATATTAAGATAAACATATAGTAAAAAATATGTAATTCTCTTTCCATAATATAGACTTAAACTTAGTGTCATTTCTTCTAAATGACACTAAATCTACAAGTTCTCCCTGGAGTTAGTGGCATATCAATGACCTAAATGGATGCTGCCTTGCAATGGGGAAAACTAGATCATCAATTCTCCTCACAGATGTTCTGCAATTAAAAATATTTATTTCAGCTTCATTAACACAAAATATGACATAAAAATCTGTGCAGTGCCATACAGCTTAATTAAATTGAATTGTCCATACTTTTCTAGCAGTTAACATTTCTTGCTCTGTTTTGGCTCTCATGGAAATTAACATTTAAAATTTGCAAATGGCACATTTTTCTTAGAAAGATGACAAAGTTCTCTTAGCATACTGTTCTTACCTTTTATGTGCATCTGTTTAAAGGGCCCTGAAGTGTAAGCTAAATCTGAAAATTACTTAATGTAAAAATCATAAGGATTTTCTATAATGTTCGATGCAGGCCAGTCTTAGAACTTTGGGTTTCAGTAAAAATTTTATAGTCAAAAGCTGCAGTCACCTCAGATCTTTATACCTCCTTAGGTCAAAATACAAGACTTGATACAGTTTGAGTTTAGAAAATTCTATTATAATAAAAAGGATTTCTCTTTAGAAAGACTCAATGTCTAGCTCTTACATTTCATTTTAAAATACACTGGAAACCAACTGGAATAAGACAAGTGAACACATTTTTAACATTTATTCTGACATGACTTGAGAATTTGCCGAATTTAAAAGTACCCTTTACAGCCCACACAACGAAGTTCAGTATCTTCTCCAAGGGTTTGAAATGCCAAAAGGGTTTTTATTTGTAAATTCCTCCAACTGAAAACAACTAAAACAAAATAATAATAAGATTTTTCCAAAAATAAGTTGAATAATGTCTCATTTGCTTGCTGGGTGCTTATGAATACAGTCTGTACATAGTGTGCTCGAAAATACACACTGTCACTCTCCTTCCTAAGACATTAAGCCATCCCGTGAGAGAATGCATCACAATGCACCAGTAAAGCCATGGGCCCTCTTCCAGCACAATATGCTACTCTTCTACGAGGGCTACTCCTTCCATGGACCCACTGAGAAGGGAGAAGATTGCACTTACTGAGCTGGGGCTGGAGTGCCGCCTAACTTTAGGAGACTCTTTGCCGGTAGAGGACGTCTTAAAGTTAATGCAAGCATTGTTCTCCGAGTGCACTCTCTTGACTTGATTAGCTGGTTTCTCAAATGGGTCAAAAGTGCTCTGTGTCCTCTGAACCCTGACTTTTTTATCCTCGGGAATTGTGTCCAGGGGCTTGATCACTGAGTCCATTCCCTGGCAGTTCCGTGTAGACATCTTTGTGACACATATCTGAGGGAAAATAAAAGGACGAAAGAAAGAAATTCAATTAAACTCAGAACTCTCCCCTAAAATTTTAAAATTAAAAAAAAATGCTAATTAGTTATTCCCTTAAAATCAGGGAACATCCCTAAAGGTCATATTCTAAAAGCGGTTAAATCCCAGAGGCACTGATACAAAAAGCAGGTGGACAGCTGTCACTGCGGAAGGCAGGAAGGCTGAATGAAAGATGGTGACAGGATAAACCAGAAACGCATACATACATAACTCCTACACACAGACAACAGTGTGGTGATGGCCAGAGGGAAGGGGGTCAGGGGCTGGGTGGATGTGGGCAAAGGGGAAGGATGGGGACATCTGTAATAATGTCAGCAATAAAAATAAAGTTAAAAAATTCCTCATAATCATGTTGCTTACACTTGTGTAGGGCTGACACTGAAAATGCTACCCCTAAAATTGAAGGCTTAAAGTCTAGACTGCTGGTGTTCCAAGGTGGTTCTTGAACTCTGTCATATGTTTTACCATCTGACTACACGTGAGATTACTTCTGAATCATTAAGAAGTTGGGTAACTTGTCTTAATAACAAAATATATCATCTGAGCTAAATCAGATCATCATTTTAACCCATGGGTCATCATGGAAGCTGCTAACACAAACTAGAGAAAAAGATCATTATGTTCTTTCAAAGTGTTAGGATTCAATGTGTTTATTTAAAATCTGTCCCCATCTTGATTTCATCTCCAAGCTGAAAAGGTTAATACAGTTAGAGATGCTGAAATTTTTAATATAATTTTAATACAAAAACTAATGGATGAAAAGGAGTAATACTGTAAAAGAAAAATGTTAACTAACATATTTAAAGATTTTAATTACATTATTCTACCAAACCTCTATTTCCTTCCTAACTCCTCCACTGACTCTGTTCCTGAACAGCCTACCCTACTTTCTCATCTTATCTTCATCTCTCTGACTTTTGCTCCTTGTTTTCTACTTTATGTTCTAACTCTTTCATTCTCCCTATGCTCTGCAGACTTTGTTGTTCTTATTAAATAACTTTATGGCCTCTAGCTAATCTGTAAAGCTAGGTAGCTTTATTGTTGTCTCTGGAAAAAAGATAACTCTGAAATTGCTTTTGAAGAATTATTTTTTTCTGGAATTTCCACATCCTTATTTAAAAAGACAGGAAAACAAGATATTTCAGATCTGTTTGTTAAAGTAAAACTATAAAGTGTCCGAGTAATATATATAGAGATGATTCCATATGGAAACTAATTATTTATGTGTATAAATAGATATTGATAAATACAGACATAGCTGGAGGCAGATATTGATGTGTGTATGTGTATGTGTATGTATGAGCAGAGTGAAATGTACAAAAGGAAACACACCAAATTCTGTGTGTTAGTAACTCTGTCCTAAGAGTATGTCTCAACTACTAAGCACACGTTAGATTCTAAGTAAATTCAAATGAGGAGGATATCATCATTCATTCTTATGAGCAGAAAATAACAGAAAATGCTTTTAAAAGACAGTCTCTATTCATGACCAAAAACTCACAATTTATCACAAGATTAGATATACTCAATATTTTTAAGGGTTATATGTCCCTGAGGATGTGAAAGTAACATGAGAATGTGAAACCACCCACATAACTGAAGCAACTGAATTATAATAATAAAACATAAACACATGGGTTGGAAAAGTCAATGAACCCCAAGCACAAGAAATACAAAGAAAATGACATTAAGGCACATCAATTTCATATTGCTCAAAACAAATGATAAAGAAATATCTTTTTTAAAAGCCAGGGGTGGTAAGGGAAGTACTTTAAAAGGTAAGTATGACAGCAAATATTTGGAAACTAAATAAAGCAAAAGGAGAATTAGAAAGTATCTTGACTAACTGAAGATAATACGAAATATCAAAATGGCAGGATGCTAAAGTAGTACTTTAGCTGTAGAAAAATTGTAGTAAATGAAAGATCTCAAAACCATGAGATTAAACCTTAACTACTAGAAAAAGAAGAGTAACTGATATCCCAGATAAGCAGAAAAGTGAAAATAACAAATAGGAAACAAATGAAATAGAAAACAATAAAGAATACCAATAAAATCAAAAGTTGGTTTTCAGATTGATAAGACAATAGGTAAAAAACATACATTGACAATATTAGAAATGAAAGCAGTGACTTCATTACAGATTCTACAGATACTGTGAACAACCTTACACCATTAAAGTTGTCTGTCAACTGAAATGAAACAAATTTCTTAAAAGACAAAAACTACTAAAGCTCACACACACAAAAAATTAAAATAAAAATTTAAAACTCTGAATAGGACTATGCCTATCAAAGATATTAAATTTATAACCAAAAACCTTATGAAAAAGAAAATTCCAGGGCCAGACTGGTGAAGTAAACCAAATACTTAAGGAAGAAATAATACCAATTCTGCGGAAACAACTGAAGAGGAAGTACTACTTCCCAACTGGTGATAGGAAATCAGGATCATTCCAACACCAAAACCAGACAAAAACATTACCAGAAAACTAGAGATCAATTTCTCCCATAAATATTGATGCAAAAATTACTGGCACATTTTTAACAAATTGAATCCAATAATATATTAAAAAGATAATAAATCATGAATAAGTAGTATTAATCCCAGGAAGTCAAGCCTGACATTCAAAAATGGATAATTCATCATTTTAATATACAATGGTAGAATGTCTCACAAATGGCTCCCAGTGTTGGCCACTTTCCAAGTATTCACACTCTTACTTAATCCCCAGATCTTGAGTGCAGGCTGCATATATTGACCTGTACCCAATAAATCGTATGTGGCAGAAATCCTGGGCTACTACTTCTGAAAAAAGATTATAAAAGACTATGACTTTTGCATTGGCACTTGCCTCCTCTCGGTCCTTCTCTCTCAGGTCACTAGGTCTGGGGAAAACCAGCAGCCACAGCAGGCGGCAGCCCCATGGAGAGACACCTGTGCACAAGGACTGAGGCCTCAAACAGCCACATGAGTTATGCCACCTGCAAGTGCCACCACCATCCCTGGCCTTCTGCTTGACGAGAACCTCACGAGAGCCTCAGAGGCTCCTAGCTAAGGACCACATGGATCCCAACCCCAATGATAGTGTGAAATAAAATAAATATTTCTTGTTTTAAGATGCTAAGGCTTGGGGTAATTTTTTAGGCAGCAGTAGATATCTAATACAGACCTTTTTAAAATTCGTAAGATCATCTCAGTAGACTCAGAAAAAAAAACATGTGAGGAAATCTAGCACCATTCGTGATAAAAATAAAACAAATTAAAAATAGAAGGAAACTTACTTCCTCAACCTGATAAAAGACATCTACAAAAAAAATAAATAAATAAAAGACCTACAGCTAACATAAAAGTTCATGGTGAGAAACTTAATGTCTTTTACCTAAGAACAGGAACATATCAAGGATGTCTACTCTCATCACTTTAATTCAACTTTGTATTAAAAGTTCTAGACAATGCCACAAGATAAGAAAAAGGGAATAAAAAGCATTCGCATTGGAAAGGGGAAAAATAAAATCAACTTTATTCACATAAGACCATAATAGCCTATGTAGAAAATCCAATGAAATCTACCAAAGAAAAAAGACCACTAGAATTAATGCATAAGCTTATCAAGGGTGCAAGATACAAAATCAATATGCAAAAATCATTTGCATTTCTAGATACTAGCAACAATCAGAAAAACACAATTTACAACAGCTTCAAACAGTATAAAATATTTAGTGATAAATCTGGCAAAATATGTGCAAGATCTATATACAAAAGCTACAAAACAAAGCTGAAAAGAAGCAAATATTAAAGGATAAAGAACAAATCATAGGAACCAAATCATGGATCTTTCAATTTACTGAGACACTTTCAGAAAGAAGCTAATCTCTATGTTTCAGCCATAAAATATTGCTTCTTACTTAACCTGAAAGAAGATTTACATATGCATATATAAATCAACTGAGGTGATAAATGTGTATAGAAGGATAATATAAAATGATATCAACAGGGATTGAATTGATACATGTTTAGACTTCAACTCTCTTCTTAGAAGAAGCACCAGGAGTACAAATCCCACAGAAATAGCTCTTAGTTTTACCAAGAAAAATGCAGTACATTCTTTTATGTTTAGTTGTTTGTGTTCCTTTTATTAACTTTATCAGGGTGACACTGATTAACAAAATTATCCAGGGTTCAGGTGCATAATTCTACAATACAACATCTGTACACTGTATTGTGAAGATGGTACATTCTATTCAGCCCTACATTCTTTTTTTTTTTTTTTTGAGGTCTTTGAGCTATCTTAGTAAAATGAATTTTTTTTTTAGATAGAACACTTTTTTCCTATATTTATAGAAAAATATATGGTGAAAAAATTTTCTAGAAATATGGGGGAAACTTTACTATAAAACAAATTTGCAGCACATGTACACAAACACAGCCACAGCACAAAATATTAGCAAGGGCTAAATGATACATGTCACCTCAATATGTCAGCAGAAAAAAAAAAAGAGTTGGAAGGACACCATCAAAGAAGAATGAAGTTAATCATATAAACCTTTCATTTCCTGCCCTTCATGTTTCCAATTCTGACAAAACTAAGACTCACAAGGCTGTTAACTTTAGGAGACAGAGGTACTCCAACTGAAAATTTTGATAACTCTCTGAGTTTATACAATTTAGCAAGAGAAACTGTTACAAAACCTAATACAAGTAAACCATCTCATTCCTCATGCCTTACATGAAGGGTCCTATGATAATATTTTTTCAGTAAGGTAGCCTCTCATTTAATGGAGTTGACTCTGTCACACTTGATAATTATAAAAATTCAATAAAAACTATGCAACAGCCCTGGGTGGTGTGGCTCAGTGGATTGAGCACTGGCCTTCAAACCAAAAGGTCGCCAGTTCAATTCTCAGTCAGAGCACATGCCCGAGCTGCAGGCCAAGTCCCCAGATGCGAATGCAAGAGTGACAACCACATGTTGATGTTTCTCTCCCTTTCTCCCTCCTCTCCTCTCTCTATACAAATAAATAAATAAAACCTATAAATAAATATATATATATATACATACACACACACACACACACACACACACACACACACACAGGCCCTGGCTGGTAGCACAGTGGATAAGGCATGGGGCCTGTGAACCCAAAGGTCGCTGGTTCGATTCCCAGCCAGGGCACATAACCAGGTTGCAAGCCAGGTCTCCAGCCAGGTCCGTAGCTGGAAGCAGGTGAAAGGTAACCATACATTGATGTTTCTCTCCCTCTCTGCCTCTCTCCCTTCCCCTCTCTCTGAAAATAATAAATAAAATCTTTTAAAAAAGAAACTATACAACAATGGAAAACTCTTCTCTAAGGTATTCTACATAAGACAGACACAAAGAATTTTTTAATTATTTTTTAAAGCAAAAGGCATTTCAACAAAATTTTCTATATTTAAAATATTTCCCACAAACACTCGTAAGCATTTCACATTGATCAGTTTTATTATCTACTAGCAAGTGACAAAATACAAGAAGAAAACAATCATTAATGTAAACTTCTTAGAAAGAATGGACTTAACATAGAAACGTGCCTATGGTTGTAATTTTAAAACCTTCATAAACATATATCTTGCTAGTTAGTTTCTAGTTCACATGGAAATGTTAAAATATATCAATATCCCACAGTGGTTTCCTGGTACCGTGTTTTCCAGGTGCCCCATCAGCATAACACATATGAGACTCCTATCTTCTTGCCCTTTGCCATGCAGGCAGAGATGCTGTCCACATCACTGCACCCTTGTCCTACCTGCAGTGCCTTCCTCAGTGCCTGGCCCACAGAAAAGCTCAATAAGGTCCTTCAAATTCCTAAGTCAGATTTAAGAAGATTCATTCAAAATTAGTCATTTTCATGCTATCTTGCTAAAAAGGGTTAAAACTCTAAAACATGACACAAAAGTTATTGTCAAAAAAAAAAAGTAGACTTGACACAGAAATAATAAACATATATATACATGCATAAAATGCTATGTACAAGACTTTTTAAAACTACAAGATTACTGATCAGCAGAATTCTAACATGACACCCAATGTTCCTCACCTTTGACTAATCCTCTCCCCTTTGAGTTGAATATGATGATGAGCTAAAACTCCCAAGATTACATTATGGGATAGAGCAAATGAGATTATCCTGGATTGGCTTGATCCAATCAAAAGAGCCCTTCAAAAGCAGGGATTTTTCCAGAGAGATCAGAAGAGAAGAGAGAGGTGATCTGGGTAGCCTGCAAGAAAGCAAGTATTTCACAGCACCGTCTGAGGGGCAGCTTCTAAGAGCTGAGAATGGTTACTGGCTGACAACAAATAGGAAAGCGGGACCAGGGTACTACAACCACGAGAAAACAGGTTCTGCCAACAACGAGTGCCTTGTAAGAAAATCCTGAGCTCCAGGTCAGAACCACAACCCCACCCAATACCTTGGTTTCAGCTGAACAAGACCTTGGGCAGAGAAAGCAGCTATGCCATGCCTGGCCTTCAGCCTACAGAAACAGATAATAACCTGGCTAAGTTTGTGGTAACGTGTCAGTGCAATAGGAATGAATACATGCACTTCACTGAAATTGCTTGAATCACTTTGATATTCAAGCAGAATGTTCTTAGGAACATGCTTGCAGACACCACTTTCTGAATCTTATACACAGTCTGATATCTGATCCAGGAGAAAACAAGTGATGATTCTATGACCGCTGTCAACAAATGACCACACACTGAGCCTCTTCTGCCTGATGTAACCCCATCAGTGTTATAAAGCCCATGAGAAAACTTTGCACATAATTAAGTTAACACACAATTTATACTGGCCCCTACTTCATCCGGAGTGTATGTGAATAATACCTGTCCCAGCACCAGCTTTGTGCATTCATCTTTGTCCAGGAAAGTAATCTATACTTGAGTTTTCCACAGAGGGCAAAGTGACTGCTCTGAAAGAGTTTCACATTTCCAATCTTGGGGACAAACAACATAAACATGACCTGGCCATCTCTGTTACCCATAAACACAACGGAAAGCAGAATCCGGGCCCTTCACAGAGATGCGAGGAGGAGTCGGCCTTGTGTCTGACCTCATGAGCTTGTCAGGCAACTCACCCTGTGGGACCCCAACTGGGTAAAGTCAGGTTAGGACTACAGCAGGATCCAGGCAAGTAAAAAGTAAGAATCCTCCTCATTCCCTCAGAAAGCAGCAATTTCTGGCAGCTGGAAGAATAAAATTATTGAAGTCCAGGGTACATGAAGAGAAGAGTGAGCAGACGAAAAATCCTAGCAATGAAAGAGGGTTCTAGAAACCAGATTGGGCAGATACATGGTGTGTCCAGTTGGAAATAATTCATTGGAACCCATAACCTCAAAAGGGCAGATTTTTGCAGCCACCAAATAGTAAGTAGCCTTTGATCCACTTACTGACTTTCACATATACCCCCATTGCCCAAATTTTGGTCTATGTCCAAATTCTCCACTATAAAAAAAGAGTAACCCTTAGAAAGTGACCTGATTCCAGTTCACAGGACAGAAAGCACTAAACAGCTGTGAAAACCAGCTGTTACCAGAAAACTAGGATCCCTTCCAAAATATCATGGACAATGCTAGAAGGACAAAAGCATCTGCCTATTGGGGTTCTTACTGGCTAAACTGTGATTATGCACTTAAGCATCAAAAGGAAAATAAAATCATGGTTAAATGGAACAAGCTGAGTTGCTGAAAAACCATGAATTTGTTTTATTTCAAGAGAGAACAGTTAACATAAAGGGCAAATGGCAATTATAAAGGAAGGATGAATACAGCAGGATATGGTTGGTTTTTTAACACATGGAACTACGAGCCAAGGATCAAAAGTATGAATTGTACCAAGAATAAGAATGATTGATCTGAGCCTGTGGAGACAAGGTGTAAGCAACACAGCGTAGTAAAATCAGCAATACAAGATGTTCCAATGATACTAGTTCAGGTCAATATAACACAGTAATAAACTAAAGAGTATGTAGTGTCACCTATGCAATGTTTTACAGGGAAAACATATATCTGGTGGACAGATAGCAGATTGATTGCAGAAAACTTACATGCAACCAATGTGGAAAGCATTGTTTTGGAAATAAGTTAAATTTTAATAACTATGGGAAATTTAACCCATAGAAAGAAAACTCAACTCCACTGCTAACAAGTGACTCAGATCTGAATCACTTTGGAAAAAGCAACCAAGACCCCAACCATCCATAACTCAGATCCTATAACCCTGGCTACTCTGAGAAGGCATTGTGTTTGTTACCTGTGGATTTGTAAGCATTACATAACACCAAGAAGATCCAAAAAAATATTATTACTGAAACCCCTGGAAGGTAGCTAAATAAATAAATCTATAATCCAAGGAAGGTATACAAAAAAACATAGAAATGGTATTAAAATTAATTAACCCAACAGAATTGGTATTTTACAGTAAGATTAAGAATAATTTGGTAACATAACTTGCAATAACCATATTTGTGCATGTTTTCTTTGGTTAAGGTATCTGAAATTGGTTGACATAATTAGTCACACTGAATTAGTGTTTGGACATTACAGAAACTTAATTGTCAGTAATTGATGCTGAAATGATTGAGAAAATGGTTTTCAAGATCTTATTACTGAAAAGCTATATGTATTTTTAAGAACATGAGCACTTGGGCAAGTACAAAAGCCACTAACTATGGGATGTCCCAGGCAGAGAAGACCCTTGGACATTTCATACACCATCAGCTCTCACTGTTCCTTACACATTATTTGTGTCCTCAGCATAAGGCACACCAACCCCAAGCCATGTGCTGATAACTCTTCTCAAAATTTACCCTTGCTGATGAAATCCCACACACTCAGACCAATCCATTATTAAGAATTCACCTCAGGGACTGTGTATTTATTCTGCTCCCAAATTTTGCATTCCTGGGTTGTAATTATTCTTTTGGGGATTCTTTCACCTCTACAACATGACTACCTCCTCCAAAGGACAAAGACTTTTTAAATTCTTTATGTAATAGATCCCAAGAGCATCTCTTCTTTCAAATCTCGGCTTGCAGGGTCTGGTAAAGGTTTTTTACTGCCTTACAAGGGGGTTAAGGTGGTTTTCTCAAATCATGGTACAGAAGGAAACACCTTTGGTGTCTCTGCCCAAAGCCGGTCACAAGTAAACAGGTCACAAGTAAACAGCCATCCCGCCAGTACTGCCAGAAAGCAACAAGCATTCTGATATTAATAGGCACTAAGATCTAGTTTTTCTATGACTGAATTTTTTTCACTCTTCCTGTTCCACTTAGAAACTGAAGTGATAAAATTTACATAAGCAGTGATGTCTCATGGTATCCGAAAACAGAAAACAAATCATCACAAATACCAAAATAAATCCCTGATCTTCTTTTTTTTCTCAGTAAATTCAACAGAAGCTTGAATTTTAACCAAGGTTAGAGATACACATATTTGGGTGTCCTTCTGAATCAGTTATTTTGGTTCATTCATTATTAACAGGGGTCCTCAGCTGGCAGACTCAGAACTCGGTGAAAACAGTTAGAAATTCAAACAGTGTCGGAGGCTCCAAAAGTCACAGTTTGACCTACAATTTTAGCTTGGAGCTACGGAAAATCCAGACAACTGTCTACCATACTCACAGCAGTGGATGTGAAAGAGCACAACTTAATTAAGTTACAGTTGGCATTCATTTCAAGTGAATTCATTTGGGCTGAAAATTGTCCCTTTGAATCACCCATTTGCTGGTGGCCAGCATTTCACTGAGTCAGAATGTGATCTTCTATGCCTCTTCACTCCACATTCTTCATGAAGGCAAACACCAGAAAGCCAAAGAGTTGAAAAGACTTCAAGATGACCCACTGAAAATATATATACATCATGCATCTCTCATTAAGCTAAGTCACAGTCTTGTGACATTCGTAAAAGGAATATTCATCACGAGTCCAATGCAAAACTGAAACAAGCAAAACTCTTGATGTTCCAACAACCTCTTACACTTGTTTTTCCCTTCACACATGGCCCAGAGAGGGCCTGATGGCTTTCTCCTACACAGAATCTTCTCTCAAAATCTGCTCCCAATAAAAATATCACCAGCAGTCATAAGTTTTGAACACTTAAATGAGAGTATTACTTCTCCCAGAATTCCTTGAACTGTAAGCAATACAGAATAAAAAGCTGCATCCCATGTCAAAGAAATTTCAGCTATTAGGGAATAATAGGTGGACAAGGCATTTGGGGTTGGGGATAGGGATTCCTAACAGCAATGGAATCACAACCAATGACAGCTGGTAAATGATTTTAAACAGATCAACCGGATAAGGGCAAACCCGTAAAGTCGCTTTGTGCTTCCTTGCACGTCCCATTTCCCTTCGGCTGTCAGGCTTTAGAATGGAAGCAGTCAGGTCCACAGCTGGACCGCCTCTGACAGCACACCTCTGAGGATCTTCTTTCCTTAACTTGAAGATCCTAGCACTGTTCCTCAGGGGTGGAGTCCTGAGCTTCTGGGCTAAGGAATTATTTGTGAGCAGCTTGGTACAGCAGTCACATTGTAGGACATTTGGCAACCTTGGTCCTGTCTACTCAGTGCTACTTGCACCTCTATGTCCCTGTCACTGTTGCCACCAAGAATGCCTTGAGAGCTATGTCATTTTTAGACCGTACCTTATATATAATGTGTCACTTAAAAATACGCTGTCTTATATACTTTCTTAAGAAAGTGTGAACTTTGTTTTCCTGTGTGGGGTTAGTTTGACCAGACTGTAAATTAAACTCCTGTGTTCCATTTCTTTAATAGCTACAAAGCCCCAAAAAACAGCATGAAATGGTGTTCTGTTAATATTTACTCAAAAATGGATTGTTTATTATAAGCCTTCCCCTTTAACAAAACACAGGCCTTTTTTTTTTTTAACTCAGCCCTAAGAAAATTACATAACAATGAGGCACCTCTTGACCCTAGATCTTTCCCAGTCAACGAAAGGCTCTCACTGGCTGTCCCACTCACCAGAATCGAATGTCTATTATTGTGATTTAATTTAGAAATGCCTATTTTTCCACTGACTGGTTTCTTTGGGATCCAACCTAATTTTGTTTTAATCCTGAATCCATGGCTAATGGACACAGCTGAATGGAGAACTCTTGAGGACATGACATGCCTTTCTTTATGTCACCACTTCAGTGACTGCAGTTTCTTTACAGCCCTCTCTGGGCTCACCTGCTTTCTCACCATCAGGAGGCTTGCTCATTTTTTTTTGCTAACTCTTATTATGAAATATTCAGGCGGTCTTCCCCCGCAGCTTCCATTTTCAATATATATCGCTAAAATAAGTTTATTTAGTGACTTACTCTTCTGTTACAATTACAAACTTGATTTAGATATAAAAGAAACAGTGTTCTTAGACTCACATAGACAGATGCATATATTTACTTACCTTCCGGTTCTTTATTTCGTCCAAGTCATCATGATAAATTTAACATGAAGTTTCAGGGTCGCTCATGAAAATCTCATCTCCATTGTTAGTTGTGGCCTATATAGGTATTTCAGAAGGTAGTTATCTTCAGGGAATGGGCCTCTCCCCTGCCCTTCCCTTTAGTCAAAAGCTAAATTTTAACAAGCTCCTCCAGGGATGTGTGTGTTTGATAAAGGTGGAGGCACCTGCCCTAAACTGTGGAATGATGGGCTCTGCTACTGCAGTCAAATAAGGAACTGAGATTATGAGAAAAGTCAAGTCTTTCAGAGGTGAAGTGTGCTTCAATCCCTGGGTACAGATGGGTGATAATCATTTCAATATTCCTAGGGTACATATTTCGCTCAAATGTCCCATAAAACATCATGGTAACTTCAAATAATCCTTTCATATAATTTTGAGCACTGAAATAGTGTTTTTAGATGAGGTGCACCAACACTGTACTGCTAGGGTTGGGAAGTTAAACACAGTAGCCATCTCCATCGCCTCACCCACCCATCTGTGGCCAGAGGGCGCTCTAGGGGGGTACATGCCCCCAGAACCCTCATACACAACAAGGGAGTAGCTCTGCTGACATTCCACAAAGCACAGCCTGCTCTGACTTCCAAAATTCCCAGAGCAGCAGTGGAAAGTGGAATAGCCATTCTTGACAAAACTGAAGAATCGAGCTACAAAGTGGCTCACACTACACGGCCAATTAGTTCCTTCATCAAGGCACATCATCCCTTCAAGCTCTTGTTGTAGAAAAAAGTCTGTGCCTGCAAATAGGAACTCTCCCCCTCCCCTGCCATTGACTTTACAGGTTTAAATATAGATTTTCCTTTTTATCAGATTTTTGTCTTGAGCCCTCCTTGAAAAAGGGGAGCCAGTGTGTGTTTTCACCGTGCAGAGTGTTGAAATAACCCGGCCAGGGGGACTGACCAATGCGAACTACAGAAATTTGAAAACACCTACCATATCAGAAGCACTAATAACCAATACACAGATGGGGCTGAACTCAGGTTCACAGGTGTTTGAAATGAATAATATGGCCCTGCATGCTTTCTGCCTGTACACATATGCTTAGTGTTGTGGGGTTTTTTTAACATCACAAGGACCAGAGAAGCTGTCATTTGTCTCAAAGGCTGTGCAAATGGTCTCAGGTGCCTTCTGAATTCTGTTTTGTTTTTTCTCTTCTGAGTTTCACCGCACCATTCAGAGCTCCTTTGTATAAAACCAGGCTAGATGTTCCCTCATACTTATACCTTTCAAATATCTGTAGCTCACTGTTCTGTCCCTCAACTGAGATAAAGTATCTAGAAGGCACAGTAACATTAAAAATGAAAACTGAAAAGACACAGCGGAGGTACTGACTGATCCATCAGGGCCTGGATTTCTTTCCCCTGGTAACCATATGAACAGCATTTAAAAATAAATATTACAAATATTTTTAAATTCCTCTCTGAAGGAGAAATAAAATTGTGTACTATTTTCTTGCTCGGAAACAGATGGTTACATAAAGCTCACATCTCACCTACAATAAACATGTTTTTAATATAATGTAAATGCATTATTTACACTTGGATAATAATTTAGTGATTAATGCCATGAGGGAAGTTACAAAGTTTCAAAGTTTAATGTTTTTTATTTTCACAAAATAAATCCCGATGCAAGCCCCGGCAAAGAGTTCAAAAAAATATACAGGGCATCATTCAATGTAGGACTGACTTCTGAAGCTCTTAAATTTTTCAGAGAATCATATATGGGTCACTAACCACACAGCGCTTATGAAGAGAAGCACAGGGAACAATGAACCGGTGGGGAGAAAATCGAATGCAGCCTTCAATGCTGCTTCAGCCACTGGCTATCTCTTGTAAAGAGCTGAAATTTCAGCAATGATACCTTTGGCGGCACTGCATTAATAATAAAGCCCTAAACGATTTCATGAGGGCTGGTTCTATAAACCTTTCCTGTGACTGAGACAAGTCAATAGTGAATCCTAACTGAGACGCCCAAGGTGAATAGAGCAGAGCGGTGGGACACAAGCACCTTGCTGCTTGTCAGCTGCCTGAAAGCAACCCCCACTGCTCCAGGAGCACGTCACTGTCACCTTGGTGTTTTTAGTGAGATCTCATAACTGAGGGATAAGCCGTGGGGGCGAACTTGTATCAGCTGGGCAGGGGAGGAAGTCTATAGAACATCTGCCCCTTCCCAAGCCTGCTAAGATGATAAATAGAACACTGAAGCATTCTTTCATATCCTCCTTTTATACACTCAAACCCATTAACATTAAGAAACTGTCATGTATGCTCAATAATCAAGCAAACTGGAGAAGGAGCTTGGGCAAGATACAACGCAAGTTGATAGAAAAGACCACTGGATGATGATGATGATGATGATGATGATGATTGAGCTCTTACATAACAATTACTGGAAACAATGCTCTCTATGTAGTTTCTCAGTTAATCTGTATAACAAGCCCATGATGTACTATTATTATCCTGAATTTACAGGTGATTACATGGAAGCATAGAGGAATTAACAAACATGTCCAAGGCCATGCAGAGAGTAAACAGAAGCAACTGACCTTCCCTGGAACTTCAATCCTGAGGGAAATATGCAAATGACAAACCTAATCTGCAACATCTCTCTCATTCTTTCTTCTGGTGCAAAATTTAAAAAAAAGGGAAATAGTACTTTTAAAGCTGAGTAAAGTAACTGCTTTGTGGTTTCGGGTTTTCTGACCCATCTTCTCCTCTGCCCAACTTCCACCACCCAAATTTTGTCTCCTAGCAAAGGTCAGGAATGAAAAGCTAAGCAGGGCGGGGGAGCATAAGAGTCATCCAATAGGACAGGCTGATGGGGAAATGGGATGATGAGATTGCTGGTTGACTCTTCCTCTTCCATGCATGTTTGTGTTTCCTGACTTCTTATGACACATTAAGACTCATCAAATCAGCTGAAGAAGGTACATCAACAGCTCTGGGAGCATTAACTCAGATTTCCAAAAAGGATCCTCTATCAGAAAAAACAGAAATTTGGGTAAGAAAATGCTATATGATGAAACCAGACTTACTTTGTCCAATGGAAAACTGCTTAATATGACATTCAAGCTTACACCCTCTCTCACTCCTCTCTATCTAACTCGGAGGATAACTGAGGTTTTCAGATTGAGTGTCCACCGAGAACAGCCATGGGCATGAAAGGCTTGCATCGGGCATCAGAAGACTCTCCCAATGACTGATGATGAGCCAACGCAATAATACAACTGCTGAAATACCTGCCAGTTCTAAGAGTCTCCAATTCTGTAATAGAACCTCAGCAAGGTCAGTCTTTCCTTATAAAGTTAGATAGAGTAAGGTACTAGAAGCAGAGTGGGTGCAATTCAAATGTTAGTAATGACAAAAGCCATAGGCCAGCCTTCCATTTAGTATTTCAACTGGTTGTTGCTCTCCATCAGCAAAGAATTGACATGACAGTGTGTAAGTAGCCCGGTTACCATGCTTGGTTGCCAGGACACGTAAAGGATCAATCCAAATGGAATAATATCTACAGGTCATCCCCTCAGAGCATTTCTACCCTTTCTACCCCTCATATCCTACCCCTGTCGCTCAAGGTCTTTGTTTATAGTATCTCTAAATTATCTACTGCAGTGTTCATATGGAAACTTGATTTAGTGAAATCACATAAAGGGGGAGTGGGGGTTGCTATCTTTTCCATATAAAAATCACAGCATACGTTAAAAAGAATGAAATTCTGACACATGCCACAACATGGATGAACCTTAAAACCAAGCTGAATGAAATAAGCCAAGCACAAAAGGACAAATATTGTTTGATTCCACTTCCTATGATATGAGGTACCTTAACTAGGCATATTCATAGACACAGAAAGGAGGCTGGAGAGTACCAGAACCTGGGGGGTATGATGGGAGTTATTACTCAATGGGCAAGGTTTCTGTTTGAGATGATGAAAAAGCCCTACAAACAGATGGCAGTGATGGTAACAAAACACTGTGATGTATTTACTGTCAATAAGTTGTACACTTAGAAACAATCAATTTTGTTATGTATACTTTATACTAGAATTTAAAAATGAAAAAGATCAAAGCATATGCTACCTGTTTCATGAATGCCCAAAATGAAAGGAAAAAAGTGCCCCATAATTTCTCCTTGAAACTAGTATAAATGACCCACAGACATGGACAACAGGGTGGGCACTGACTGTGGGAGAGAGGGCAGGGCAAGGGAGAGAGCTGAGGAAAAATGGAACAACTATAGTAGAACAACAATAAATTAATTTTTAAAAAACAAAATAAAATAAATTTCTCCTTGAAAGCTTTTAAAAGGAAGTAGATGGTAAGTTCCTCAAGGGCAGGGGCCAGATCCATTTTACTTAATGATAAACCGTAGTTACACTACTACACAGTAAAATCTGCATAAATGTTTGTAGATGGTTAACTGAAAATAGACAAAGGACTCTCCTAAAGGGGAAACAGAATATTCAAAAAGCATTACATTTATTTATTCACTAGAAAGTATAATGATGGTGCATAGTCCAGAGAAAAATGCCAATGCTGTTTCATCTAAGCTCCTTTAGTTCAAGGAAGAAAGTGTATTTATTTCTTCTGTTCTTCCGAACAACATGTCCTGCAATTTCTTACACACGACAGAGGAATAAAAAATTCATGACTTTCAAATCAGTGTTATATTATTGCTCTGCTATTTATCCCCCCTTAGAAAATTACTTACTTTTTACAGATGTACAACTCCTTCTGTCACAGGGTGAAAGAATAAACCTCGCAGCTTACACAGTGAAGGTAAAAATATAAATAGCTAGACTACATCACTCTCAGAAAAAGAAACAGCAAATGCAGGGCACATCATTTTCTGAATAGAAGAAAAAGTTCATTTAAAATAAACTTAAGGAACAACTGAAGGATGGGAAATAAAAGATGAGTTAAAATGTCTAAACAGAAAAATATCCAAACTCTCTTTGAAAAAAAAAATTCAAATATTCATTCCCAAAAATAAAGGTCCAACCTTTACAATAAACAGTTGAGTATATACAAAAGCAATATTGAAGGCTCCTCCCCACAAAAAGAAATTGTAGTGAACCCTAATATATTATCAATATTTCTCTCAATTAGCCTATCAAGCAATCAGGCATTTTTTTCTTAAAAATGCCTATGTCACAAAATTATATACAACTGGCTCATGGCCAGCATGCTACAGCAAGTTCTGATGATGTTCTCAACTAATACTCACTACCTGCATCACTTATATTTTACAGGAATTAATTAGTTAAATATATATAAGTAGAATATTTTTAAAGCAAAACATCAAATGCTGACATCCTTAATATTCAGCACCCATATAATAGGTGCATCTTTACAAATTCAGCAGGACCATGTGATGTAGTTGCCTCACTTTGAACAGTATTAAAACATGCCCTTTAACTTCAACCCACCCTACCCACTATACTCTGTGCCAATTAACAAAGAAAATAGGAATTCAACCTCTGTAGCTATATCAAGGTTTACATTTCTGTCTCTCCACTGTTATCTTCTTCACAATCTGGTAAATATCATTTTTGAAGTAGCCTGTCTGCTACTCCAGTCCTTAGTGCAGCAGGGGTTCTCCATTTGCATCCAAAATGCTAATAGTCCACTATCGGAGGCAGTACTTCAGGCAGAACTGCATGAAGGATCAACACTTCCATGTAGGAAAGCATAACCACTACAGGTGTAATGATACCAAACACCAGCACATTGATCTCTGCCAGGCAGCACACACTTAAAGCAGGTACGTTTCCGTGCTCCACAGGGGAGGCGGGGGGGGATGAGCAAGGAGGAAGCCGCGGATCCCAAACATATCAGGGATGTTTATTTCACTCCGATCCAACCCAGCTAATTCAGAGGCATCAGTTTACCCAAATGAAAAGAGTGGTCTCCCGTCCTTCACTAGCTTGACTCAGGGCACGCAGCCAAGCCTAGCCAAGCAAAACAATCTGTAAGGTGTCTTTAGGCTGCAATAAATAAGACAACTTTCAGAAGAAATAAGACTCGGCTATGGCAAAGAAGCCCAGTCTCGAAACCTCTCCCTCATCTTCTCACTGCTGCTCGTGTTTACAAACTACAAGCAGTAGCCCCCAGAGCCTCCAGAGACTCTCCCATGAGTAAACCTCCTGTCAGATCCCTAATTTAAATACCACCTTGATCGATCTCTGATGGTTTTGGCAGTTAAATGGAAGGGGATGAGTAAAATGACATGCATGAAATGAATTCTTTTCAAGTTGTAAAGGAGTGAGTCAGGATTCAGACTTGCCGAGATGTTCCAAATTAAAACCCCTGCTTCTCATTTTAGCGTCCGCCCTCTTACCGTTCTGCTGCTGTCTCCCTTAGGCTCAATTCACCTGGAACTCCTTCTCATGTCTCTAGCAGTGGGTTTGCACCAGGCCAGGCGCATCCAGTAACTGAATGCACATCTTTCTGCACTAGCAAGCTGAAATGGTACGGCCGTACTACAACCAAGACAGGGGGAAGCAAAAGCAGAAGCAAAAAAAAAAAAAAACCACACACACACACACACACAACCCAGAAATCACCCCAGAGAAGCTACTCTTGGTGCAATCAGACAAAAAACGGTTCAGAAGAACACAAAGGGCATGCTAACATTCAGTAACAATAGCTTTAACAGTGCAATTTTTTCCCCAAAAAAAATCTAATTTTTTTTTTCTCCAAACACGATGGACTTGCCTGTGGAGTTCTCAGGAAGGCAGAGTAACCGGGCTCTGCAGCAGCATTGCAGCCAAAGTAGCTGTGCATATGCTGCCCAGGCAATTCACCACACACTGTCTCTTCAGAAAGGTATTGATTTGCAATGCAGAGCTGCTTCAAAAGAAGACAGAATTGGAGCCAAACAGCTAATGGTGATTGCATGGGAGGAAAAACATTTAATCAAGAGGATGCACCTCATCATGTTCAATTCAATTTTTTAAAAGCACTGGAGAAAGCCAGCAAGTATCTTGAGTGACAACCCCATTAAACAATAATCGGAGGTCCCACAGAAGGCCAAGTTTAGGCTACCATCATTCATGCTGCAAAAGCCACTAAAATGGTTTAATGGTTCTATGTGCATATATTTTTCATACACAAGTGGGGCATAATGAGAACCCTAAAATAATAACGCACCAAGCATGGGAGGTGAAAAAAATGCACAGGTCGCATTGATGGGCTAAAATGATAAAATACAGTCATGAGCCTGCAGAATGCTTGGTGGGTTAGGTTCAAAACACTCTCCAAAGTAAAATGCCAACACCAGCCAGATCTATGTCACTGGCTTTAGGCTAATAGTGTCAAGTCATGCCATATGGTGCTGGGTGGCGAGGAAGAATGCCAAACTGCTACTCTCACAGCGCCCCCTATGGGAGAGTGGGTGATTAACAGTTCATCCTTGTTTCAAGTATTTCCCGTTCTCGGGAAACAGAACCACAAAAGGGCATAAATTAGATTAAGACACAAGGAAACAACTGAGAAATATGCAGGGAACTAAAACAAAAAATCAGACATGAAATGTGACCTCATAGATATTCAGTTAATTAAGAAACTAAAGTACAAGGGGAGGTAACTATTGCGTCAGTGATGAGTGGCCCGTATTCTCAGAGCTCCCAGGACTGAGTGCACACTTCTAAATTGGAAAGCTGAGGGAAAAGCATTTTCCCTTCACATCCTAATTGGTTTAAAGGAATTATCTTCCCCATCCCCCATTTGCAAACCATCTTTACTTTACCTTCATCCTTCTGAGACCGTGAAGAAACAGAATTTTATTTCTTTAGCAACACACACACACACACAAAAAAAAAAAGCTCACTACAAAATCTTACCAAAAGTTCTTCTTCAAACACAAATAGTATGTACACCCTTCCTCCCCACACACAGCCAAGAGGGCTATCGCCTTTCTATCTGGAAACCATTAAGTTATAGGAATATCATTTCTGCCTAGCAAACGTCATTTCAATACGTTTTTCAAAAATCTGAGGTTTTGTTTATGATTGCTCAACCCTCCAGGTACAAAGACTCCTTTCAGAACCAACAGCACTTCTTATTTGATTGAATCTTCAGGATTTAGTCACATGTTGCCTCATAAAACTTTCCTGAATTATTGGCATTTTCCCTCTTTTGAAGCCCTTGAGGAGCAAATGGTATCAATGGCATAATTTTATCTTAAGATTTTATTCAGCAAAAAGGCGATGAATGTAATACAACAACAATTAAGAAAAAGATTTTATTCATTATTTTTAGAGAGTAGGGCAGGGAGAAAGGCAGAGAGGGAGAGGCATCAATGTGTGGTTGCCTTTCACCTGCCTCCAGCTATGGACCCAGCTAGGAGACCTGGCTTGCAACCTGGTTATGTGCCCTGGCTGGGAATCAAACCAGTGACCCTTGGGTTCACAGGTCAGCACCAATCCACTGAGCCACACCAGCCAGGGCCAACAGCATAATTTTTTATTCCCCCAAAGCACATGACACAACACTAGGCATCTAGCAAAGATTAAATAAATATTTAACAAATTAGAATTTCACAACTCCATATTTTAGGGTGTTGGTAATCTCCCCTCCCAAATCATTTCATGTTCCCTAAGGAAAATCCACATTAGAAGTGTTAACTTTAGTAACTTAACTAAGTAGTTCCTATTTTCTATAGAGTTGGTGGATAAGAGCATGCACAGCATTGGTATCCACTATACTATCCTGTATAAAAGCCAAAAAAACACAACATTTCTCCTTTATTCTTTAATTTATTCATTTGCAAAGCATGCACTGCTGTACCCCAACAATGTGAACAACCATGATCTCTGCATTCCAGGGAAAGCAAGGGACCCTGACCAGTGTCATCCTGCAAACCAAAAAGCTGCCAGTTCAATTCCTGGTCAGGGCACAAGCCTAGGCTGCAGGTTCAGTCCCTGGTTGGTGGGCATGCAAGAGGCATTGATTGAGGTTTCTCTTCCACATCAAGGTTTCTCTCCTTCTCCCTCCCTTCCACTCCAGAATCAATAAAAGAAATTATTTTAATTTATAAAAAATAATAATAAAGCGAGTGATCACAACACACTGAAGTGAGTGTTCCCAGAGCACTTTCATCAGACACAAATAATGTCCCTCAGTGGCTCACAGAAGGCTTCACGGAGGAGGCAGCATAAGCTGAGGCTCCCAGGCACTGCCCAGGAGGGGATGAGCACCTGAGGAACAGTGGGACAGGATTATCGGGTCGGAGGCCTAAAACGGGACGCTGTCTGAGGAAACCACTAAGCCATGCACAGTGGTGGCAGCTATGAAGGCTGGGGGAGAGATGACCAGGCCACAGCATAACGGGCACCAGAAGCCCCACTAGGAAATTACACATTTTTTTCCTACAGGAAGCTGCCATTTAACTAATAGAAGGGCACTAAAGGATTAACAGCAGAAGAGTGGCTGGATGGGATTTTTCACTTTACAATGGGGTAACTTACAGAAATGGTCGGAGGAGTGAGCGAGGGGAGGGGAGGGGCTATCTGGGAAACTATGGCAATAGTTCAGTCAAGGCCCTGAGCTCAAGCAACGAAAGTGAGGATGGAGAGACAAAGGAGAGGAGAGACATCCAGGAGGAATGACTTGTCGAGTGACTGGACATCGGGTCCAACAGAAAGGGAAAATCCAAGCTCAACTGAATTCTTGGCATAATTAGGTTAAAGGTAAGTTTACAAACTGAAGAAGTGGGTATAGGAAGAACCAAAGCTTAAGGAGAAGGAGAAATTATCTTGAATTCCATTTTTATACATGTGGAGTTTTAGGGATGGATCTTCGGAAAATTCACGACGTACATCTGGAGGACGTCACTGACTGAGGCCTGGGGAGGTTGGGCCACCATTTAGCCTGGGCGACCCCTGAGCGGGGTACACACAGTATGCACCACACTAAGCTTCATGCAGAAGGGACAAGTTTTCTTTTCCATGAAGCTGATCCCTGCCCCAGGAATCTTTGCTTTTGCTGCTCGGTCTGCCTCGTAGGTTCTTCCCCAGCCAACTCCTTCTCGTTCCTCAGTTGGATCTCAGGAATCTCCACCTCAGGGTCCTGCTCAGGGTCCCCCCTTCTGTTGCTGCTCCTCCCTCCCTATGACATTGCCTTGGTCTGACTTCACCATCAAGTCAACCTTATCGATTTGTTTGTCTTCCTCCCCTAACAGGATGTGAACTGCTCAAGAGTAAGATGAACTTCCACGCACTCGTTCTGCATCTCCCCAGCCCCTGGAACAGCACTCGGTGCTTGTCAAGTAAACAAATATCAGAAGGAGCAGTTGATGGTGGGAGTTCAAAGTAATTCTTTGAACTCCTGTAGAGTGGAATGGACAGGGAGCCTGAGGAATGTGTGGGGCAAAAATGAGTGTCAATAAATGTACACAACTACACAAGAAGTTTAGCCACAGAGCAGAAGTGTGGGGACTAGAGGGCAAAGCTGCAACAAATTAATCATTGCATTCCCATCACACAGGATTCACAGTCCACTCCTATGAAGAATATCATTATTAAGGGATATCGAGATGTGAAAGCATACCATAAAAGAACAATAGAAGAGGTTAAAATAAAGGGTCTATCTTTAAAGACAAGAGATAAAAAGTCTTTTGTGAAAATAGCATCTCGGTGGACATAAAAGAAAAGGCAGGAAAGAACACTGCTGACAAAAACCGCTAAATCTGACATCTGCTTAGGTCATTTTTGCAGAAAAGTCAAAATTAATTTCTTGAATTGCCTGGCCTTGTATGTGATGTTTAAGAATTCTAAAGAGTTGTATGCACTTCTTTGATTTTTCAAAGGACTATAATAAACCCAATCTGATCTTCAGTTGATGATGAGGTCAATGACGAACATACTGACAGCCACCAATCACTGGCATCAACGTGTTTCTCGGCTTCATTTTTATGGTTTGTTCTCTCTTTGCCATTATTCCTTTCTGCGCCTCCTCCTTCTAACACCACCGCACTCTTCTCAGTCTTGTCAGAAGCGTCTTCAGCCATCCTTGTACTGTGCAATTAGACAGTCAAGTTAATTGGAAACTATGAGAACAGGGGTTTGAATTAATAGATGGGTTCAAAGCAGAGCTAGGAACTTTCTCCAGTGTGGGAAAATATTTGCCTAGACACCCACCACAGGCTGTGCGCTATAGACCTTGAGGTTCTTCTCACCTGGAGCTACCTCAGATGTAGCAAGCCACCAGCCGCCTAACCTTCACTTACATAAGTGGGATATTTCACATAGTTGGGCCATACCTCTTCTGACCCCACCCCCACCAAATAAAGGAGCTGGGGAAAAAGAAGTAACTGAAGAAAGAAGTAGAGAAAGACTTTAACTGAAAAAGGAAGAAAAAAGCACTCAAGTTTTTTTTTTTTTTAATAGGAAAGAGTAAAGACTACTTTATGCATATAAATCTAATACAAGTCACCTATTTTATCAATTAATTTCATTAAACCTTTAAGCTTTTAAAGAGGGAAAAATGATAAAGAAAACATAACAATTTCCCAAAGCCAGTTTGAATTTCAAATTATTGTAATTCCATGTAATTTCTTTCTATTGTGAACTTTTACAGTGACATGTTCTGGATATGACTGATTAAAAATGTTCATGAGGTTTTAGAAAAGTTAGACTCTAATTTTTTTTTAAATAAGCCCTAAAAATTTTAGGACTTAATTCTTCCCAATGAATGACCATCATTACTTACGCTCCTATATATTCAAAGAAACCTTAGTTACTTAAAATGCTTTCTCAATATACTCTGAAGGAGTTTGAATTAAACGTTTAAAAGCCATTACTTAACCACAATAGCAAAAATATCCATATGTCATTTCCAATTTTATCAGTAAACACACATAATTCTATCGCAGCCAGATAAATTTGTTCCCCAAAAAATACTGCTTTCTGTTAAATCACACCCTAAAAACAAGAAGGCTTATAGGGAAAATAAGATTGAGGGCAGACCATTCAAACCCTAATGTGTCCAGAACATTAACTAAAAATAAGACACTCCTATAAAACACCCAAATGGGCCACATCTTCTTCACCTTCCCCCTTCGCTACAGTGCTAACACTGGAGCTGATGGAGAACAGATGCTCTAGTTTTGTTTCTTGCATAGAGATATATCCTATATTGGGGAACTGCAGAAATACGTCCAAGTGAAAAAAGGTCAGTGATGAACTTCCTATAGGCTGGAAATTAAAGTGCAAAGACAAACTATAATAGAAGAACTTTAAATTATGTTAGTAAAAAGCAGCACAGAAGGTTGACATTCATAAACCTAATAACAGAAAGCAGGTAGATGCAGATTACAATAATAATTAAAAAAAAAAAAAAAAAAAACCGGGCTGAGGAGGGGAAGGGTTTAGCGAAGAACCTAATATGAAAGACCCATTGACAGGGACAACAGGGTGGCAACTGACTGTGGGAAAGGGGATGGGGTGGGGCAGGGGAAGGCAATGGGGGGCAAACGGGACAATTGTAATACAACAATAAATTATTTTAAAAGAAGTAAATAAATAAATATAAAGATAAGCCTGCCCTGGCCAGTGGCTCAGTTGTTTGGAGGGTCCCCCTATACAACAGAAAAGGCTGCAGGTTCAATCCCCAGTCAGGACATACACTTAGGTTGTGGGTTCAATCTTCACTCAGACATGTACAGGAAACAGCTGGTCGATGTTTCTCACATCCCTCCCTCTCAAATCAATAACATCCTCGGTTGAGAATTTAAAAAGAAAAAACACAGGCCTTATTTTTTGCCTACATTTCAAAAATCTGAAATCTGACATCCAAGGTTTCAACCTACTCCTCTTTAGAGGGCAATTTTCTTCCTCCCTGCATGTTGTGTTTCTTGGTTGTCTGCCCTCAGTGATCCCAGGTCTGCACCTCAGTCTTTGCTTTCTTCAGTTACACTTCTAGTCCTTTTCTCACAAGACTTGTATTTGCATTAAAACGCACATTAAATAGTTTCTACATACATATGCGTACACAGTTATGTAGTTATGATTTACTCAGATGATGACTTACAACATGCATGGGCACTTCCATGGCCCCATACTATGTTTCCTATTCAAACCCCAGCAAAAACACAACTGCATTTTTGATGTGGTGCCATGTCCCATGTGTGAAATGGAGTGGAAGACTCAGCTACACAAGGGATTTTACCATGACCTCATTCACAAAAGAGCAGTACCAGAGAGTTCCAAATATGCAGCACTAACATGATCTGAGAAATGCGCATTAAATGACAAGACTTCAGTGGCAGACAGAAAATCCTCAGTAGCAGCAGGAAGAGAGGCAGGAGGCTGTGAGAACAGATGTGAGGATTTTCTCTCCTGATGTCAGGGAGCCAATAAGGAGCGAGCCCACAAATCCAGGACTATGACAAGGCTTCTCAGGGAGCTAGGGCTCATTTTTAAAAACTTACTGAAGTTTTTGAGTTAACTATGAAAAGGGGAGACAAGGTTTTCTGGTTCAGGGGTATAAAGCAGCTTCATTGGTTTTAGGAGCTTTATCCCAGCTTTGTAAAATGTCACTTAGTAAGAAAACCAGGAAAAAAAAATTCAAAAGGAAGAAAGTTTCCTGCCAAATGGACAAATAAGAAATAATGGGACCTGCCC
>PVIW01000810.1:226902-390660 GCA_004026585.1 Noctilio leporinus
CGGCCTGCGAACCCAAAGGTCGCAGGTTCGATTCCCCAGCCAGGGCACATAACCAGGTTGCAAACCAGGTCTCCAGTCAGGTCTGTGGCTGGAGGCAGGTGAAAAGCAACCATACATTGATGTCTCTCTCCCTCTCTGCCTCTCTCCCTTCCCCTCTTTCTAAAAATAATGAAATAAAATCTTAAAAAAAAAAAAAAAAGAAAGAAAGAATGGCAAATTACAGTTGACATTTTTTAATCTAGGAACTCCCTGACACTAATTCTAGTATATATTTTATAATATTAAAATAAAAAGTATTCATTAAATAAGTTGCTTCCTTTGTCTTACTCTATTCACCTAAGAAACAAAATAAAATAGGAATTAGGACCATGGGAAAGAATGAATAACAATACTGTACATTCAGTAATAAACTCTCAAATAATGAAAAGATAAGTCACAAAGGAAATTAAAATAGACTCCTATGTAATTTAATTAACTTTCCTGTGGCCCATGTCTTAGTATTTGCCTTTTCAACTTAATGCTGGGGTATTAATTTAGATCAGTCTAAAACTACACATGCATCGCCCTCAAAGAACAGAAAGCAAACCCAAGTCACCACTTTTCCAAGGAGGAATCATCAGATGACCCTACCACTAGTCCAGTCTCACCGGCATAAGAGAGAACGAGGTTCCCTGTTTTAACTTACCTCCTACACTCCTTCTGTAACCAGTAAGGCAGTGACCCCAGCGGCACACGAATACAGGTTGAATCCCTCTGCCACTCGTGTGGAATGCTCTCCTTGAGTGGTTATTAGGATAAGGTAAGTGTCTGGGATGGCTCCTGACCAATAGCACCCCCTGGAGCACAGCGGGGGCTGCACCCTGGCCAGGCCAGACAGCCATTCTGGGGACTCTTCCAACCAGAACTGAGTTGCACCTCATCCCTCCTCACCTGATGGTGGCAAAGCAGAAGAAGTATTTGATCAGGAGCCAGCAGCGTGCGTGTCTCTAGCCCTGAAGAGAGGCTGGACTGAAATCCTGAAACCACGAAGGATAAGAGCCTAGAGATGAGGGCAAGAGACAGACAGCACTGGACACATGACATGCCCGGTCCCAGCCACGCAGGTCCTCCTTAGCTTTTAGGAGCTTTATCCCAGCTTTGTAAAACTGCCCTAAGTTAGAAAACCCGGGAAAAAAATTCAAAAGGAAGAAAGTTTCCTGCCAAATGGCCAAATAAGAAATAAAGGCAAATTACAGTTGACATTTGTAAATCTAGGAATTCCCTGACACTGACTCTAGTGTGTACTTTAAAATATTGAAAGAAAAAGTATTCATTTTCATGCCTGGCTGCCTGACTTTCCAAAGTGTGGCTGCTCTGCCCTTATTTCTATTCCGCCACACCATCCTCCCGATGAATCCCTTTTGTTTCTTTAGCTGCTTCAGGTTGATTTTCAGGTCCCTGTAACCAAGAGTGCTAGTACCCACGGAAATACATACACAAAAGGATGCAGAGCTACTGTGAGGCACTAATATCAAAGCTACAGCTAAGTAACTAACAGGTACATTGCTTTGAAGTCTAGGAAAAAAAGAGACAAGGCTGATGTTGACTGATGTGACAGAAGGAATGGGTTTAATAGCAGCCAAAGGTTTTTACAAAGCTACTACACGCCCACAATATATAATAACATTTCTATAAATGTATACTAGCCCTGGCTGGTGGTACAGTGGATAAGGTGCCGGCTTGTGAACCCAAAGGCCGCTGGTTTGATTCCCCAGCCAGGGCACATAACCAGGTTGTAAGCCAGGCCTCCAGCCAAGTCTGTAGCTGGAGGCAGGTGAAAGGCAGCCATACATGGATGTCTCTCTCCCTCTCTGCCTCTTTCCCTTCTCCTCTCTCTAAAAATAATAAATAAAATCTTTTTTTAAATGTATACTAAATGATATTTTTAACATTTTAACTTACAGGGGAAATTGTATAACTGCAATAAGTCATGTGGTATCACCTATTAATCAGTTATTGGCGCCTTTTGGAAGCCTGAATACTTAGACCGATTAATTGAACCAGGCACCCAAGTTGCTGTGGTAGCAAGTATTCAACTTCTAGGCCCATTACCTACAAGGAAATAAACTGACTTCGCCTTGCAGACTTCACTTAAAACATTTTGGTAAATATCACCCCCCACAAGTAGCTAACAAGTGTCATAGGAATTATGAAAGGGAAATCAGTTTGGTGGCACCAACTCTGGGCTTTAAAAGCTTCTGGTTATGAAAGAAAGAGAGTTATTAAAAATTAAAGAAGTGGATTTTGGAAAAAGCCACAAAGGTACACTAGGGAATTATGGAACATGTAAAGAAAGCACTAAGAAGACATTATGAAGTAAACTCCATTTTCTGTATTTCATTACTAAAGGACCTGTCACATTCTATTCATTTGCCAACCATTTATTAACCTTTGTATTATTACTACAGGGGGTATACATATGAAAGAGGCACAACTGCTCTCTCACAGACACACAAGTAAATATAATATAAGAAATAACTGCTGTAGAAGCACTAAAGAAAATCGCATGGGAGTTCAGAAGGCAGGAGGCCTCTGAATGATGGATCAAGCAGAACTGGCAGTTTTTCGCTTTTGGTAAAATCAAATTCTGAATACTAGAGTCACAAAGAATTCAATAGGTTAAGATGTTGGGGGCAGGGGGAATGTATATCCAAAAACTAGCAATAATTACTCTTACCACAAGAATTGTTATCTATATCTGGATGTAATTTGATAATTTCACAAAGAACCTTTGCAATACGGTAGGAGCAGAGCCTAGAAGAGTTGAACAACTTCCGAGATTTGAACCCTCATGAACAACGCTTCTTTTCTCCCCTCTCATGAAGGTCACTTGGATGGATTCCAGGGACTCCCGGCCCACTGCCTCCCCGTATGCTTCACAACTGTGTTTTCTCCTAGTTATGCTCGATGCAGACAGCCCAACTCCTCTTCCATAGTCACTCAGGAAAACTGCGCTTTCGGAACTGCCGCAACAGCCAGTCACAGGGCACTTGGGGGTCCTCTTTCCCTCTCATTCCTCTCCCCAATATTCATTCCAATTTAGGAAAGATGGAATTTTACTTATCACAAAACGAAGGCCATTGGAACAGCTTAGTTTTATGAATCCTCCCTTAAAGCACCAGATTTCCTCAACAGTCATTCTTAACTGTTCAGGAAGATTCAGTTCATATTAGTTCACAGCCAAAATTCATACATACTGACTGAGCCCATCACGACCAATTTCTTCTATGGGCACATGGCACCAGCCAGGCCACCTGACTTCAAGTGCCATAACCCAACGCAGGCCCACCTTAGTTCAGGTATTTTCCCTCCACCCTCCGAGGTTCTTTAACTCAGAACTCTAGGGGATGAGACAGGTTTCATTGGAGAAAAGAAACATCGTGGAATGCAACCATAAAAACAGGTACTCACTTCAAATAAGTTCAGATGCAGAACAGCTAGTGGAGAAGATCATGAGCTCAAAACCTGGACAAACCCAGCCCTGGTTTGATAGCTCAGTTGGTCAGAGTGTCATCCCAGTACGCCAAGGTTGCGGGTTCCATCTCTAGTCAGGGCACACCCAAAAATCAACCAATGAATGCAAAAAATATTTAAAAATAAAAAGAATTGAATGAACCTGGGCCAATCTGGGCCTTTGGCAAGATACCTAACTTACAAGAATAATAATATAGGTAATAATAATAATAGTAATAACAGTTCATATGCTTTAGAGTGTTGCTGTGAGGCTAAATAGTGTATAAACTGCTTAGAACATGCTCAGTAAATCAAAGGCTTTTACATCGCAGCAATAAGCATAAAGTATATTTAGAGGTGACTAAGCACACTAAGTCTTTAGGCACCATTGACACCCCTTTATCCCAGGGCCCATACTCCTACATGATGTCTGGTTCTGGTCTCCATTCTCCTGCTTCACATCAGCTGGAGCACTGCCTTCCGTATCAGCTGTGGGCTCTCAGACTCATTCCCTCAGTGAATCCCCAAGTCCAACAGTTCCTATTGATTTGATTTTACTTCAGTATCTATATTTCTATTTTGATTGCCAGTACACTGCTTTTGCAGGATTCCATGAAATTCAACCACTTTTTTAACAGCTACAGGTGCTATCTTATTTATTATAGCCTTTCTTCTTGATAGGTCCTTTGACTAAAGATAGAAGGAGCTATTTATAGTTCTCGATGAGTTTTAATGAAAAAACTTAGCTCACTCTCATTCTCATTCTCTCTCAAATTTCTTACTTTTCTATATTTCTCCATTATAACTACAAACCTGCAGGTTTACTGAAGAGATTAGAATAAGAGATTTTGCCACCATCAGAACATACAAGGGTATTTTCAGGAGTAGTGAGTGCTTGGAAAGGTAAGTTTTACATTTCTCAGCAGGAAAATCAGACAAAGTAATGTATTCTTACCTGGTTGCCACTTGAAACTCTGAACAAGAGAAGATTTTAAAAAACAAAAACTCATCAAGAATCAATTCTGTCAATAGCGACCATGTAACTTTCTCAAATAAAAAGTTCTAAATGAAAGACACACGTTTCTAAAACTGAATTTAAAGATGTTTTTAAAAGATTGGTGCCAATCAGTAAGCAGAATTCCATCTTACAAGATCAAACTAAACAAAATGTTCCCTCTGATCAAAGAAGGAATAAAATTTGGAGGCATCAGCTTTTAAAACATACACAAATAATTGGCTTATTAAAATCTGGTGGCTCACCCAGGATGGTATCTATGCAAAAGTGGAGTCTATAACAAGTGCTAAATCTCAATCACAGGAAGCCACCATCGTTCTGTTATCTCATTTACAAAGTGTTTTACCACGGTGTACAAACAGCACAAGGTAGGACAACCAACAAACTGCATTTTAAGAATTGGTACCATAATTAATGAGTGGCATTCATTATTGTGCTCTTATTGCAATTAGCAGGAAACTAAAGCAAGCATATACACACTAACATAATTAGTGTTAGAAAAGTGTGTAAAAGCCCAGGTGAAAATACCACAGCCACAGAACTCTGAAGATGACCCCTCTCCAACATACTCTCCACATGCACTGAAAATGTATGGTAAATGTGTATTTCTGTGGACAATTCATTTTAAGTAAAATTAACCCAACCCTATCATCCATCAGAACAAACATAAAGTAGCACGCGTGTATCTGCGACTTTTCTTCAAGTACTTTTAAATTTAAATATTTAAGTACTTTTTTTTAACAAGTGATATGTCCATCCAACACTTCTTTTTAATGGGAAAATGCTTAATTCTTTTGATTCCATTTAGGTATTCTAAGAGAATTAGAATACTACAACTGTCACCAATTTTGCTTCAGACATAGAAGCCCTCTTTAGAACTTTAATCCTGAAATTGCTTCTAGGTTTATAGAAAACCTCATGCAGGGCAGTTCAGCTTTCTATCAGTTCAAAGACACCATCTAACATCTGAGAAGTTAAAAGAAAAAAGCATGTTGTAAATGTACTAAAATCTGGTACTTCATAAAAAGATTTTAACACAGCAGAGATCATAAAAAGCTCTATGTCTTTCCATGACAATTTTCTCATGTTTATAGGGCCTGTAAACATAGGAGCTAAGGATCGCTTCAGCTCAGCATGTCCTCTTGTTTACCGATAAGAACATAGGAAATGACAAATGTCCCTTGATCCCTCAACCCTCTCAACTTCAACAGCTTCATTGCTACCGTTCCCTTTGTAACAAAATACTTCAAAAAATAGTTTACCTTCATTTCCATTTATGGGGAGGGGGGCTGGTATTGAGATATAATTGACATAATGTTGTATTAGTTTTAGGTTTACAACATAACCATTTGATGTATGTATGCTATAATGTGAAGTGATTACGATCCTTTCCTTACTCTGGTTTATACTCCTTGCACTTTACCTTGACCATTATATTATACTTCTGTTTACTGTCCATCTATCATTCTCACTAAAATAACAGTTCAATGGTGACAGAAATTTCTCTGTCTTGCTCACTTTTAAATCTCCAGGGCCAAGAACAGTGCCTGGCGAATAACAGGTGCTCGATAAATAGTTGTTGACTAAACACATGAATGAATCATTTCTATACTGTTACTCTTCAATAACTGGGGTAGATAATAGATATTTCAATAGTTTATTACTTTTATATATATGGTACAATGCCAAAAGAAATAATTAAAGATTTTTTAAGTTGAATTTTTAGAGCCTCCCTAATACTAGCTAGGAGATTTTTAGATAGAAGGAGCAGCATGGATACCACAGTGAGGTGGGAAATAGCAGAACATCTTTTGGGGAGTGTAGGTAGTTTCCCACGGAAGAGCTAGGGAACGCTGGGGGAAAAGGAAGCAGGACAGGTGAAAGGTGAGGCTGGGAATAAGGCTGAAAGCAGACAATGAGTGACCGGGAAGGGTTCTGTGTTTCGGTTTGTCTTGTAGCAAAGGCATTGTAGACAAGGAAACAGCAATAAAAACTTCATTTGGGAAAAATTACTTTTGCCACATAAAATTACATAACCCACGTAAATATGTCTGTTCTTAGTTAAGTAGAAGCTCAGCTGCTCAAGTTCTGCGTAGAAATAAGACATGCCATGTAAGTCTTAAATGATTATTTCACTTCTTGCCATCCCTACCTAAAAGGTATTCACAGTTTCTTGCTCACAAGTCTTTAGCTAATTTTCGAAATGAAACATTTTCTCAGCAGGTTTCTCTTCGAATATTTTCAACTTTTGATCAATTAGGTCTTTAATTTAAGAACATTTACATGAGAGTCTTTAATTAATGCACACTCCTAGTGTATGCACAGCGTATCAGTTAACTCCCTTATAATACTAAATATTAATAACACATTGGATAGGAAAATATTCAACAAGACTTTTCAGTAATGTTTTTTTAATTAGTAAAAAACTGGCATCTGATCATTCAGATAGTGAAATAGTCAAGAGTTTATCCAATATAAGCTTCCAATTAAAAGAGTTCAGTTAGTCAAAACTAGAGGCATATAAAAAGCCCTCCTAAGATTAAAACAGTAGATCTGACTTTAATATTTATTATTTAATTGTATAAATAAATTTAATATAGAATGTATTAATAGAGAATACTCTAAATAAGTTTCTTTTTAAATTAAAGGCCTTTCAATTACTATTAAATGATTTTTCTATTTTTTAATGATTGTTTGCCTTCTATTCCTCTTGGTTTTCTCTGTATCCTTAGTATTTATAATGTAAGCATTACTTTCCCTCTCACCTTAAAGCTTCCTCTCAATATCTCACTTAACAGTTACTCCGTCTTTGACTACTTCAAAAAACACCAAATCCCTACTACATGTCCAAGCACTAAGATGTAAAAATAAAAAGATAACAGTTCCAACCTAAAGCAGATCCTGATCATAGTGATCCATTCTTGCTTCTTTTCCACCCCTCAGGTATCCTCCACAGTGGGGACTATCCCTTTAATTTGTATGACCTATGTCCATCTGCTTTTACCTCCTTATGCAAGTCACTTCATTCCAATGACACACTTCAGCTTTCTCAAAGATTTTTCTTACATTAGCATCCTTATGCTATCAGTCCATTTTTATTTTTTTTAAAGTTGTATTCATTTTTACAGAGAGGGGAAGGGAGGAAGAAAAAAAGGGAGAGAAATATCTATGTGACAGAGAAACATCGATTGGTTGCATCTTATACGTGACCTGACCAGGGACCACGCTGGCAACCCAGGCCTGTGTTCAGACTGGGAATCAAACCAGAAACCCTTCACTTTGCAGGACGATACCCAACCAACTGAGCCACACTGGTCAGGGCTGAGTCCAAATTTTAAACGAAGAAACTAACTTTGACAAACAACAACTCTCCTCTGCTCAGCAACCGTTTATGATTAAGACCAAGTCAGAGAGGATCTCAAAAGGGAATCATTAAAAAGAATGAAAATATCAACCCTGGCTGGTGTGGCTTAATTGCGTGCGCATCACCCCGCAAACCTACAGGTCACCAGCTCCACTCCTGGTCAGGGCACATGCTTGGGTTGTGGGCTCAGTTTCCACTGGGGCGCACGCGAGATGAACTGAACAATGTTTTTCTCCTCGTTCTCCTTTTCTACCCCTCTCTCTAAAAAAGAAATAAATACATATTTTTTAATGGAATGAAAACAGCAGAGGACCCAAAGTCAATGACCAAGTGGATGCTCTTGCACTGATACGTCTTCATATGCACCTGAGATACCCGCTGAACTGAGCCTAAGGACAAAGAAGCCACGTGGCACAGTTACATCACAGCACCAAGGAGTTCAATTGCTGCTCTCCTGATCCACTCCCTTACCAGCCTTTCCTGAGAGTTCCCAAAAATACAACTATCAGTATATGGTGTGATAGGGGAAGCTAAAAGAAAGGTATAGGCACATGTTATTCATTACAAAGACTCAAGTTACAGGAGAAAGGGAGTCTCTGGAGCTGCCCTGGGGGAAGGTTTACATAGCGGGAGCTAATCCTGGCCCATTTTCTCCCAGTCAGCTTAACCATCACAAACTAGTGTCTGTTCCAGGACTCAGCACCAGCTTATCTATCTTTACCACTTCTGCTCAATAAATATTTAAGTATGAAGGAGTGGAGGTGTTTAAAATTTGAAAAACGACCTTTAGACACCAACCTTAATATTTACATTCCACAGAAGTCATTGCCTTTTTTTAATGCCTTCAGGAAGAATACACAGAGCAACCATTTCAAAACGGAAACAAAAGCAAATATGTACAAACCCTAAAATATTTCTTATGAGGGCATGAAAAAGAATTCTGGAATTTTACACACAGGCTAAATGAACTATTCTTTCATTCACATGCTTCACCATGTGGATGCACCTTTTCTGAATATACCACACAAGCTACAGAACCCTGCTGGCAAAATGTTTGTCTCCGGGGAGAACTTTTTCTAACTTGACAGAAGCAATACCTTGAATTTAAAGCAGTTTGTCTTTCTCATCATAACAGTGCAGTGACCTCTATGCAAAATATATTGAACAATGAAAGACAATGCTATAAGGCAGAAAATGAAACCTGGGTTTATGTCTACAAAGATGTCAGATCTATAACTTTCGAGTTCACACAACTGAAACAAAGAAAATATAAAACAGTCCTATTCATGTAGGAACCCCTCCTGGTGGTGATATTTCCCAAGGGAGACCCAGATACCACTGGGAAGCCAATTCTGACTACAAGCCTTCTTCACAAATTTTCTATGTTGTCAAAACATCAAAATAGATATATAGAAATGCTGGTGCAGTCAAAATAAGTCAAAAAATTACTACACATACACACTACTTGCTAATACAGTCCAATAAAATTTACACCCCGCAGTAAATTCAGAAGTTATTTAAATGAAAAGGGCATCAGCCTGAGATTCAGAAAGAATAAGTCCAGTATCATTTGTTAAATTCATGGGCAGTATTCTATAAATACCTATCGACTTGACTAAAGAGCTGTATGACCATGCAAGGGAGGTCTCAAGATCATTATTTCTTCTTCATAAACAAGCCAATGTGGCAATGAGGAGTGCTAAGTGGTTGACTTTATGATCTAAGACATAGCAAGGAAGCACAGCCTTCATTCCTTTCTCCAAGACTGGCAATGGCAGGCTCTAAGAGCTAAAAATAACCACCTGGGGCTTAAACCTGAAAAGAGACTCTCTTCTTGCAGCTCTGAGAAGGATCATCTTTATCCTGAAGGCTATACAGAGTATTGAAAGGGATTTCGCAGTGAGGGGCATGGTCACATTCGAGTCTTAAAAAGATCACTAGTAAGAATTTTAAGGATGGATTGTAGAGGTTTAAAATGAGCCACAGAAGGGAACCAGGACACTGTTGTAGTCATAGCATGAGTTACAGGTGAAAACTAAAACTGAGGTGATAGGAGTAGAACAGAAATTTGAGAAACAACACAAGAAATCAACAGGATGAGTATGTGAAGGAGAAGGAGATGCTATAACTGATGATGATGATGATGATAGCTGCAACTAATACTATTACCATTAAAATGTACTGGGTGATTCAATGTGCCACTAATTGTACTCTTTGTTCATTTTATCTCATTTAATCCTACTGCTTATCCTAGAAGGTGGGTCCTATTGTTTCCACTTCACCTATGAGAGAAAGGAAGCTTAGAGAGCTTGAACAGCATGTCCAAGATCATGTAAATGGTGAAGCCAGGATTCAAGCCAAAGCTTTAGACTACCAAAGCTACAAGGTAGGCCAAATTATTCCTTCTACTTCAAGCCTCCCAGCACTCTGAATTCATGGGAACTAGAAAGCATTATCTGCCTAAAAGTACCTAGAGTGTTTATTATAAGAAATATTATTAACTTTAGGGACTGGAAGTTCTAGCAGCTCAGGGATTCAATTGTGTGGAGTCCGTCCAGCACACTCATCTTCAAACACAGGAACCAGATAAGAACACTCCCTCCTTGCCTAGAAGACTTTTCTTTTTGCCAAATTTATATGAAATCTGGATAATTCTGATGTTTATCTGCAGATCTATAAACCTTTGAAGGACCCAAGAGCATGCTATCAGAGTCTATAGCATGTGTGCACATTTTAGGCCCTCATAAAGAGAAAATACAGATATTCCAAATGGAAGGCATGCATTTTTATTTCTATCACTTCTGTAAATTTACCTTTCAATCTATCCTTTGCCAATGATACAATGTGGATGGTTACAGAAAGAGCAGGGCTATAACCCTGTGCTGGAGGATCTATTGGGTTTTGGTCAATAACCCATGCCTCTAAGACACCTTTGTTATACCTCCTCCTTCTTTGTAGTTAGTTGTCTATGAAAGGATAGTAAAATCTCCCAGATCAAACCAAATTAGTCTTTGTCTGCTGTGAAGTAAGGAAAGGTCCTCCATATTGTAACAGAAAGGTCTGTCTCCATGAGTGAGACCACAGCAGAAGTTCTAGGTCTTATCTGTTCTATATCCCTACCTGCAGAGAGGGATATACGTATAAACAATTTAGACTCATGTTTTCTGTTTTTAGGATTGTTAAATGTAAAGTTTGACAAGGTTCTTAACTGGCCACTCTTATAGTACTAGCATCAAGACAGTCAACAGTTGTTTCTTTTTGTTTTGCTTTGTAGATTTTTGCTTTATTTGGAATCTTAGGGTTACTCCTCAAGCTCTTTCATGTCCATCACAGTTCAGATAAAAACTGAAGAAGCTGTAACAGCTTTAGGTTGACACAGTGATCATTCTGGTATAAGTAAGTACTTTGGGTCATAATGATTATGAACTCAGAAGCTAGGCAACCTGGGTTCACATCATAACTCAACTATTAACCAGCTACTCCAGCAAGTTCCTTCCTCTGAGAAAATGGAATAATAACAGAGCCAACATGAGATGATTATTGAGAATTAATCTAGTTTATCTTTGTAAAGGACTTGGAACAAAGCCTTGCACATAGTAAACACTAGTACATAAATGTTCCACGTAAAAAAATGTTTTTAATTAAAAACAAAATAATTCTGGCTCATACACCAAGCAGTGAGAAGGAAAAACCAATTATGATGTGCTCAAAGACTAATTACCCTTCAAATAAAGTTTTTTATTGTTATGTAATAATATAAGAAACATACTCCAGCAAGGGAACTGCTTCTTTTTTTTTTTGAATTTAAAATATTTTTTATTATCACTCACATTTGCATCATTAGATAACTGTCTGTGCAGGAGAAGGGCAGTGGAGCACTGACACAAGACCGTCTCCCCTCAGTCACAGGTGCAGAGCTTTTCAAGACAAGACTCCTGGCTCAGGCCAAGGCCCCTGCACTGAGGAACTAATGAGAAAGATCACATTATTTTGGGTACAGATTTCTGGGAGTCTCGTGACCTATTTCCAGTAATGCAAAGGCAATATCCAGGTTGGCCATCTCCACGGCAGGGCGGGCAACATGGCAATGACCTTTTTTTTCTTTTGACATTCTTCATGGTTTCCAGGCTGAGCATCAGGGAGCCCACATGGGTCCTGCTTCTAGAATTTGCCATCAAGAGGTGAATCACCCTTTTGGCACAGAGCTGGTCCAAAGGGTTCCCCGTGATCCGGATTTCAACTTTGCCCTCAGGGCCCGGCTCTCCAGTCTCGACCAGACTCTGAAATCCTGTTGGAAGGCTGGAAGGAAGGCTCTTCTTGAACCGAGTATCTTTTCCTGCAGACACACTTCCACTTGAAGCTCTGATGGTTTCAGATAGGAGTAAAAAGTATACCTGAATGGCGTTAATGGATAAATAGCCTCTTCTGGTACCCGAAACTCTTGTTGGTTTATGGGCTGTGTGATCTGTTCAGGGTTGTCAGCAGGCAGGGTGCCATCGCCACAACCTGGGTTTAAATCTGAAGGAAGCAGGAACCCCATGGAGGTAGATGAGAAGCCGGAAGAGACCAAGCCAGAACTGCTTTTATATAAATGTATTGTTTCTTATTCTGAGGAAGTGTACAAAATGGGCTAAATCTATATAATATAGAGAAAACCTTGATTAGACTCCAAATAAGTAAATAACCTCAATTATACTGTTAAAACAAACACAAATATAAAGTGGTTCAAGTACATTTTCACTTGCCTGTCTAAAGTTAAATCATATGGCCACTAAAGGTTCAACTTATCTTTGAAAATTAACAAGGTAGTTATTCACCATTGTGAACCCTCATAAATGAATCCTGTCAGAAAAATACATAAAGATCAAACCTAGAGACTATAAAATTTGAATTATTTTTATTTTTAAATCTATTTTAGTAATATAATCTATATTATTATATATAACCTATAATACATATTTTTAAATTATGGTGGTTGGCAAGAATCACACAGCTATTTTTTCAGTATACCCACATCTCTAAAGTACTCATAAAGCATTGAAAAAGAGGCAGACCTGGCTGGTGTGGCTCAGTGGATTGAGCACCAACCTGTGAACGAGAGGTTTGCCAGTTCAAGTCCCAGTCTGGGCACATGCTGGGGTGTGAGCCAGGTCCCCGGTTGGGGGCATGTGAGAGGCAACCACACACTGATGTTTCTCTCTGTCTCTTCCTCCCTTCCTTCTCCTCTCTCTAAAAATAAATTAATTAAATTTTAAAAAGAAGAAGAAGAGGTAGAAAATGTGCCTGAGAGCACACAATATTATTCTTTGGGATTTCTCCTTTCTTTTTTTTTTTATTTTTTTTGGGGGGGAGGGTGTAATCTGGGTAGAAGGATTATACTCTTCATATAACTGAAAATGCTAAGGTTAAGACTATGCTTTCAGGCATCATTTCTATAGTTTGTTAAAAATGCAAAGGTTATCTTTAATCATACTGAATTCTATTCACTCTGTAAGTATATTAAGATTTCATTAACTTTCAATTCTGTGTTGCACTCCATATTGCATTTTTATGCCCACCCATAGCATCATCCTTCAATGGGAGCTTTTAAAACATTTTATACCCAGCCTTATTCCAGAAATGAATTTTAAGGTAGATAGTAAAACACTTACAACCTATCAAGATAAAATAAAAATTCAAACAGTTGGATGGGACATTTGTTAAACATGGCAGATTAACTGCTCAGGCCTTTTCTCTCCTCCCTCTCAAAACACAGGTTAGCAAGAAAATAAAAAGGATGCAAATTCACAAGGACAAAAGAAAGAGCAGAGAACTGCTGACCAAATGCCTGCTGGGGAGATGCCAATGAGATGGAAACCAATTCATGCACACAACTTAGACAGGCCAGGTAAACCAAGGACAGACAATGTGGAGCAGAACAGAAAACAGAAAAGCTGGGTGAAGTCTCCCAGGTTATTCTCTGGAAAAAACTGACCTATAGAGGCTTCAGGGCCAGTTGTCAACAGTGGTCTCAGAATCAGGAATGAACACAGAGGGCCTTAGTGAAATTTTAGAAACTGAAAAACACTAGGACCCTCTGATTTGCTCATTCAACCTTCTCCTACATATAGGACCTGATTTCTCCAAACAAGAGGCTAGAAGAGTCTTCCCTAGAACAATTAAACCTCTCTAAGAAAAAGAGGTTTATATACTGACATTTGTGAGACCCCTGATAAAGAGTTTGTTTGCCATTTCATCATCATATAGACAACACAATCTGCCAATAATAAGCCTTATATAAGAGGGCGTTCATCAGCCTGTCAGGACTTACTCTTGGGAATGATAACCATACATATGTAAGAGCAGCCTCCTACATATAAGAGTAACATACAAAAATAAACAGGAAAAAGGATCTCAATGTAACACGGACACTGCACAGAAAAATATTTTTAAAGAAAAACTTTTATTTAAACAAATATGTATTTTTAATTAAAAATATATATTCCCTGCCCTGGATGGTAGCACAGTGGATAAGGCACCAGCCTGAAAACCCAAAGGTCGCTGGTTTGATTCCCCAGCCAGGGCACATAACAAGGTTGCAAACTAGGTCTCCAGTCAGGTCTGTGGCTGGAGGCAGGTGAAAAGCAACCATACATTGATGTTTCTCTCCCTCTCTGACTCTCTCCTGTCCCCTTTCTAAAAGTAATGAAATAAAATGAAAAAAAATATAAAATATATATACTTTAAATATATATATAGAGAGAGAGAATAATTTAAACACAGACAAAACAAATATAACTTATTATTAACATTCTTGGAGAAAAGGAGATATCACATATATAAAGTGAGAAGAGGGAGCTATATAAAAATAATAATCAGTGATCAAGCAAGAGATTTCTGACATTGAAAATATAATTAATAAAAAATTTCTTTTAAGATTGAATTTATTATTTTTAGAAAGAAGGGAAGGGAGGGAGGCAGAGAGGGAGAGAAACCAAAATGTATGGTTGCCTTTTACCTGTCTCCAGCTACTAGCTGGAGACCTAGTTTGCAACCTAGTTATGTGCCCTGGCTGGGAATTGAACCAGTGACCTTCGGGTTCACAGGCCAGCACCTATCCACTGAGCCACCAGCCAGGGCAGCAAACAAAAATTTAAAGCACGGAGTTGGAAAACTAAATCAAAGAAGTCTTTTAGGAAATAGAAACACTACATCAAAGGATAAGAACCCAAATGAACGAATAAAAAATTTAGAATACCAGTTCCATAAACCAGTAGATTCAAAGTCTGACTAACAGAAATTGCAGAAAGTATAGGGAAAATTGAAGAGAAGTGATTAGCAAAGTAATAAAACCAGAAAATTTCCCAGACAAAACACAAATCTCCAGATTCAACCCATAAGCAATTAAATGGCAAAGAGTTCTTGAAAGTAAAAATGGAATCTAGAGGACTACATAGATCAATGATTTTTAATGTCTTTAGAGAAAAGGTATTTCCAAGATGAAATTCTATATCCAGCCAAACTACCATTAAAGTGTGAGGACAGGGGGAAAATGCCAGCTTCAACCATGAAAGAAACAAAAATTTAGCTTCCAATATTCCCTTCCTCAGGAAGTTACTCACGGAGTATTCCATAAAGCAAGAAGGCACATGCCTTGCAATCCAACATAAAGAAGCCCTGAAGGAATTCCCAGGATAATGGAGATTCTTCAGGCCTAAGGAATAAGACATCTAGTGTGGAGCTGGAAAAGCAGAAGCTGTGAGGGCCCACAATCATTTCATCACTTAAATTACTGTCAGCACATTTGGAAAGGAGGAAAGAGGGTAAGGATCTTAGAAAAGTAAACAAATAGGTCACAAATATTCATTATTAACTCAAGTTGAAACAAAAGATAATACAAGAATAGTAATTTAACATAGTAGACCATTTTACTTGTTAGTGAATACTGATTACATAAGTCTTCATAATGAAAATATACACTACTGATTTAAATAAGAATTACAATATAATTTTTCTAAGAAATAGCAAAAAATAAGACTTGAATATCACTGCCTAAATAGATTAAGAGGAGTGGAGGAAGGTACACAGGAAACATGAAACTGCTGTTTTATCAAGTCAATTTATCAATTCATCAATTAGTATAATTTGACATTTTAATGCTCTGTGTATGTTATGTTCTAAAGTAACGTTAAAAGTAAATTGATGAGAGGGCAGAGAAAATGGGAAGTTTTGTTCAATAGGGAGAGTTTCCATTTTGCAAGATAAAAAAGTTCTAGAGACCTGTTGCACAATAACATGAATATAGTTACCACCATTTAGAAATAGTTAAGATGGTAAATTTTATGTTACATGCTTTCTACCACAATTTTAAAATAAAATAAAAATAAATGCATGAGAAAATTAAGTCAAAAGAAAAGCATTTTACTTTTGCTAGATAAAAACTTGACTAAGCTTTTTAGTAGCTATGATAAAAGTGACATGACTCAATGTCCATAAAGATTTTTTAAAATAAAGCCATAACCCATTATTCCCAAGAGAGCTGTAACTAATCCTGACATGGAAAGCAAGTAAATTTTGCGGCAAAGATTCTCCTAAGATGGTACTATATAATTAAAGAATATCCCTTCTCAGCAAATACAGCAAATGTTTCATTTACATGGGGAGTCAGTAGATTTTGAATATATAAGAACTATTTTCAGGAAAAAAAAAAAAAAAAGATATTGAAAGCTTAGTAACAGTTTCTGCAAACCCTGGCCTCTCCCGGCCTGGGAAGTGAAAACGGTCGCAGTGCAGACAGTCCTGGGGCAGGACAACAGAGGACAGCCAGGGCCTGGTCTCCGCCCCCGGCACAGTCTCCAGCAGACAAAACCCCCATGCACTCACATTAGTCCACATCATTAGTCTACTGATTTGCAGAACACTACATTTGGCACATGAAAAGCTGTTGGGCTCTTTATGAGTATCAATGTACAGTGTGCCAAAGCAAAGGATGAATGAAAGTCACTGTCTAAAAATTAAAAACCCCATCCAAAACTAATTTTCCTGTGTGGCTTAGAAGTTAGTTTTTGATGCAGGATTCCAAATATATCTGAGCAATAGAGGCATCATTTTGCCATAAATGCATAGCTACCCAATAGAGATAATACTTGAAAGATAAATCTTTGAAGATAGACATGTAGTGGAAGGTTTGGATATATTTATCTAAAAACCAAGCCAACAAAATAAAACACATTTTTTAATTACAGAAAACTGAGTATTAGATGGAACAATGTCATAAGGAAACAAGACAGAAATACAAGGTCCTAAATATTTGCACATAAGTGTATCTTTAAAACAACTCCAAGTATAAAATGCAGGTATTTCCCACATTGGAGCACATTATACCTAACGTTTCTTTATTTTTTTAATACCTTTAAGTATAACAGAGATGCGTTATGGGATTATATGTAGAAACCTGCACTTTTCCACTCAAACTCAACACATCTGACACAAAACTGCCAACCTCCTGTCCCACAATGATCCTGAGACAGACTCCTCAGACTGTCTTCCCACAGTCAGAGTTCATGGTAATTCCATCATTCAAGTCATTCAGACCCAAAGATGCGATTGATATCCAAGTTGCATAGCAAATCCTGTTGACTCTGCCTTCCGAGTAAACCCGAGCTCGAACAACCTGTCAGTCAGTGTCTTCAGAGCAGCCACCCGAGTTGGATGGTGACTCGATCCATCAGCTCAGACAGCAGGATCCTCTCAATAGGTTTCCTGCTGCTTGCTGCTCCCTGAGTCTTATTTCAGGATAGCTGATGGAGCAACTCTTTTAAAATGGAAGCCAACTCACTTGACTCTGCTCATTATGAGTAAGCCAATTTTTCAGCAGCTGATGAGGCCCTATAAAATGTTGCTTATGTTCCTGACCTCTTTCCTACTACTTATTCCCCACTTGGTTCACTCCGTTCCACCACAACAGCATCCTGTGTTCCCCCACCTAAAATATACTCCCCCCACACAGCCACACGGTTCACTCCCTCATGGCTTCCAAGGCTGTGTTCAAAGTCACATTTTCTGTGATGTCTTCTCTGGTTATCCTCATTTAAAATGACAAACGTCTCCATATACTCCCTTGCTTTATTTTGCCCCAGAGTACTTGCCACCACCTGACAGCCAAATTTTACCTATGTGTTTATTATCTGCCTTCCACCCCAATTAAGTCCCATGATGCCCTGACTGGTGCAGCTCAGTTGGCTGGGCGTCATCCTGCAAAGTGAGAGGCCGCCAGTTTGATCCCCAGTCAAGGCACGTGCCTAGGTTCCTGGTCAGGGTGCATGTGAGAGGAAACCAGTCATTGTTTCCTTTTCACATCAATGGTTTCTCTCCCTCTCTTTCTCCCTCTCTCTAAAAATAAGTAAATAAAATCTTTAAAAAAAGAAGTTCCATGATGTCAGGAATTTTTGTGTAAGTTTTGTGATTTCTCTCTTCAAATTACCAAATTGCCTGGGACCCACTAAGAAGTTCATTTAGAATTTTTTTATAATATTCTCAAGTAACAATTATAAATAAAATACAAAGTCCCAATACAGCATACATTGAGGAATATAATCTAAGCTGAGCATCAAAAGAACAATGGGCAAATTTATAATTAAACTTATAAGGATTTTTCCTGTTTTCGCTTTTATTTGCTTATTTCCTAAAGTAATCTTTGTCAGAATAAGCCTCTACAAGTATTTACTGCAATCCATCCTTTTTTATGCTCTTAAAAATGCCTAGATGCAAACATGATTCTTTTACAACCTAGAAAAAATTCTATACACTTGCCATATATCAATTTTTTTCACTCCTTGTTAATTTCATTTTAAAGTAATATCTGCAAAATGACACACAGCAAAAGGATTCTTTATTCTGTAGCTAAAGAACGCCATCTGGCTCAATGTGAGAGAAACCACACTATCATAATGAATAGTTATGAATGAAGTACTTAGTATTTCAAAGGAATTTTCTTCTAAAATACAATAAATTAAGTTGTGCTATTTTATTTAATTATCTTTCTAAATTACATACATGCAGCAAAAAAAGTGCATCACTTTATTAAAAATTAAGATTCTCAGAACAAATGATCAGATTTTTCTAATGTAGTTTCATAGGTATCCTTTAAAAAAATGCATTAACTTTAGAAATGTTTTAAATGTAGGTTCAAGCACCGTAAAGCAGTTAGACTACCTAAGTCTCATATCAATCACAAATTCTATAAAAAGTTTCTCAAAAAAATAGGACCATTTCTCTTCTTACTTGATGATTCAAGAATGGTTTCCAGGTAATTTGCAATTTACTGAGAACTTTCAAATTCTTTCATCCATTGAGCAACAATTAAGTGCCTAGAACCTACCTAGGGAAGGATTCAAAATGGGGGAGATATAGTCCATGTCTCCAAATTAATTGGAGTAAATTCTGTAAGTTTTAACATATTATTTTCAGGCAGAAACTCCCTAAATTATGAAAAGTCAACTTATGAACATGGAATATACAAAAGCAGTCTGTCCCCAACAACCATGAACTTGCTCGCCTTCCCCAAGAAGCAGACTTCTAGTCAGCAACTAAACTACTCTGGGATAACAGTTCCCCCTGGCAACCAGCATGGGAAGATCTGAATTGGGAAAATGCCTTCAGTATTTCTCTAACTACAAGAGACCAAGCTTTGCAGGCCACAGCTCACTTAAATGTTTATTTTCATCCTGTCATATCTCCCACTTTCATCCTTGTGTTCATTCTCTATTATTCTTGCTCAACAACTCAGTGATTCCCTGCCCACACCCAGTCTCCCTAAGCATTCCTTCAGTCTACATACAAAACAATAAATGATCCCAAGAATAATAAGCATAAAGGCAGTATTTAATCTGTACCAGCACATATTTTTATGAACCTTAAATTTGTGCTTAAATTTGTCATTAAAACCAGCACCATCATCATCATCTATGGCTTCTGAAAATAATCACAAGTCCCTTTAAAAACTCCATAGTCTTTCCCACATTTAGCTATATTTGCTTCTCCTGGAGACCAAGATCATTATATAAATGACACCCATATTCATATTGGCACTGTACCATAACTGCATGCTTAGCTTGTCTGAAACAGGGGCACTGAGGGTGGAAGAATGTAAGAACAAAATTCAAGTTCCACAAAAGTGAACAGCATGACAGGGCAAGACTCCTCTGTCTTGTTTATTTATGGCTGCAGCGCTAAACACAACGTCTGGTAGATTTTCAGGAGCACGGTGATTGTGGTGAGTAGGATGGAGAAAAGGAGACAGGGACAAAGACAGGGAAAGCAGGAGGGACTCTGCAAATCGACCATGGCATATGGGTTGGTGGCATAATGTCATCACATTGTAAGCATTGTTTCTACACATGAATGCTATTCTAAACTGTCTCTGAAATCAGCACTGATTTCATCAATGTTGATTTTAATGCCTGCTATCTCAGAAAGCCTATCTCGTGACATCCTCCCACAGGCTCACCTTGTATGATAGTTTTTATTACAATAACACATTTTCAATATATCATGTTTACTCACATTGTATTGTGTTTTCTGGTTCATTTTTGCTATCACCTGTTAGCCAATAGGCTTTTTGTTAATAGCTAGTACTGTCACTGCCAATAAATTATTTACTTGGTGGCTTTAATACATGATTATTATGTCATTTCCACATGCTATGTAAACAATGAAAAATAATTTAATAAACCAAATTCTTAAACAGGTTTTTAATTAAGTAATTTAATAGTACTAACATATAGAGAAAGCTAATGATCACTTAAGTACAAAATGGTGAGTCTTCAGGTTGTTAGGTGTCTTTAATATGATCAGAAAATAACATGCTATTTTGGGTTATATTTCCATTCCTTATTTATTTTATTACCAACTCCTATTAGAAATCTGTATTCACTAGTCTATGATCCCAGGCATCCACAGGAAATCTATGAAGCAATTATTTTCTTCAGTTCATTTTAGAAGCAGGAAAGGGTCATAGGAATGTGTTGGGCATGTCCATTCCAACTGCTCTGTGTTACCACAGTCCAGCCTGGATTTCTCTAACTTCTTCCTAATAATTTCCTTATAGCCTGAGCTTTCTAACTTTATACTTTGTCATTCTAATACTGTTGACATTGATTTAGATGACATTGAGAAAAAAGAAACCATAACTCTAAATCACATTTCTTGGTTGTCAAATGTGGTGACTTAACTCAAGTATTTATTGGCTGTCTTTTCTGTCCTTTGGCAGTTATTGCTTTTGGCTATAGCGATGTTCCTGTTGGCTTTTAGACCATCAGCCAAAGGTGCCACCATTTCACAATTTCATCAGTATCTCAGAAATTGCTTTTGTAATTCAAGTTTCTTTATGACTAATGATGCCTTTCTCTGTCCTTTCAAATTCCTCTGGAAAAAGTTAATTATGTTTCAAAGATAAAATGCTATGTTTGAAGTAATGACCTAAATCCTTCTTTGGGGGTTGGGTGGGAGTGTCATCCAAAGTAACACAAGTAAAAAAAAAACCTGCCTGGTTATCAGGACACCCCCAAAACCCAACGCTTCCCCATCCTATTACACATTTAGTCATGAATGTGCCTCTACATCAGCTCTTGCCCTCATTCCTCACTATTATTTCTTTCAGTATCTCCACGCTCATCTTTTACCCTTGTCCCAAAAGACACTTTTTCCACCTTCTACCCAAAACCCTCCAAAACTAAATTTAAATCTTTCCTCCTAAATAAAGCCTTTCTTCTCACAATTCTTATTTTAAAGGAGGCTACCTCAACCCAAAAGTCCAAAAGCCCAGAGCTACTTCTTACCCAGCCTGACTTTCAGACCAGCCTTAAATAGACCCTTAAACTGGATGACTAATGTAACAGAATGACCCATGTTCAAAATGATTTTTTTTTAGGTCCAAATGGGAAGTGGGGTAGGGGGGAAGAGACACATACATCATTATTCTTGATATCGCTTAAATCTTCCTACTTCTCATGCTTATATGGGGTTTGCCATTCATGCAGATTATAAATTAAGAAATACTGAAATCCCTTTTTGTAAACTTATCCCTTCTACAGGTTGCAAGCCCGGTCTCCAGCCAAATCAATGGCTGGAGGCAGGTGAAAGGCAACCATACATTGATGTTTCTCTCCCTCTCTGCCTCTCTCTCTTCCTCTCTCTCTCTGAAAATAATAAATAAAATCTTTAGGGCCCTGGCTGGTGGCAGAGTGGATAAGGCATTGGCCTGTGAACACAAAGGTTGCTGGTTCAATTCCCCAGCCAGGGCACATAACCAGATCTCCACATAACCACAAGCCAGATCTCCAGCCAGGTCCATAGCTGGAGGCAGGTGAAATGCAACCAACCATATATTGATGTCTCTCTCCTTCTCTGTCTCTCTCCCTTCCCCTCTCTCTAAAAATGATAAAATCTTTTTTAAAAAGTCTTTTTTAAAAAATTATCCCTTCTGCCCTGATGAGAATGGTTTGATCTAGTTGCAAGTTCAGATTTCTAAACTGCATAAGTCACAGCTGCTACATTGAAAAAATACTCACTCTTGATTAGATCATACATTCACTCATTAGAGGCAGCCATGCTGAATGACTTTTTGGGTCTTTTCTTCCCTCAAGGTTTTTAGTTCAGGAACAATCTGGTAGTTGGTTAGAGGTTTTCATTTTCTCTTGCTCATACAGTATAATGGACATGCATTACTCATTTAAAATATACTATAAGCATGACAGAATGTTTTAACACATGGACAATTTTAATTGGAGACAATAATACTCCACTGACTAACTCAACAAACCTCTTTCTCAAGATCAATGGTCACTAGCAGCAATTTCAATTGATTATATTCCCCACATCTTACATTTAGGAAGTAATACCAAATGCTTTAAAACATCTTATGAACTCCATATAGTATAATTTTTGACTAGTCCATTTAGTTTAAAATATTTACCAGTACTTATGCAGGGAGACATTCTCTTTCAATAAAATAAGGTTGACTTCAGTTTTTAATAAGGTGATTCTGAACAACACATCTTTCTCACAGAACATGTCTTCCAGAAGCTTCTCAAGAAATAAACAAAAATATTACATAATTCATTCTTCATAATTCCTCAAATTCATTCATTAGGAGATGGTTGACATTTTGACTCATAAGTCAAAGGGTCTAAAGCAGATTCCTGGGAGTCATAAACATACCTACCCAGAATTTAATTTCTGGGTATTAAATTCCCCACTCAAAGGCATCAGAGGTCCTTCGAGAACTACTGGAGCAGAAGTCCTCAGATAAGCCTTAACATCTAGTTATGCCATAAATTCTCAAATGAAATGGTTTTCTATATCACAAAAACATAGGAGCCGGCTTGAAGAGGTTCCCACTACTGATACAGACAATTTGAGAACCAAAATAATTTTAAAAACAGGAATGAATTATAAATCATTGGGAGGAAATGGGAATCTATGAGTTCACACCAGTAATAGGTGGGTAAAGAAATAAAAGAGGAAAGGGGGAGGTCAATGTGGAGTGAAACAATGTCATTTTGCAACCATCACAAAGAATGACTGACTGATGGGTGCTAAATCAGGTTTTGATGAGGAGCAACATATCCCATCAAAATAAAATGTCTCCCACATATTATCTATTGATTGCAAGGGAAAAAATAGTACACAGAAATCAGCTAACTCCTTGACTGATCAAAATTAACATCAAAACCAAGGAGCACTTCCGGCCAAGATGGAGGCGGAGGTAGACACGCTGCATCTCCCTCTACAACTAAGAAGGAATACAATTACCTCAAAACTAAAGACAACCAGAAGTACCGGAAAACTGAGCTGTATGGAAGTCCAACAAAGGTATAAAGAAGAAATACTCATACAGATAGGTAGGAGCGGAGCCTGGGTGGAGAGGAAGTGGTATGGAGGTGGCAGCAACTGCAGTGGTGACAGCAGCTGTGGCTGGCCAGGGAAAAGTGCAGTCACACATTTTTAAAAAGTGGGGAAGGGCACCTGGGGGAGCAACTCTCAGCACCAGACCAGAATGCCACATTGCTTCTGACTGTGAAAACCAGTGGGGGTTGGGGCAAAGGAAGAAACTACTGATCTCTCAGCACAGTCTGTTTACAGGGTCCTCACAGCCATAGAATGTCTGTAAGCCCACCCACTCTGGGAACCACAACCAGGACCAACAGCTAAAGGGGTGCCAGTCCTATACAGGAAGTGGGAGAAGTGCCTGGAAAAGGGGCAAATGTTGAGTAAGAGGCACTGTTCCCTACAGACCCCTCCCCGACATACAGCGCCACAATATGGTGAAACAGGTTGTCCCATACTGACAAATACCTAAAACTCCACTCCTTGCAATGTAGCATATGCAACAGCTCTACCTATGACACAGGCAGACACAGGAGCCTGACAAGTTGAGGAGGCAGAGAAGTATGGCTCAAAAGAGGGAACAGATCAAGGTTCCATTTCCAGTAGGAATACTAAGCGATGAAGAGGTAGCCAACCTAACCGACACAGAATTGGTGATAAAGAGCTCACAGACTTGACAGATATGCTTAAATACAACAAATGCAGAAGGGAAGAAATGAAGGCTAGGTTATGTGAAACAAAGAAAAATCCACACAAAGCCAAGGGTAAAGGGAAGAAAACCAGGGTTCAAATCAATGATTTGGAAAATAAGGAAGAAAGTAAACAGTCAACCAGTACAGAATGAGGAAATAGGAACTGAAAAACATGAGGAGCCTACAACCATACCACCCTGAAAGCACCAGATCTCATCTGAAAAAAATGAGGAATGGATTAGGAACTTCTAGGACAACTTTAAACATACAACATCAGAATTATAGGGCTGCCGGAAGGAAAAGAGAAAGAGCAAAACACTGAAAATGTACTTGAAAAAATAATGAAGGAAAACTTAAGTAATTTGGCAAAGGAAATAGATATGCAAGCCAGGGAGCACAGAGTCCCAAACAAACTAGACCCAAAGAGGACCACACCAAGGCACATCATAATTAAAATGCCAAAGTTTAAAGATAGAGAATCTTAAAAGCAACAAGAGAAAAGAGAGTACCTACAAAGGAGTTCCCATAAGACTGTCAATTGATTTCTCAAAAGAAACTTTGCAGGCAAGAAGGGACTGGCAAAATATTCAAAGTGATGAAAAGTAAAGACCTACAACCAAGATTACTGTACCCAGCAAAGCTATTATTTAGAATGGAAGGACAGATAAAGTGTTCCCCAGACAAGGTAAAGCTAAGGGAGTTCATCATCCCCAAGCCCTTACTATATGAAATGTTAAAGGGACTTATTTAAGAACAAGAAGTTCAAAACTATGAACATTAAAATGACAACAAATTCACAACGATCAACAGAACCTAAAAAAATAAAAACAAACTTAAGCAAAGAACCAGAATCATAGGTATGGGGACCATTTGGAGGGTTATCAGCTGGGAGGGGGAAGAAGAGAAATGGGAAAATGGTTTAGGGATTAAGAAGCATAACTGGTGGGTACAAGATAGGGAGGAGTTAAGAATAGTATAAGGGTGAAGCCGAAGAACTTATATGCATGACCCATGGACATAAACTAAGGCGAGGTGGGGGGGGGATGGCTGGAGGGAAGGAACATCCTGAGTGGAAGGGAGAAAAGGAAAAATAAATTGGGACAACTGTAACAGAATAATCAATAAAATATACTTAAATAAAAAGCTAAGGAGCAGGTGGAGACCATGTGCCTCCAGATGTGTGACCCTGAGAATATAATATCAGTTATGAAATATTCTGGCAGTGAAAATATAACCTGAATCTGAACAAGAGGAACCACCACAAAGATACAGTGTGAGTGACAGTCCATTAAAAAATATTTTTTAAAATGTGGATGTCATAAAATACAGAAGTCTGAAGAACTGTATCGGGTTAAAGGAGACTAAAAAGACGTAACAACTAAATGCAATTGGTAGTCCGAGGGTTGGTTTTTTGCTGCAGGGAGGAAAATGCCATAAAAGTATATTATTGGATCAACTGAAAAACTGGAAAACATACCATTGATTACACCAGCAATTTTCAACTTGTTTTATCCCATGGCTCACATAATTACTAAAATTCTGCAGCCCTCCAAAAAAGATACTTTTTGCTGTTAGGACAAAAAATAGGTATAATTTTGATTTATTCCTACCAGACAGCTATTGTTTTGGCTGTTATCATTTTTTGACTTGACAATTTAAGATAAAAGAAGTCAGAGGCCCTAACTACACAGTCAGGTAGTGCATGTTTTAAAAACTCATGTGGCACACCAATTTCAAATCACTGCATTATATAAAAAATATTCTATCAATGAAAAATACACTGAAGTTAATAATCACTCTGGGGAAACATAAGGGAATATCTTTACTTTTAGAAAATATATACTATCTTATATGCAATTTATTACTCTCCAATAATTCAGAAAAATATTGTGTTAGTGTATGAGGTTGTATCTATATACGTACATCTACACATTATTAGATAGATGACAGAAAGAACAAATAACAAGAAAATGGCAAGAAATATTTTAATGTTCTTTGTACTATTTGTACAACTTTTCTGTAAGCTTAAATGATTTCCAAATAAAAGGTTTTAATATGTATTTAACTTGTTTCTACCATAAAAGAAAACCCTTCTTTCTTTCAGATAATTATACAGACTCCCTAACAGTTTTTTTTTTTCTTCCTTTTAGGTTATTACCCTTTCCTCAATATTTTCTTACTAGATAATGAAAATATAAACTTTAATATTTGGGACTATAACCAGACTATTAAAAAATTTTAATGAATAAGGCTCAAATATTATCTGAGTGTACAAACAGATACAGTCAAATGAATGGAGAATGTAAAGTAATAATCTTCTACTAATTGATGTCACTACTAAATGGACAAAGCAAAATGTTATTTAAAGTAGTGGCTGTCCAGAGTATAATGTATGCCTTAAACATTTTATTTAATTCTCATAAAATGGACATTTACTCAAGTATCTTTTTAATTAAAGGATTTTTCTTCGAAGATGATCCAGGAATTCAGTCTACATTAACCATAACCAAAAAGCCTCATCTACAAATGCCAGTACTGAGTTCCATAAGGCGAAGAGTCAAAGACACTTGGGCTAACATTTTCTATATTTGTACAATCTTTAGAGCCGTCTCTCCTACACCCAAATCAACAGAAGAAAAAAGTGTTTAGGACACCCTTTATCTTGCCAATGCATTTAACTTACTTCTCATAGAAGCAAGTATTCTTTGTTCATGCAATTATATTTTGCCATTTATTGTTAATTATATTATGTTATTAGAAACGCAAGTACAATTAGCAAGAATATGCTGTTCAACCAATGAGAAAGCAGGGCATGGGGGTCCTAGAGAGAAGCTGAGCACTGCTAGTCCACATGTTCTCAGAAGAGTAGAGAATACATACCTGTTAATCCTACAAGTTTATTAAGAGAAGAGCGGTACCAGTGTCTGACAGATATCCAAATGGAGCCACCTCTACCAAATATGCAATGAAAATATTTGCCTCCAACAAGTAAACTAAGCATTAATAGCTCTCATTTTGCCAGAAGTGCACAGGGATTAAAGTGACATTTGATCAAGTTTACAGGCAAGCAGGCTCAATGTAAAAGTCTCCAGTTTTCTTACAGACAGCAGAAATGTCTACTGCTAGGTAATACACAATAGTTTAAAATCTGTGCCCCAAGATAAATAGATGGTGAGCAGGGTGACAGTTAAAAGGGGTGGAGGGGGAGGTTAGGGATTGAGCAAAAAGGAACAAGGACTCATGGACATGGACAACCGTGTGGTGACTGCTGAGGAGAAGGAGGTATAATGGGACTAAGTGGTAATGGGAAAAATACAATAAAGGTTAAATTTTAAAATAAATAACATTTGTGCCTCAAATAGTCAACTCCTAAAGTATTTCCTAAAAAGTCAAATATACAAATCAAAAAGGAGTAACAAGAACATAGGGTAAGAGGGGAATAAAAACTCTAATTTTGACACTCTTATAAAATAAAAGCAGCCCTGGCTGGTGGCACAGTGGATAAGACGCCAGCCTGCAAACCCAAAGGTCGCTGGTTCAATTCCCCAGCCAGGGCACATAAATAGATTGCAAGCCAAATCTCCAGCTAGGTCCATAGCTGGAGGCAGGTAAAAGGTAACCACACATTGATGTCTCTCCCTCTCTGCCTCTCTCCCTTCCCCTCTCTCTTGAATATAATAAATAAAATCTTTTTTTTAATGTGAAAAGTTTTTTTAAATAATAAATAAATAAAATCAAGTATCCATACTTTCAAACATGTATACCACTCTCAAATGACTGAATTTGGTCCTTTTGTAGAATCCATAAGAGAGCCTTTAATTATCCAGCAGTTTCGGGGGAAAGTACGTTAAATGTGCACACAGTCACATTCTAGAGAAGAACCGATGTATGGCTGGAATCTGTTTTGACACACTAAGTTTTAAACCATTAAAAAATGAGTTATTTAGTCTAATACATGATCCCAATTCTGTCTCCATTAGAAATATGTACCAATAAAATAATAATTGCCAGGATACCTGAAGCTAACTTCTCTCACACCCACCTCTTCTCTACCCTCAAGGATTCAAAGGAACAAAAGTGTCCAAACAAAACATTCCAGCATCTGATCTGTATCACTATGTATTATGCACGTCTGATACAGAGTGATAAGATGTGCAACTTAATGTACTGCCTTGTTATGAAAAGCCTACAGAGGAAATTTGATTAATTTGCCCAATAGCTTTCCAACACAGAACAGTGTATTTTAGAGCAAGACAAGCAGAAGCTCACTCTATCTGATCCCGGGGTCTCATCTGGCTTCTTCCAGACTGTGATTTCAAATTTATTATTCATTCATTATTTTACTTCTACAATCAATGAAGAATGGGTGCTCTTCTGTCCACGATTTCATAGGTAAAGAAATTTAATTATATTAAGTATTTGACTAAGGTAACAAACTGTATTTTTTTTAATCAGACCTAAGAAAATACATTTTACAATGCAAGGAAATTCAAATCCACCTCAAAAGGCTGTCAGAAAATCTAAGAAAGATATAAACTGATATCCTAATGTCATCAGTTAACATTTCACAACATAAATAAATTCGGATGCTACATGAGATGGCACTCCCTTATTTAGTCCTCAAATGATCATAAATGTGCATATATATAGTGTATATACATATATACACAAAATATGTACATGTGTGTATATATACATACACAAAATATATGTAAAATATATATAAATGAATACATGCACAAATACATATAAACTAAATATGTATTAATAAAATTTATGCACACACACAAAGGGAATACTAACATTACAGTCCCTTCACACCTGACTACACAGAATCATTTTTAATCATATCTAAAGCACAGGGAGTAGATAATGAAGATATTGGCCTCTGAGTGCCCCAGCACATTTCCGCACAGGAGACATACATCCGTAACATTCTGAGGCAGCTTCTTCAATAGCCTATGGTGACTATGAATCCATATAGCAAAAGATCATTTTAAAAATTCATTCTTACAAGTCAGAGATTCAATGACTTATATAGCAAATCACCTAATATCCTGGTACTATGCCAACAAAAGTGGATTAATTAAAAAAGAAAACTAACCTCTCTCATTCAATAAATCGACTAGGATCTGTTAAGAGCATTTCTTGCACATTCACAATGTGCAGAGCATTTTAAGAGGTTAAAAAATCTGTACTAGTTGGATCTTTCTCCATTGGTAATGATTTGACCTGTAACTCTCTTTTAAAATAAACTTCCTTGGGAACTGGTGCTTCTAGGAGTCCTTGGAAAGAATAAAAATAATAAATAATTTGACAAAATATATACTTCTTCAGTTTGAGATAATTTCCATTAGAAGATTTTTAAAAAGACAAAATATTACCTACCCTAATAAATCATTAGTATTAGTATAAAACACAAATAGAATTACTTTGGGTAAATTATCAGAAAAGGTTATCTTAAGTAACAAGCTTTAGAATGTTATATCTGAACATGTAACTGAATTCATTTTGTTAATTCAAGTTACTATCAGTTAATACAGTCTAAGCTGATCACACAATATTATACCCAAGCTCAGTTTCTTAGGAGCTACTCCCAACTCTCTTTGCAACTTTTCCTAATACAAATCCTTTGGAAATAATTTTGGTGGATGGTGGCTGATTATTCTCTCTTGTTCTTTTTATTTCAAATAATAAAGTTTGTGAGCTCCTTCTTAAGCCGCTGATTATGCTGTGTTCTGCATTCCTAGCACCTAGCACATAATAGGTAGCATGTCCAATGAATACATGAATGAACGAATGAACGAATGAACAAATGAACAATGAAGATGACCGTGCCCTCTGATCTCATGTAATCCTTCTTCATTAAATTCTATACACTTGAAAGGAGGAAGAGCAGTTACAGTGGGCTTTTTATAATATATGTGAATTACAAGTTACCCTCAAACTGAAGAGTTTTAAAAGCGACATTAAAAAGAGAGCTCCATCCTAGCCTTTAGTTCCTTTCAGTACACAGCAGTGATATAAAATGAGTAAGCATGAACACACCCTCAGGGCATCCATAGTCTAGCAGAGGGGATATACGCAAATAATCATACAGGTGCTAAGTCCTCCCTTGGTTCTTGCTATTTCCCCCTTCCTCTAAAGCTTGGGGTCACATTTGTTCATTCAGATACCAACTGATGTGACTGTGAAAGCTCTCAGCAAACAACACCTTGCTTTCGCCCAAGCACTGGCCAAGGGTGCCAGGCAAAGCATTTCTACACTGTCACCTACTCGGGCCCCTATACTCTGCTTTGGAGAACTTACCAAGTGCCTGGCCTCCAACGCATGGCCTCATTTCAATTCTGAACATAAGCGGCTTCCCATTAAGCCCCTATGTCGTGTACTTCTAATAGCAGTGTTCTCCACTTGACAATCAGGTAATAACCGGAGACCAGACGCTGGGCCCCTGATCATTCAAACTAAACAAATGTTTACATTCATCACTAACTCACAGCCGCTCTGGCCCAACTGTTGACTCTGTCAAAGCGGCACCGAAGTGGTCCAGCTGCTTGCTAGCACAGCTGGCACTGCTGGGCATCTTCCTAATGACTCCCCCAACAGCCTAAGGAAACAACTACCCTGGAGTGAGACATCAATCCATCAACCACAGATACCTGACATCCGTTAACACCTGCCCTTATTTCCCCTTTCCATACACAAAGGGGCAAAAACAACAAATGTCACCAAAATGGAAAAGTCATCAACTTCGGAGGAAACAGGCTTGATTACATATGCATCAGGGTGCAGATGGCAGACTTCCTCCTTCTATTCACTAGGAGAAAATTTTTTATGTATTCTTCCCCATCACCTTGAAAATGCAAAGTGAGTTCGTGCTTTCCCCTTTAGGAAATACAGAGAAGAGCCGTCAGTCAAATGACTACCCAGCTAGATTTTTGGAACAGAATAGGAACCATGATTTTATAAACATCACTCTGTTTTCTTTAAACAAGCAGATAACAGCCAACCCCACAAGAAGACAGCATGAAAATGGCTACAGGACTTCAGGGGCATAATTTGAAGACATCTTTGTCTGGAAGAAATATAAAATTAGTCTGAAATTGACAATTACAAGCATCTTGAGTTTCACAGTAAATTTTATAAGAACCCATAAATTTAAGGGGAAATTGGCAGGTTAAGTGAATGACAGGAAATTATATTTCAGGGATCATTACTTGCAACTCTGACCTGCTTAGGCAAGATTACAAACCACAGGATTCACCAGTCTTTAGCATAATACTCTCTTACTGGGTATTTGGCTAAGTATTCCTAAAGCTAAGTGGATCTGACAGGTCTTTTCCTATTTGTTTCCAAAATAAACAGTGATGAACCAAATTTAGAAGTACATCCTAAAATGTTTGCTAAAATTTCAAAATGGCCTATGTCAACGTAGATAGGAATAAAACCTGTCAACTTATACCAGGATACACCATTACTTCTCCTCATTGTTCAAGATGTTGGGGATTCTGAGCATATAAAAAAACTGTTAGATAGCCCTGGCTAGTGGCACAGTCGATAGGCACCAGCCTGTGAACCCAAAGGTTGCCAGTTCGATTCCCAGCCGGGGCAATATAACCAGGTTGCAATCCAGGTCTCCAGCCAGGTCCATAGCTGGAGGCAGGTGAAAGGCAACCATACACTGATGTTTCTCTCCCTCTCTGCCTCTCTCCCTTCCCCTCTCTCTGAAAATAATAAATAAAATCTTTTAAAAAAAAAAAAGCATTCAGGCAGACAAAGGTACATAAATTTGAAAAGACTAGCCATCCCAGGTATTAGAATTGCTATATGACCACAATAAATACAATAGTACAATTTGGGCACAAGAAGATATATGCAACCCTGGCTGCTGGCACAGTGGATAAGGCACCGGCCTGCAAACCCAAAGGTCGCTGGTTCGATTTCCAGCCAGGGCACATAACCAGGTTGCAAGCCTGGTCTCCAGCCAAGTCAGTAGCTGGAGGCAGATGAAAGCCAACCATACATTGATGTCTCTCTCCCTCTCTTCCTTCTCCTCCCTCTTAAAATAACTTTTTAAATATTTTTTTTAAAAAGGAAAATATATGCAGAAAAATGGAAAAATAATATACCTCAAGAAAAACATCCTACTCTAAATAAAAGGTTAATATATGGAAAGGAAGACTCAATGGACAAGATTTCAAACTTTCTGATCCTCAAAAACAACTCCAACCCCCACCCAAACCATCTCAGTACTAATGAGATCCATGTTGTTGATAAGCCAGTATGAATCCTCTCATCACAGAATAAGAAAGAACCATGCTCATAAGTGGGGTGTCTAAAATTGAGTACCGGGGGAGGGCTTTTCAACCCTTCTACACCATAGGTGAAAATAGGTCCCAGATGGGACAGGGCTGGGCTCTGCCTTCAGAGAAGGGTAGAGTGCCCCCTGTAGGCAGGGAAGAAGAGGTGAAAGGAGTTCCTGGCTGGGTTGAGATTGCTGGGAGGGGTCTCTGCCAGTCTCAGGAGACCTAGAGCAGCCTGTGTGCAGAGCGGGGGTGGGTGGTGCTTCCTGGGAGGAGGCCAGCGCGTCTCTGTGCTTCCTGCTCATCATCTGTGAAACTGCCTAGACAAAAATGTTTTGGAAAAACATGCCTGCACAAACCATAATTATGCATTTTATGATATATTTTAGCCCTCTGCGAATCATCCCTAAAATACCTAAATCTAAAAGTGTAATTTTTTTATCTTCACATTTAGAAGTTTAATTATGGAAGTAAATTAAGCTGTTGGGATTACTCTACAGTTCATTTCTCTTCTCACCTTGAACCTGTCTACATCTGCAGAAATTCATCTTTCATATTCTTCTACAGGAATCTGTGGCCCCACCTTTCCCAACAGATGTCTCTGTCTGCCTATCGGTATGGCTATGGCATCTCTAGATTGATGAGATCTGTTCAGAATAAACTTTCCAATACAAACTCTGACATCCCATCAAGTTATCCCCAATCTCTCTACTACCCAAAAGTCCAACTCTACAGCTTCTCATGATCCTACCCTGGGGGACTCACACACAGCCCAATAATTAACGCATGGCTTTGTTTGAAAGGCTTGTTTTTCTTCTTGCTATAAAAATATTCTTAAAAATACTGTTCCATCTTTGGACGCAGCCTTTTTGGAAGACTCATTCAAAATTTCCATGCCACTTTTTATCCCCCCTCATTATGAACAATAGACCCTCTCACTACAGAACTAGGGTTCAAGACAGCCAACTTAGTTAAATGCCCAAATGTCAAAGAGCATTTCCATGACAAAACATTCATCCCAATGCAATCAGCATGACTGAACACTATAAAAGCAGTAAGTGGTGTGTATGTGGACTGACAAACAAGTTTTTAATTCAGTTTATTAGATCCTGATATCTATGCAAAAATAAGGTTTAACCTTGATATAAATTCAGTGGATGTCAGACTTCAAAATGCATCAATCATAGCATTCCATTATTGTGTTATATAGCAGTAATCATGAAAGCAAAGTAAGGATGTATTAAATAATAAATATTGATATTTATAGTTTTGTGATTCATGAAAGATAGACTTGTGGTCATTCGCATCTAAATTTTTCACAGTGTAAATGATGGGAATAAGCATCATACTGAAGTCAGGAGCACCATCTACTGTGTCTCTGAGCAATGAATTAACTAATTCTAGGAATTTCTTCCGAAGTCTATAGCTTTTAACGTAATGAAGTAAATAAGCAATTCTCAATATAAGTAAGATAATATTAGTGTTTAACTTTAAACATGAACTCAGAATTTAAAATGTCATTTTTGTAGAAAAAAATACTCTGAGAAAACTTACACAACAAGGGAGCTTATTGTAACACTAGGATTGACATTTTAAACTCTAGTAAAATATATGGTTTTAACACTAAGAACTTTATCTTCCCAAATAAAGCTCCACATATTCCATTCCATTAATACTTGTGCAGTAATTGAACAAAAGATTGAAAATCTTAGCCCAAGTATAAATATAAAAGCTCAGAAGAAAAGTATCACAATAATAAAGGTCCCTATTTATTAATTTTGTGCAACTGACAGGGTTTGATAGTTTATTATGTAAACATGACTTATTTAATTTTATCTCTCTATTTAAAGTAGGGAAGAGTGGTTTTAGAAACAAGAAAACATTGAATGCTTAAAAATAGCAATTATAATGGTAATCAAAAAAATCAGTGAGAAAAAATTTAAACTCTTTTATATCGTGACACAAAAATCTAGGTTCTCGTTCAGTTTTTAAAAATTCAAATTTGAATGTAACCACACCTTGTGAAGTAAAGTCTTCCCTGACCCTTCCAGGGTACGGGAATCGCTGTGTCTTCTTTCTCCAATCACTGGTGCCCATGATGACAGTTAACACATGAAAGAACATCTATATGTTTATCTCCTCACTTACTGCCCCATCCTCCTACTGTCCCATAGGCCTTGAGAATCACTACCACAGAGTCCACTATGTCTGCCCTGATGAGAGAAGGTCTTATCCTTAGACAAAATGAAATGATACCAGTGTGAGAATCATGGTCTTAGCAATACATATGAGGGGAAGAAATTTAATACCTCCTGAGACTGGAACCAGCTGAAAAGTTCCAGCCCTATAACTTGAACTAAAATCAGCCTTCTGAATTGTTCATCTGCTCCTTTGAAGTAAATAGAGTTGCGTTCTAAAAGGTTTCTGACCCAGCAACTCCACTTCTAGGTACTTTTCCAAAGAAACTCAAAACATTAAATCAAAAAGACATACGCAACCATATGTTCATGGCAGCATTATTTACAATAGCTAAGAAATAAAAGCAACCTAAGTGTCCTACAATAGGTTAATGGATCAACAAGTGGTGCATATATACAATGCAACACGATTCAACAGTAAAAAAGAAGGAAATCTTGCTATCTGCAACAACATGACTTGGCCCTAGAGAATTACGCTAAATGAAATCAGGCTGACAGAATAAAACTAATGCCAGATGATTTCACTTATAGGTAGAATCTAAGTAACAAAATAAAGGGACAAGCAAAACAGAAACAGATTCACGGATACAGGAAACATTTGAAGGTTGCCAGAGGGAAAGGAGGCTGGGGGAATAGGTTAAAAGGTAAAGGTATTAAGAAGTACAAATTGGTAGTTACAGAACAGTCATGGGGATGTAAAAGTACAGCATAGGGAATAGAGTCAATAATATTGTAATAACTTATGTATGTTGCCAGGTGGGTATGAAATTTCTCAGGGTGATCACTTCGTAAGTATATAAATATCTAATCACAGGGTTGTGCACTCAAATCTAATATAATATTGTACACAGACTGTTAATTTAAAGATTAAAACTAATTTATTTTTTAAAAAGAAATAAAGAAAATGTTTTTCACATTTTAGAAAAATTTCCCATAGACCTCTGAAACTTATACACATGTGGATGCTTATAACAATGTTATTCCAAATAGCCAGAGGGTAAAAACAAATTTGCATCAACTGATGAATAAACAAAATCAATATAGAATGAAATATTAGTCATAAAAGGAAATGCAGTACTGATGCATCCTACAATATGGCGGAATTTTATAAACATGCTAAGTGAAAGAAGCCAGACACAGAAGGCCACATATTATAAGTGTACAACTCCATTTGTATAAAAAATATTCAGAATGGGCAAATCTATACAGACAGGAAAAATAGTAATGACAGTTTAGGGCTGGGGGGATGGGCAGAGGGAAAGAGAAGTGACAGGGAAAGCACCTAAGGTTTCCTTTTGAGTGATGCAATGTTCTCACACTGACTGAAGCAATGGCTGCACAACTCTGAATATAACACAACCACCATATTGTATACTTTAAATAGACAAATCATATGGTACATGAATAATGCCTCAGTAATGCTATTACTAAAAAAAAAAAACAACAACAAAAAAAAAAAACCCAGGACCTTCTATATTCACATTTGCTTCTAAATTCTTTTAGGTTTACTCAGATTTCACCTCTCCCAAGTCACCTTTCCACCCTAAGTACAAGTAATTCCAGAAGTTGATTTTCCTGCCACTTCACTCACCCCCCAAAATAAACTGCATTCGATGTGAGGAGAACTGACAACCTATTCTATTCCCAAAGCTCTGGCAAGTGGCTCTTGGACACTAAAGGGAACAGAACATTTTTCAGCTTAGTGTAAACACACTTGTCTTTTTGTGTCATCCTCAAAGGCAGACAGCAAACTTTCACTGGGTGCATGCCATGTTGATTTAGTGTTTGCTTTTACATAACTCTAGTAAAGATGCTGAAGGAACTTCTTATTTCTTAGATAGGTTCCAGAACTACAACGGTGGCAAATTCATTAGGAACAACTTCATTGAGCATTAAGAACTAACCAGGGTGGCAGACAATAACATTTGCTAGGGGACATGGTGGGTGGAGCATTACCCTCCATCCCACAATGCCATCAGCTGCCCCCTATTCAGCCACCCCAAATAACATGTAATTTTTTTGAAGTATTGGCTTTCTACCTAAGTGAAACTTCTAGACAAATCATCCTGATTGCCATGAGCAACCTTCCCCTTCCGAGCCTATTCTAACGTAAAGGTTTTGAGTTCCACCCCTAGAAAGGATCAAACACTGGCATAAACATTTCCTTAAGAATAAAAATTAACTTTATTTTGTTTGCTTACACCATAACATGTTCATAATTACTTCTGATCATCTTCTTCAAAGCTACGGTGAATCTGTATAACCTTCTTCCTATGAAGAAGGGGGAAAAGATGGTGGCTCAATAAAGATTTTAAAAAGTACCTTCCTGAGAATTAGGAGGAATAGATCTGTGACTTCTAATAATTGCTTGATCTCAAATTCAGTCACTGGCAATTCTGAATCCTGGAAATAATAGGTGTGCTAACAATCTATGCGAGAACCACACTTCCCACCTGATTTAACAGCACGGGGAGCACCATCTGGCCAAAATGCCGCAGCCACCCAGCCATTCCAGCGGAGCCTGGGTACCAAACTCAGAATGATGAAAACATCCAGCTGGCAATTTCCTAGACTAAAGACTCAGCCACATAAAATCCTCCCTTATTCATTATTTTTCCCTAAGAATTTTACTAGGGATAGAGCAAAAAGGAAAAAGGACTCATGGACATGGTCAACAGCATGGCGATTGTGCGGGAAGGGAGATAGAAGGGAGATAAATGGTAATGGAAAAAATACAATTAAAAATCTTGTGGAAAAAACAAAAACAAAATGAATTTTACTGCAAGCCTTGCCAGCTTTTCTTCTTAAGAAACAGGTTCTTTCTTAAAACAAGTCTCAAAAGCCTTGTTTGAAGAAGAAAGAAAGTAGCAGGAAGACAGCACCAAAATTAAGAAGACCAAGATTATAGCTCAAGCCCTGTTGTGTGAATTTGGGTGCATTCTATAGCCTATGTGGGTCATAATAGTTTCTCTGAAATGAATGAGTTGGAGGAAATGATCCCAAGTCTATAGGGTTCGACAAACCTGACGCACAATACTACACTGGGCCTCTCTCTCAAAAATACACAACATAAAGTAAGATTCTAAAAACCATTATGCTACTTCCCAAATTATGAATTTTCTAACAGCCTGCTACAGTTAGCTCCCATGGCTATTAGACAAGTGCCATGGTATAGCCACTTGATGGTCAGCATCACACCACTTGTAAATGTAACAACTCATCCAACTTCAATAAACTAACAGAAATGACTTCTGCAGGCTGCAAAGGGAAAATCAGCTTTGTAGTTTAGAGAAAGTCTTAGTAAATGATAACCCATCTTTTAATTTCAGGCTAATCTTTTTGAGGACCCTCCCCAATAGCTGTGCTAGCCATCAATTTCATAGATATGTCTACTCTTGCATTTGTCATTCATTCATTCATGTCTCTCCATCTCCCTGCTGGAGTGCCAAGTCTATGAAGGAAGAATGTATCTTTTAAATCTTGTCTTCAACTTATAGCACCCTACCTTTCTAATAACCACAACTCTTTCAGTTGCAACTAGAAAGAGGAATATACAGTCTCATGTATCTGATGAGTACAGAAATAGTCTAGTTTTCAGGCAAAGCTAGGTTCAGCTGTTCAAAGGATAGTCAAGAATCCATCTCTAGCTTACCTTTCTTCATGTTAGATTTATAAACAAACACCCCTTCCCAGTGGTAAGACAGCAGTATTTCCAGACTAATCCAGTTTTCGTTCCCACTAATTACAGGTAGCTCTCATGATGCTTTTTGGGTCTATGTCCCTCTTTGAACCAATAACTATGGTTCCAAAGATATGATCCTCATTGACCAAGTTGGCACATTTTACCCACTACTCACTTCTTGAGCATCAGTATGTTGTGAGATCAGCCTACAGACAGAGACACTGTGGAAAGGGGAATTCACAAAGAACAAACAAGTCCCATTTCCAGAAAAATAGAAAAAGTAGACAGGAACGGCAAATACAGCAGATGGACATTACAACTTGGTTGTTTGCCTAATTAAATGTAATCACATATATAATAGAGACTTTGCCCTTTCGTAAGCTTTGATTGTACTCCCTACTAAACAAATAGAGTCTAATAAATTATGTCATGATTAGGTGGAGATGGAAGATAGGATACACAAGTGGATGTAGGCAAATAAAAAATAGCTACCTTTCTAGGTCACACTGAAAGCTAAAGCTAAAAGTTTACATTCATGAGTGTGGCCCCTTCCTAATACTAAATATGAACATTAGCTTGAAATGTATCAAAGACCTAAATGTATGAGCCAAAACTATAACTCTCAGGAAAAAATAAGCATAAATCTACATGACCCTGGATTAGGATAATTTCCTAGGTATGCCACTAAAACCACAAAGAACAAAAGATAAAATAGATAAATTGGACTTAATCAAAATGTAAACCCTTTGTGCTTCAAAGGACACCATCAAGAAAGTAAAAAGACAACCTGAAGAGTTAAATAAAATATTTGCAACTGATACGAGGTCAGTCCAGAGGTATCCAGCCATGTTAAATGAAAAATAGAAACATTTTTTTTTTGAAGAAGATACAAGAAACACTGTACATTGGACAATGATGCTTTATCCTCTTCAAAGCAGGCACCTTAAGACCTCACACAGTTATTGCCATTAGCTGCCTTGCTGTATTTTCATAATCTCATCAATGGTCTGAAATCTCTTCCCTTTCAAAGAAGATTTTAGTTTTGGGAAAAGCCAGAAGTCACAAAACACCAAATCTGGGCTGTGTAGTGGGGTTGAGTCACCTGGGTGATTTGATATTCACAAAAAGCTGCATAAAATATGATGCATAAGCAGATGCATTGTCGTGATGAAGCTGCCAATCACCAGTTGCCCAAAGCTGCAGCCATATAGTTTCTGCAGAGGAATGTTTAAGCTTCACACAAAATTGGATGCAGATCTGTTGCTCTTCTCACTTAGTCAGTTTGAATGCAATGGCCACAATACATGTACTCACTCAATGGTGTCTACCACCCCCAATGACTACTACAGTGAAGTCACCATTGTTCACACATGCGCATTCCAGTCCACTCTCCTTAGCTACCAGGTTACATCAATGTCGTCGTCCAAACTGTTCTCATTATATTAACAATGGCTGAACTTTTTCCAGACAGAACTCGTATATCTGATAATGACTAGTATTTAGAATATATAAAGAACTCTTGCAACCCAATAATAAAAACACAGATAACCTATTTAAAAACTAGGCTAGTATTTAAACAGCTATTTCTCCAAAGACTGTAATGTAATGAAAATGGCCAATGTTAAATGAAAAAGTGCTTAACATCCTTAGTCATTAGGGAAATATATATCAAAACTACAATGAAATACCACTTTACACCCACTAAGATGGTGAAAATATAATGGACAGAAAATAGCAGGTACTGGTGAGGATGTAAAAAAATTGAAATCATCATAAACTACTGACAGAAATGTTAAATGTTGCCATCACTTTGGTAGTCCCCCAAAAAATTATACATAGAGTTACCATATGACCCATTAAGTCCAACCTTAGGGATATACACAAGAGAAATGAAAAGCATGTCAACACAAAAACTTGTACATGAATGTTCATTACACCATATTTCATAACAACCAAAAAGTAAAAACATAGCAAATGCCCATCAACTGATGAATGGATAAACAAACCGTGAAGTACCCACACCATGGAATATTACTCGGTTACAAAAGGAATAAAGTGCCAATATATGCTACAATAAGGATAAACTTTTAACACAATTAGCTAAATGAAAGAAGTCAATACCAAAAAAAAAAAAAAAAAGGAGAGAATTTAAGTTAAAGGGAAGGAGAAAATGAGTAACTGCTAATATGTATGGATTTCTTTTAGGGGTGATACAAATGTTCTGGAATTAAGATAGTAGTAGTTGCATTAACTTTGTAAATATACTAAAAACCACTAAATTGTACATGAAAAGAGGAAATTTTATGGTATGTGGACTATCAATATTTTTTTAAGTTTTAATGTGGACTGGGCATTTGACATTACCAAAAAAATTATTTTAATTTTGATAAATGCAACAATATTATTGAGGTCATAGAAGGCAATGTCCCCTTTTGTGAAAGTTCAAACTGAAGAACGTAGAAGTGAAATGACACAATGAATATTTCATCAAAAGAGGGTACATGATAATGAAAAAATGTAGCAAAACTTTGTAAAAATATTTTAAATATTTTTTTAGAGAGAGGGGAAGGGAAGGAGAAAAAGAAGGAGAGAAACATCAGTATGGAAGAGATACATCTATTGGTTGCCTCTCACACGCCAACTGGGGACCAGGCCCACAACCCAGGCTTGTGCCCTGACGGAATTGTATTGACAACCTTTCGATTTGCAGGCCGGGATTCAATCCATGGAGCCACATCAGCCGGGACAAACTGCAGCAAAACTTTAACTGTTGAATCTGGGTAATAAGTATTTGTGCATTCAATATACCCTCTTCTCTACTTTTGTGCCTTTGAAATTTTTCAAATAAAAAAAGATTAAAAGCAATTACAATATAAATTTGCATTTCTTGTGGTTGGACTACGCTGCAATTGGGCCAGTCAAGACTTTGAAGGGCCTCCACTAATAATGAGTAAATAGTAAAATACAGAAACCAAGCTGGGAAGTCCATTCAAAGAAATGAACAAACTACATCTGCTGTTTCCTCTACTTCTAAGACATTCCTTCCGAAGCTATTTCCTCTGATTAACCAAAACCACATTTAAAGGCAATATTTTCCCAAACTAGATTCCCAAACCAGACATTCTTCAAGACATTAACAGATGTACTCCCACAGAACAGTTCCAAAGTCAAATAAGTTTGAGAAACATTAGGTCAGACAAAGTTAATGTACTGGCTACACTAATTCTTGGAGTTGTTAATATGCTCACATGCACTGTGAGTCACTTAAAGGAGCTATAATATCCCTAATTCAGGCAATTCATATAAATCAACTTATTTACACAGTGTACTTAGAAAGCTCATGAAATATTTCTCTTGCAATCCTGGCAGAGAATCAAATCACTTCTAGAGCCTGACAGAACTACAATTTTTATCTTTTTTGGTATTTTTTGATCCACCCAAACCGGAATTTATGAAATGCTGGTTTAGAGATAAGAAAATATCTTTTCTTTGGAAAAGAGATTTAAACTGAGTCTGGAAGTCAGAGAAGGTGCTAACCAGGCACGTTGTACTTATGGCGAAAGGAATAATGGGTGTAGTGCAGGGATGCAAAAGCAAAGGGGCCCATGAGTCATTTGGAACCAAGTCGCCCCTATTACTGGAAAGCAGGAGTATAGGGGAGGAGAGGAGGGCTGGCAGGAGAGGAGGCTGGAAGGGCAGGCGGCGGGAGAGGCTTTGCAGGGCTGAGTTTGACCTGTGAGTAGTGAAGCCACTGAAGTACTGAACGGCGGAGTGATGTGGTCAAACCTGCAATTCTTTTTGGTGTCCCCAAATAGATATGCCATGCATTCATCTACCTGGGAGCATGCTGGTTTGCTTTGGATAAGTCACGTATCCATATAAGAACTGACTTGCTAAATGGAGCAACTTCCCAGTCCACGTTTATAATGATTCAAGCTGTAGCCCAGGTATAATTCATACTACTGGCTACAAATACTGAAAATTTTTCAAGTGGGATTCTCCTGTAATGCACACATGGAAAATACCTCTCCAAAGTCACTTTTTTCTCTCTGATGCCTGGATTTCTAGAAAGAGGCAAAAGCTTCCAGGATATGCTGCCACTTAAAAGAATTTCCTCTTATTAGTTAAAAGCTACTCTACAGTTATTTCCTGTGCTGCACTTTCAATTATCGACCCTGACTGCAGCTGAGGTTAAAAACTGTACCTTTGCTGCCTGGCTGGGAATTTGCTTTTTAACTGGTTTGTAGGCCATCCATCATGCTTTAAAAGAAAAAATGAATTAGTTTAAAACATTTGAAGATCTACTGAATTAATATAAAGTCTGGATTTCTTGAGTCCCTTTTATACTTCTAAAGATCTGTCAGTGCTGACCTTGGATTTTCACAGGGTACAATCAGCTAGAGATAAAAATAACAGCAACCCCCTCCTTAGATGAGCCTTTCAAATACACCACGCACCCCATCGACCCTGCATTTTGACCATTTACGTTCATGCAATGTGGATGGCAATGCCTGGCTTTATTTTTATTAAGTAGGATTATACTGACCTAAATTTCCACCCAAAACTTTAAGCAGTTTTCTCAAATAAAATACATAATATAATTAACAATAAAAACAATACCCACCCATAAAAGGAATAAGCAAATAGGTTTTCCATGAATCTGGTGGATATAACTACATAAAATGCAAAAAGTAATTATTGCAGTTGAATCATGACCTTGCCTGAGTAAAGTATGACTTCAAATTCTTCCCCCCTGAGTAAAAGATTTAGGGTTCCAAGATAGGGCTGAGCCCATGATCAACTGAGATTTACCAAAGTATCTCAGTTGGAGCTAAAGTTCCTTCCACCAGCTTTAGTCTTCAGACCTTTACAGTTCCTCTCAAGCCCGGAGCAGAGTTCATATTGCTATGACCTTGCTATCGGTTACCAATTTAATCCATGTAGGCTGTCTAATAGAAGACAAAGTCCTAAATCATGTCTGATAAACTTAATCAAAAGTATTAATAAGTTCTGTTGGCTCTTCCTTTAGCTACCTAAATCTTTAAGAATCAATCCTTCTTACCGCTTTCAAAAAGAGAAAACATCTTACACTGGGTGTTAAGTGTAGCTTTCATAACCTCATTCAACTACAGAGCAACAAGCCGGGTTTGAGGGGATTATTTGCTCACGGTGTTTTTTTGCCTTCAGAAGGGTGTCCGTAATAATTCAACAGTAGAATTATCAGATGAGTAAAGGTATCCGAAATTTCATGTCAATGTGAGTGGTCTGTCTTCTGGTGGAGGCAGAAGAGTCACCTGTCTCTACTGGTGGTCTTCAGCTTCGCAGGAAGACGCTTCTTCCTTTGCCTTGACTGTCGCACCCTGACGCTCAGACACTAAGACCCTTGAGTTCTCTGCCACGGGACGCAGGGGAAAACCAATTATTATCATCCTTGAAAAAACAATCATGGAGAAAAAAGTACACTCACCTTGACCTACTTTCCAGGTCCATCACCTCTTTAACAGTTTTTTTTAATATTCATGAGTTTCAGTATAGTGCTCTTTAGCCATTTTGGCTGACTCTAACCTTTCCTTACGCGTTGCTTCATTTGAAGGTTAGTATTATCCTACTTTCCTCTAGCCTACAAATTCTACAAGCACTAACATACCAAGTTTGTGTCATTCGCCACTATATTGCCACAGCCTAGCACACCATATGCCATAGAGGGTACATTAAATAATGAACAAATGAATGCTTCTTACGTATTAACACCAACATAATTTTAAGCAACATTCAGATAAAAAAAATCCATTGAGCAAGTTTTTAAGCAAAATGTAAAAAAGTAAGATGAAATGTTTGTTACCAAAAAAAAAAAAAAAAAATTAGAAGATATTATATTTAAAACCCCTTCAGATTGATAATGTAAATAAGTTCCAGGGGCTTCAGACTCTGTAACTTACCTGTAAAACCCCAGTATTTTTTAGAAAGCCATTTTTATTCTGCAGAGGAAAAGTACTATAAAATATAAGCACTGCCAAAAAGCTCTTGAACCATGAAAATGATGAAAATTTGGTTTTAGTCATCTTTATTAAGGTGACTACAGGTTGCCATGAACTTTTAGATTGACATTCTGAAGAGAGGAATATGGCCAAAACCCTTAGGCGGAAATTCATTGCTAATAAACATTCAAAGACTGGGAATATCTCGTTTCCTGCACTAGAACAGAGACAAAAGAACAGCCTCTTCTCTGCAGAGATCAAACACAGATAGCACTCACACAGAAGTACAGAGGATAAAAAACAGTGATGGAGAAAAAGAAAGCTGAAGAGAGGAGGTCCTGAACTCTGGTGGGAGACCTCTCCTTGATTACTTCGATGGACTGTTCTACCACATCAACAGTTTCTTTTCTTTTCTTTTCTTTTTTAAGGTTTTATTTATTATTTCTAGAGAAAGGGAAAGGGAGGGAGGAAGAAAGGGAGAGCGGCATCAGTGTGTGGTCGCCTTTCACCTGCCTCCAGCTGGGGACCTGGCTGGAGACCTGGCCTGCCAGGTCTAGCCCTCTCTAGAAATCAAACCAGCAACCCCTGGGTTCACAGGCCGGTGCTCAATCCTCTAAGCCACACCGGCCACGGAATCATCAACAGTTTCTTACTAAGCACTTATCACCCCCTCAGTACTGAGGAGAGAGTGATCCAAAATAAGTACAATAAGTACGAATCTTAGCACTTTTTCTCAAGTAGCCCTCCATAAATAAAGCGAATGCACAACAAATTATTTTAAATATCCCAAACATGATATATAAAGTGAAGGAAAGTGATCCAGATGTGTCGTAATTTATATGGAGAGATTATGAAAGTTGGAGAACAAGGGGGAAAGGGGGTTTCATGGAAAAACATGTGTGTGTGTGTGTGCATGTGTGTGTGCATGTGTAGACATTTCACTCATTCCACTCAACAAAATGCACCTCGCACTTGTGTGCTCAGGCTAGGTTTCACAGCCACTTCCTCTAACCTTCACAACTGAATGAATACATAGATGTGCATTCATGTCCCCGTTGGACAGAGGAGCAAACGGAGCAGGTGGCATGCGCTGAATCAGGTCACACAGCCGGAAAGTGGAGGATTCAGACGTATGACTATTTGGTGGGAAAGGCTCGCCCCTTTTTAAAACTCTTCGGAGCAAAGTCACAAGATAGTGACTCTACAAACCTCTCTAGAGATACTTCTCTTCTACAAAAAGTGAAAAGGCATCTTTCAACACATAATCCTAACAGCTCATGATTGCATAGCGCCTGCTCTGTGCCCACCAGTGCTTTACAAGTATTAGCTCGGAGCACCCCTGCAGTTGTGTAAGGAAGTCTACATGATTTTTACAGATTATGAAACTGAAGCACAGAGGGGTTAATGACTCAAGTCACTCATCTAGTTAAGTCAAAGGGCCTTTTCTCAGCATTATTCCATACCACCCCCAATAAAGCATTCAAATGAAAATCAGCCCTACTGCACAGAGGGGTTCTTTCTTTCTTTATTTCCCCAGCAGAGTTCTTTAAATGCCCCAGGCAGGTCTCTGCCTTCTGCAAGGGGAGGGACCTGAGCAGGACTCCTCTTTCACTGGCACAGCATAGTCTGGGTGCCCCTCAGATGCTACCACCCATCAGCTGTCCCTTCACACAGGTTAATTAGCTGCCCAGGGTCTCACCTTTGATACCTATAAAATGAGTTTTTCATAATGATGTGAGAATGTCTTCCAATTGGGAAGTGTAAACCAACAGACTTGCTCTATAGTCCCACTAAAATGGAAGAAAAAGAATTCCAGGCAGGAACAGTGATCTACTTTGTTTAGGAATAAATATAAATTTCCTACAACTATATTGTATGTGCAAAATACATCATCCTGGCTCCAATCACCTCAAACTTCTTGTCCTCATTTTTCTAAGTTAGAAGCACAAGCTTAAAGTATTCCTCAGAGTACCTACAAAATTGGCTGAAATAAAGAGCATGCAAACTTTCTGTCCCAAGTAAACTGACCTCATGCAGATAAGCGCCAACTTTTCTAACTCCTTTGTTGAAATACCATTTTGTTTTTCTTTCCTAGAAGTGTTCTAAGACTCTTGCCAGACACAGCTCTAGCAAGTAGCATACTTAATCCTTCTGCAACGCAGGGGAGGGCTTCCACAACTCCAAGGGCAGCTGGTACAGTTGCTCCAGACCCCGCCTGGAGCAGCTGGGAGCCCAGCCTTCTTGCTACAGAAAGCAGAAGTCTCTTGTGCATCAGCACCAATACATTTATAACCTCTCAGCCCCTCAAGTGACAACAGAAGGATGGACCCCAGCAACAGCAGCTGCAGTAACAAATCAGGCTTAAAAGTAAAGGATACTCAGTGAAGTCCTCGCCCACAAGGGTCAGAAATCCTTCCAACCAGCCACCAGATGCATTGCATAATAAGGCATCTCCTCGCAACCTGGGTGATAACAGTGACAGCTGGGGCCAATGGCACCAGGCATAGAAGGCACATGGTTAAATCAAGGGTTATCTGAGTCTCTAGAGCCGAAGGCCTTGTCCGGTGAAAGACCTGAGTTCATCCATCATACCAGCACACATTCCAAAAAACTTGTAACCACAGGCTTTAAAACAAGACTGAGAACTGAGTTCAGCAGGAGGGCCTCCATGTGCAGCTGTGCAGGCCGGGTACTGCACAATTCATTCTGGGGGGTGCACTTTATGTAAACTGTCTATGAGGATTGTCCCCTGGAGCTGTGCTGCAGTGGCCCTACTCAGCACACCTCTAAGATGGAGGTGAAGCTAGAAAAAGAGCAACAGTAGCCGCAGGTACCTCTGTTAACAGGAGGCTGCAAAAGAAGTCGCTCTTCACGTCAGCTCCCGTGGACCTCGGCAGGTAAACCTCAGGCTCTCACGAGGTTCACGGGAATCTTGTAACAGACACCGAGCTCAATTCACTTGCATCTCAATATTTTGTCCGGAAAGGTTTCCGAGTCACTGGGAAATGACCCAAGGACCAGCATCTGTCCTGTCTCCAGGGGACAAGCAGTGTGGCTGAGGGCCCCTCATGTGGTGGCTTCATGCCATGGTTTTGACAGTCGCTACTCAGACTCAGGAGCAAGTGTGTTGCAGCTGGATTGTAAGGGAATATTCAAGAAACCTTTACATTCACCCAGTGGGCCAAATAGGCATGTTTCACTAAATCAATCCAATTAGGGGAACTCATGGAAAAGTCTAAACTGCAGAGCATGTTAGATGAAAAGCTACTACTTTTCTCTTACCCAAATGGATTCACACTACGTTTTCAAAGTCCACTGAATTGATTACCATTTTCCAGTTGCAAACTGGGATGAAAGTATGCACCTATCTGTACTGTGTTATACTCAAGCTGTATGTATGTCCTATAGCAATACATGTTCTTTTACCTGCTTGTCTGTAAGATTTTTATGGCCAGAGATCCTCTTACATCTCTCTTCTGCACTTAGCACAGTGCTAGGAACACACTAATAACAGTTACCATTTGATGAGTCTTTATTAGGTACCAAGCAAGCATCTAAGTAGTTCCATGTATTAATACATTCTATCCTCACAGCAATACTACGACGAAGTAAGCACAATCACCATTTTTACAGAACAAGACACTGAGGCTCAGAGAAGTTCAATAACTTGCCCGTGCCAAAGACCCAGGAAACAGTAGAGCCAATTATTTAAATCCAGAGAGTCTGATGCTAGAATCGGTGTTCCTAGCCCTCATAGTCCTCTTTCTCAACATTCTACATACTCAGTAAATGTTCCTGGAACATTATCCATGGATCCTTCATTACAGAAGTTCTTTAAACCATCATCATCTAAATGGCCAAACATTTACTTGATGCCACTGATGTCATTACTTTAAGCTTGATCCTTAACCGTTTCAGACACACACAAAAATCCTAATTAGGGGAGTCCAAATTAATAAGCTGGTACTTTTACTACACAGAGTCAAGCTGAAACTATAAAGGAAATTAATAAATAAATAAGTGGGGGTGGGGAAATCAATCCAAGGTTTATCCTTGGATAAAAAAGAAGTACCATTCTGGGAATGATGCGGATAACAGAAGAGGCTACCTTGCAGGCCAAAGTACATTATAACTTTATTTTAGTAAGGTCATTTCTGGCAAAATTCACAAAGTTAAACTACATGTCGTTTTTTAAAGTAGTTTCAGACTTCTGTTGTCTCAGCAAGAAATGTCTATTTATTGGGAAAAAAAGAAGCTATAAGTGACTTAAAATTCTGCTGTTTCTTGCAGAAGTTCAACAGGGAAACATGTAATCCAATCCTTTAGGGCTTAAACATAATAAAGACAAGAAAGATGCCACAAACCAAAAGAGATGATTATACTGCTTTAGATTCATAAATCCCCCCAACTATCTTTAAAACATATTCAAAAGTGCAGAATTATTCTTATTTCAACTGATATACCACCAACAATCTGTAGACTCCTGCTATCCACATTACATTGAGAGTAACACAAAAACCAGCATAGATTATGTATTTTCTAAAACAAAAGTATGAAGAAAGACATAAAAAGGAGCATTGCCATGCATTTTTAATGCCAAACATGTATACAGAAATCTCTAAAAAATAAAAATAAAAAATGTATTGAATATTTTTTAAATATCTTACCTGGCATTAAAGGAACGTGTCAGCTACACTACTATTGCTGTCTTGAAACTACACTCCACTGTAACCCAAATTCAGTACTAGACAGAAACCACAAGAAAGAATGAAGAACCAATCACATTTATCAAAAAGAAACTACCCCTGCTTCAGAAATGCTAAATACATAGTTACCATCTGACCCAGCAATTCTACTCCTCGGCATATACCCAAGCAAAATGAAACCATGTATCCCCAAAAAAACTTGTATATGAATGTTTATAGCAGCATTATTCATAATGGCCAAAAAGCATTATAGTTACAACCCAAATTTCTACCAACTGATGAGTGGGTGAACAAAATGTGGCATATCCACCTGATAGATTATTATTCAACCATAAAAAGGAACAAAGTACTGATTCATACTTCAGCAAAGATGAACCTTGAGAACATTATGTTAATTGAAAGAAGCCAGTCACAAAGGCTAGAGAATATGATTTCATTTAAATAAATCTCCAGAATAGGAAAATCTATAAGAAAGAAAGCTGCACGGTTCCTAAATGTAGAGGGAAAAGGGGATGGGCAGTGACTGGTAGTGGGTACAGGGTTTCAGTTTAAGGTGATCAAAATATAAACTTTGGTCTAACCATATGAAACCCAAATTGAGTGGCATTCTACAAAATAATTGATCCAACAGTTTGAACGGAAATTAGATCCTGTGACAAAGTAGAAAGAGCAAACACATGGACCAGTCTATGACCCTGGTCAAGTTACTTGTGCTCCCTGGGCCTTGGTTTCCTCACAGTAAAACAGGGGTTCACAGGATTGTTGTAAAGCATAAAAATTAAATAAATTAAATATCCAGGGTCATCTCTACCACAAAGTAAACAGATGCTCAATAAATTTTTACTTTTGTTGTTGTTAAGTCTGCCAGGACATTAAGATAAAATTTAAGATGAGCCTTTAAGCAGCAAAATGACTCATCTGACCTGTGTTATCCAATACAGTAGTCACCGGCCACATGTAGTTGTTTAAATTAGTTAAAGTTAAAGATTCAGTTCTGCAGCCCCATGAGCCACATTTCACACATGCAGTCGTCCCAGGTGTCTAGTGTCTGCAGTATTGAACAGATGGAAAAAAAATATCAGATGACTTTCTGTAGATGTAGAACACTTTTACCATCACTGCACTGGAAACCTATAGATACTCAAATGAACTACTGTTAAACTTCACTGCCAGCCTTCAACTTCTATACCCAGCTTAAGAAACTACTAAAAGTCTGTTCAGACAATACGAAGATTTTCTGCCAGTTACGTAAGCACCTCCAACATGTCTTCTATCACTGCAAAATGAAAACGAGAAGGAATTAAGGAAATAAATCAACCAAAGATTTGTGACACCAATTTCTCAGGCATAAACAATATTTTCAAGTATTTCTCTGCAACTATTTCCAGTTCACACTTTATCGTCCGATGTCAACAGGAGGAGCAAACTCTGGCTGCTGTGTCATTTACACAGCAGTATACGAAACACTTCCCTGTTGTTTAGGATTTTTATTAATAATACTAAGAACTGAGGCAAGCATTCTGCATGTTCACACCAGATGCTTTGGACTATGTGGAGATCACTGCGGACGGACCGAGTTCCATTCAACGGGCCAGACCAGCTGGAGGAGCTCTGCCTAGGGGCTCGCAGACCCACGCTGGAGCGCCTGTCCACCCCCGTTTAGGTTCAGGAAGATTCTGGGCCACTGTGTAGAGTGTCTTTAGGTTCAGATACCAAAATGATAATGAGTCCATAGTTATAACAGAATATTAAATAATAAATCAAAACATCCCCCACGGCAACCCAAATGCTTTCACGTTCAAGGTCTATGACACCCATGAAGGAGCTAAGTGGGTGCTTGGGGAAAAAGAGGGGCAAGCATTTGGCTTTAGAGTGAGTGCACTCTGTGGCCGTATTTCAGCTGGAATTCAACCAATAACGCGGCCTAGATGTTGCAAGGCCCTTTCCTTGGGGAGCTTTAAGTGCTTTAAAAGCCTGGGCTACTTCGCCTTCAGGAAATGTCCCCCGGCAGCAGAGCAGGGTTTGGGGCTCTCTACATGTAAAAAAATTTGAAGCGATTTTCCCGAAGTGACAGGACTCAAGAGTCAGGTGAGCCAAGACAGGAATTTGTATGCTCTGGGACAGCACCCACCTACACGGATCCAGAAGACACGCAGACCACAAGCAGCTCTAGGGTGTTTGGGCGTGAGTCAACATCTCTGAAGAAAGGCTGGCAAATTCCCAGGACATCAGGACCCTTGGCAGAAATCTTGCGGCCACAGGAAGTCTTGAAAGAATGGCTCTTCGCTTACTCAAAAGCTAGCATTAACATTCCAAAGATGTGCTCATACAATAGATATGCGCTGGCCATGTGTTTACTCTCCTGAATTTTAAATAAGTCATCGGATAGCTTGCTCATATAAAATGATATAGATAAGTATTTTGCACTTGATTCATGAATGTCAGATATTCAGTATGTGATTAATTGATTAATTATGTTTCACTGTGTCTGTCACTATCTACCCTTGGCTCTGAATAGTTCAAAGAAACTTCTCTTCTGGATTAAGAGACTAGACCTCACATCTGAACGATAGAAGTCTATTCCAGAAGTACTTCCTCTTCCTGTGCTATCTTTTGATGCTGGGTCCTTGCCTTAGTGATTATCTATTGAATCAATCAAGCCATTATAACAGGGTGAGAGGTGCACACTGACAGAGACAAAAACCACATTTTTTCTGGGCTATTAGAAAAAAGAAAATTAAAAAAAAAAAAGGAAAACTAATAGACCTTCCCAAATTCCAGTTATGTCTTAAATCCTAGGAAGTTAGTTCAGCTTGGTCATTAGATTCCACAGATGAGTGAAATCATACAGTATTTGTCGTTCTCTGAGTGGCTTATTTCACTTAGCACAATGTTCTCCAGGTCCATCCGCACTGTCACAAAGGGCAAAATTTTCTTCTTTTTTGTGGCCAAGTAGTATTCTATTGTGTAAATGTCCCATAGTTGGTTTATCCACTCATCTACTGATGGACACTTGGACTGGTTCCCTATCTTGGTGATTGTAAATAATGCTGCAGTGAACCCAGGGCTACTTATGTTCTTTCAAATTATTGCTTTAGGTTCCTTCAAGTATACTCCAAGAAATGGGATCACTGAGTCAAAACGATGCCAAAAACCTTAAATAGACCTGACTGGTATGGCTCAGTTGGTTGGACATCATCCTGCAAAGCAAAAGGTCACTGGTTCTATCTTCAGTCAAGGCACATGCCTGGGCTGTGGGTCAGTCCCCGGTTGGGGCAAGTATGAGAAGCAGCCAAGCAATGTTTCTTGTTTATATCGATGTTTCTCTCCCTCTTTCTCCCTCCCTTCCCTTCTCTAAACATAAATAAATAAGTAAATGTAATCTACGTTGTAAAAATCTTAAAGAAGCTACAGTCTTAAAGACCTTCCTGGCCACGATAGAAATGCTGACAGGAGTGGAAAACAGGAAAACCCTTCTCCCCCTTCCTCCTGCATTTCCATCTTCCACTAGTGCCTCCTCCTGCCAGAAACCTACAGGAATCCGGCTGGCATGGGAACCTGGGGAATATATGTCACAGGGCTCCAGCTCCAGCCTCACAAAACAAAATATGAAACGGTGGGCCTGAAGCTGAACCACAAGCAAACCGCCGGCCGTTTAACGCCCTTCTTTTCCCTAGCAGGTTTCCAGTTCCTCGACTGAGAACTCTCCAAAATGGGATTTCCAGGAACCTACCCTTCATTTCTGAGCACTAGAGAATGTCATAAAGCTTTTCTATCTGAAAAATAAGTTGGAATATTTCACTAGCACTCCTTCCCTCTGTCAGGATTATAAATTTATTTTCTATTTGGACCACAAACTTTACAGAAAAGAGCCTTAAAAAAATACTACTACCCAAATATAACAATTTCTTCCAACAAAGGAAAATTCTTAATAGAGCCCTACCGTTTCTAAAATACATTAAAATATCCCCTAATGCTCCTACAGGAAGAGTAGGCCTCTGTATTGGGGTGAGATTTGGGGACCCTAAGGGCAATGAGGGTACCTTGCTTTTCAGGTAAGAGAGATGGGGGACCTGGGGGCAAAGGGCAGTCATTCCCCTAGGGAGCCCTTGGTGATCGCTGCCTCCTGGCAGTCAGACTCCTGCGTGGTCACCTTCTGTACTGAGTAGTGCTGACCCTGGAAACCAGAAGGAGAATGCAGAAATGACTGTGTGGGACTTCTGAGGTCACTGAAGACACTATGGCATCCCCCTCGCTTTATCTCATATTACTCACCCTGAAAAAAAGCTACCAGAATCTGAGGACATTCCCTGTAGCTCCACAGAGACCTACTAGCGTGGCAAAGGAGCCAGAGCATTCTCCCAACAGCCCCGTGAGCGAGCCTTTGGGTGACTGCAGCCCAAATGACACCTTCACAACAACCTCCGAGACACGGAGAGCCAGAAGCACCCAGCTGGGCTGCGCTCCCAACTTCCTGATCCATACAAACTCTGTGAGACGCTAGATGTTTATCGCTTGTTCTAAGACAATAAATTTGGTGGTCACTTATTATCCAGCAATAGATAATTAACAATCCCGTAAGAGCTCTCCTTAGTTCTGTTCTCATTGCGTCGTCAAACGGACATGGTTCACAAAACGTACATTGCTTCTGATCCCTAGATTGGGTCTGAGAGGATCTTCTAGTTTCATTAATGTGGTTTATTTAAAGAGTGCACCTGCTCCCACCCTCTCTATAAATTCAACCACTCTTTTAACATATGTTGAATTTCCTGTCATTTAAAGCCAACAGAGGAATTAGATGCCCGCGAAGTCTTTTCAAGGCCCCCAATGCTAGAAGCATTCGAGCAGATGATCAAAGGTTATGAAACATTCCTCACACCAATTGGAAGGTGGGATGATATAAGACAAATCTCTGTACAGTAATTCTCGTCAGTATTAAAAGGAGCCTGGAGTTCACAAGGGGAAAAAAAAATTTCAATGACTTACAAACTTAAAAAGAAAAGATGTTCTGCCCGGCCAAGTGGCTAAGTTGTTTGGAGCATCGTCCTGTACACCAAAAAAGTTGCGGAATTGATCCCTTGTCGAGGTGAGGTGAGTACAGAGGCAACCATGAATGTTTCTTCTCTCTTTCTCCTCTCTCTCTCTCGTCAATAAACATATATACTCAGGCAAGGATTCAAAACAAATGAAAATACCCTCTCTTCTTCCTCTCATCTATAAACATATATGCTCAGGCGAAGAATCAAAAAAAAAAAAATAGAAAACATGCTCAACCTAATAACTAAAGTATGCAAATTTAAGACAACTAGTAAAGCATTAATTTGCATGTGCCAGACTGGAAAACCTGCAGGTTTCAGGACACACATCAGAATGTAGGGCGGAGAAAACCATGTGGTGGGTGGGAGCATGAATCACCTCCAAAGGCAACGCTGGCAACATGTATTAGAACTGTAACTCTCCATAGCCTACGCGACTCCTCCACATTTCCACCTGCCAGCAAAACTGTCCGTTCTCTGTTTGTGGGCACAAAATCCTGAGTCACCTAAATGTTCACCAATTTTAAAATAGGGGTCAACTGTTGTGCAACCATATAATGGATAATAGCACGCAATCTGTAAACAGGATGAGTTGTGTTTATATATGAACTAATACAAGATACACACAAGATATATCATTAGGAAGAAAAATAAAACATAAAAGTATAAAAGTGAAGAGGATTTATAAGCATAGAAAATGTCTGGAAGCCCTGGTTGGTAGCATAGTGGATAAGGCACTGGCCTGAGAACCCCAAAGGTCGCTGGTTCAATTCCCAGCCAGGGCACATAACCAGGTGGCAAGCCAGGTCTCCAGCCAGGTCCTTAGCTGGAGGCAGGTGAAAGACAACTATACATTGATGTTTCTCTCCCTCCCTGCCTCCCCCCTTCCTTTCTCTAAAAATAATAAACAAAATCTTAAAAAAACAAGAAAATGTCTGAAAGGAGTTTTTCAAATGCTGTTTATAGCTGCCTCTAGGAAGGGATACTACAAACTTGGGAGGAGAAAAATTTTTTACTAAGCTCTTTTTGTACTGCATGCATATATTATTTCCTTAACTTTTTTTAAAGTAGGGGAAAGAGTTTAAGGCAGAAAAAGGAAAAAAAATAAGTCTTAAATTATATTTTTCAATTGATTTGTAATGCAGTCCATCAAAGGAACCAGACTTTAGGCTTAAGACCTCACATGTACATTCAGTCATTAAAGCTCATCTCTGGGAGGAAGAAGGTGCTTCACACTGTCTGTATTTTCTCACTAATTAGGATCTTTTTTTTTTTTTAATGCAAACCACTGACTCAACAAGGCATCCACAAGATGAACATCTCCCTGCCCCTCAGCCCCATGAATCACAAAAGGTGCTAGAATTGCCTTTCTTAAAATGTATGGGCAAAGAGCGGCAACGTTAGAGAAATTTCAAAATGTCAGCACCCATTTTACTGGCTAGGGGAAGTCGTGGCTAGCACATACAGCTGCTGTGAATGGTCCGGCTGCTCCCCCAGCCCCTCACTGCCCCTAACCATAAATGTCAGCCGTGATTGCCTTCTCTGTTGACCAAACTCTTTCTGAGATTAAGTAAGTACCTCCCAGGTCAGTAGTCTGTTTAAAGATGTCTAGTAAGTGGCTGGGTGTGTGTGTGACCAGAAGGGGAATTAAAAGAACACAACATGTTTTCAGAAAGAACCTTCTTTTTCTCTTTTGGCCAAAATGTTGAAAACAAAGCCTCTATGTCCTGAAACAAGCTTGTGCTTGCTAACAGGTGAGGGCACGTGATTCACCGAACTATAAATAAATGTAGCTGCCGAAAAACATGCACTTGAGTGTTATCAAGCATGTGTTATGACCTATTTGAAAAGGAGGAAAATACCCAGAGTGATCTTTGTAAGTTATTTAAGCAATGCTATAGTGAGACTAGATAGAAAACCCACCAAACAATTCTACCAACACCTTCACTCAGATGTTCGGATTCTCTTTTAATGCAAATCTGGCAAATGTCTAGAATTTTAAACTCTTTCTGAGTCACAGAAAAGGGTGGAAATGTAGAACAGTTTTAATCAGTTTCTTGAGTGATTTTAAAGGATTTCAGTTGTTTAAAGGGAAATCATCATTTGTGTAATTAGAAATAAGATTTATAGTATGTGCGGACTAACATACTGTAAACCAAGCATAGATCTAAAACCTAAAGACTTACTTACCAAGAAAAGACCAAGCTGCCCAAAGTCATAATGTGCAGAAAACCGTCCAACCAAAATAACTTGGAGGGATATACAGGGTAGGGCAAAAGTAGCTTTACAGTTGCTCATATGGAAAATAATACAATAATTATACAAAGAATTCTGTATTTCATATACTCACAGCTGTAAACCTACTTGTTCTCCACCTTCTGTGTACGTGTGTGTATAATATATATTATATATAAAAGCATGTTGAAAAGGATACCAGTTACCCCTCCCTAATCTCCGTATCTCTGTACAATGTAAATTCCGTAAGATGAAGACCCTCACCATTTTTTACAAAAAGCCTGATACATGGCAGGTGCTCAATAAAATTGAAGGAGCTTAATTTTATAAAGGTATCTACATTATTAGCAGTAACATGTTTGAAATTCATAACATCCACCTTGTGGTGTTTGCCTAATTGTTATGCAAAAATAAAAGCTAAATTTAACCGAATTTTTATTTTATTTTATTTTTAAAAAAGATTTTACTTATTATTTTCAGAGAGAGGAGAAGAGAGAGAGGCAGAGAGAGACATTGATGTATGGTTGCCTTTCACCTGCCTCCAACTATGGACCTGGCTGGAGATCTGGCTTGCAACCTGGTTATGTGCCCTGACTGGGAATCGAACCAGCAGCCTTTGGGTTCACAGGCCAGCGTCTTATTCACTGTGCCACCAGCCAGGACTCAACTGATGTTTTAGAAGCAACATAAATATATAGTCTCGTTACATTTTTAAGTTTAATAAATTCTAGTAAGTATCCATGCTCAAACATTTGGTACATTATAAAATGACATAAGACCTTTGGTGGCCCAGTGCAGGAATCTGATGACCCTCCAGGCTGCACTGCCCAAATGGGTGTTCATGAAAGGTTCTCCATAGTGAATAACAGGGGGGCAGGGGTGGAGCAGCGGTGAGGGGAAGTAGTCTAAAAAACATGAAGGTAAGTTAAAAGTCAACTGGTTCTTTCACTGAAGGATTTCTCAGACTTGAATATTAATGTTCATCCCAAGCATATTTGAGCAGGAAATCCATTGTAAATGATCTGTGGTTGGTTATTGTTGGGGTTTTCCCTCTCTAAAATATGTAAATGAACGACTCAGAGCTACTTCCTCAAATTAGACATGAACTCAACAGGGATTCACAGATTCAATTCCTCCCATGGACGTCTGAAACAAGGTCCTTAGTCAGATTCCCCTCTAAAATGGAGATAAAGATATGGCTTACCTCCTGCTTTGCTGCGGGAAAATCCAAAATGAATATACATTAAGCAATCAATAACTGTTTCGATTATCATTATTCCTGTTTTAGACTGCTCAGGCTGCCACACAGACTACCATAAACTAGGAGGCTTAGCAACAGAAATGTATTGTCTCACAGTCCTGGAAGCTGGAAAATCCAAGGCCAGGATCTGGCAGAGTTCAGTTTCTGGTAAGGACTCCCCTCCTGGCCTGCAGGTGACCCACCACCTTCTCCCTGTGTCCTGGCAGGGTGGAGGGAGGGCGAGCTCTCTGTTCTGGGGCCTCTTCTCAGAAGGACAGTCGTCCTATCCAATCAAGGCCTACCCTATGCAGTCGTTTAACTTTAGTTACTTCCATAAATGCCCTGTCCCACTGGGGGTTAAGACTTCAGCAGGGGAATCTGAGGGGGACACAATTCAGTCCATAGCCATTCCCTTCCCATCTGAGGTCTACTCTCAGGCCTTAGTACCTACTGCATTCCTGAAACACTAAAAAATCTCACGCTGTTGAGATGCGAACCAGTCTATTCCTTGACTGCTGCCACAGATCCATCGACTGTAGGTTGTTGGTTCGACTCTCCAGGTAAATAAATTAAGCCACCCTGCCTTCAGAAGGTGGGCCAAAGAGGAGACATCGTCCTCTGGCTTCCTGACTCCGCCAGGTGTGGGAAATACAGGCGACACACACATTTCACAACTCTTCTCATCACTTGGTGGGGAAAACACTTTCGGAAATAAGGTTTTGCAACTGCTGGATCCGCCAAACTTACAGATTTAGGAATTATGAAATCTCCATATGGTGCACATCAAAACGAGTCATCATTATCCTATGTGATGAGAACGTAAAAGGTGAGAAATGACCGAAATAAAAAGTAAAAGAACATGCTAAAACGAAATGCCTTAAACATGACAAAAATTAACAATACGAATCCCAAGAATGAGAGCATATAAAAAACAACAAAACCTGCACGTACCATGGAATAAATAGGAAACGTAAGAGCACAGGGAAGCTCTGAGAACTCCTTGCCCAGGTCACGGTGGTTGGTGGCTGTGCCTAGAGCCCACACTACCCAGAATGCCCTCTCTCTGTCCCTCATCTTTCCAGCTGCACCTCTGTGTCACTGGCCACATCCCCCAGGTTTCTCCTCAAACACCTTTTATTCCTCTGATTTAAGCCCTCGTTGAACCGACTATAATTAATTCCTTCCCCTTGAAATGTTGCCCCTGAGTGCACCGGCGACAGGAATCTTTCTCATTTTATATCTCTAGTATCTGGCACAGTCCTGACAGAGCTGGTATTCAATAAGTGCCCGCTGAATGAATGAAAATGCTCATTATTCATAGGTAATAATGGGGAATAAGTATAGGCTTAATAACAACTTACTTGGAGCAATACGATTTAAGCTGGTTTTTACTGCAGTATGGAACCTTATATACTTAAAAAAACAGTAAAACTGTATTTTATCTGATAAAAACTGGTTCAGCCTCAAGAAAAGGAACATTAAAAATCTTAGCAATCTAGTCATTCTTGACTGTCAGCTAGAATTTCATCCAAAGAAAGTGCTCCCTTCCAAAAAAAACCTTCAGTGTACAAAACTTTTCTTTATTTAAAATATTAAAACATGAGAAAGTCCTCATGGAGGTGAATGAGCAAAGTTCACCAACTCAATGGAAGAACATGCACCCAGAAATCTAGGAGTTTAATACTGCAGAAATATGAAGCCTTTAAAAATTGGCATGGCCACATCTGGAATACTTTACCATAAGTTTATTTAAAAGATGCAAAATATGTCATTTCTGGCATATTTGAAACATTGATATTTTAAAAATAAAACCATTACGTTATTTTTTAAACAGTTCTATCGAGGTAAAATCATGTACCATACAATTAACCCTTTGAAAGAATATGATTCAATGGCTTTTAATATATTGACAAAGTTGTGCAAACAGCAACAGGATTTTAGGATGTTTGCATTACTTCAAAAAGAAACCCCACACTCCTTAGCTATCACTGCCCTCCCGCCAGCACAGGCAACTGGTAATCTACTTTCCATCTCTACATATTTACCTATTTTGGACATATATGTGGAATCACACAATATGGAGTCCTTTGTTCCTGGCTTCTTTTAGCATAATATTATCATTGTTCATTCATGTTTTAGCATCTGTCAACTCTACTTCTTTTTATTAACTAATAACATTCCATTGTAGATACCCCACTTTTCATATTTAATCAGTTGATGAGCATTGGGATTGTTTTCACTTTGCAGCTATTATGAACAATACTGCTACAAACATTTGTGTACAAGTTTTTATATGGATATGTATTCATTTCTCTGGGGCATATACCTAGGGATGGAATTACTGGATCATACTGTAACTTTGTGTTAACCATTTAGGAAACTATAGACTATTTTCCATAGAAGCTGAACCACACAGATTATCACCAGCACTTGTAATGATCTTTTCCATTCCAGTCATCCTACGAAGTGTCAGGTGGTATCTCACTATGGTTTTGGCTTGCAGTTCTCTGATGGCTAATCATGCTGAGCATCTTCATATATGTGGTATGTTTACTAGCGATTTGTACATCTTCTTCAGATAAAGGCAAATTTTAATGGGATTATTTGTCCCATGTTATTTGTTATGATATTTCTTTATATCTTAGATATTAACCCATTATCAGACTTATAATGTACAAACATTTTCTCCCATTCTGTGGGCTGTCTTTTAACTTTCTTAACATTATTCTTTTAAATGTGTCCAGAGAACCCTAAATACCAGGGAGGTTTCATTCCCAACAAAATCCATGTTCTCCATGAATGAGAACCAGGAGATTTAAAATTATACCCTTTTCTCCTTGAAATCATATTGCATTCCTCTTTTCCCTAAGAATTTCATCCCCATATATTTATACTTGAAAGCCTTTTACTGACTTAGGAATACTCTATTGTACTTTTCTAGAGCAAAAAGTTTCATCCGTCCTTTAAAATGTTTAAATACCTTTGCTTTCCTATGACCACAAAACTCAACACTAGTATTTGCCTTCTGAATTCAGTTATTACGATTATTTTCCTATCTTTCATTTTCTATTTTGATTATAATTACTTATCAGTATTAATAAACACAATAAACATAATACTAACTTGGTAATCATTAAAACACAAGAAATAAACTTTATTAGTAACGCCTTGCTTACAAGATGGATGGAGTAGGGAGGGAATAGCTGAGAGGCCTTAAGATCTTCCTGACATCAAAACTTCCCTGGATGAACCAACCTTTAAAAGCCTTGAGTTGACAAGCCACAGTAAGATGATGGATGGAGGAGAGCGTTCTTAAGTAAAACAGGAAAAGGCTGTGGAAGAAGGACAGGTGGGGAGAGAAGATTCCACATGATCCCCAGACCATGAGAGTCAATGGTCAATTTGACCTGCAGACAGGTCAATTTTCAGAAAGAAGAGCTTCTCTCAGAACGACCCTGGCCTACATACAGCTTGGAAAGTCTTTTCTACTTGCCTAGATGTAGATATTCCCCAGTTGAGGGGCAGCTACTTTGCAGGGGCTTATGCTCCCTTGGATGCTTAGGTACAATGAACACTTGTTACATCACACGAAGCCTCTTTGCTTACACCTCTATTACACAGGAGAGAAGTGGCACTGCAAGTGGAGAAGCAGCTTACTTTCTCCAATATTTCCTTATAAAATAGGATGGGTCAAATCACTCATAACTCAAATAATCAAGGTTTGCCTTCAGCAGTTGGTAAGAAGAGATCCAAATACTGATTAATTATATACAACTTTTTATCTCTTACCCTAAAAATTTGATGGCTTCGAATCACTTGCTACACTAGGCAGTGATATACAAATAAGCCTAAAATAGCTACTTTTAAAAATCAAATTTAAGCTTGACAACAGCTTATGACTGGATTAATATTGCTTACAGTTGTCTAAGTGTCACTTTGACAAATGACATGTTTGTCTTGATGACATCTCCCCTCAGGCATATGGCACTTTCATGAGCTCGGGTGTTATCTTTGTGGCAGAAAAATATGCTTCATTGTTTTCCGAATATTCATAATTTACAAGACCTTCCTTTGGTCATGTTTCATAATTGCTCATAATGTTGAGGGGAAAGTTCTCTGCACAGATGCTATTTAGTGGGGGGGGGGTGTATGTATGTGTGTGTGTGTGTGTACATGAATATGCAGTGTCTTTTAATTATTATTAATATCAAAGAACAAAGTGTTCTCTCTGAAGAAATATTTAACAGTCATGATCCAAATTTTGGATGAAAGCATTACCTTATAAAGTGTAACAAAAAGAATGTGAGGCTAAGTTTATCATATCAACCTTGAGCAACTCAGAATTATGAAATCATGGATGAATTATAAAATCATGGAAGAATATAAATTCATGATATTCAACAATTCAACAATTTCATTTAACAAGTATTTATTAAAAACTGACTTTGCATAATATTGTGATAGAGGTATGAAAGATAAACACATATCAGCCCTTGATTCTATCAACAAAGTGGCATTACAAAATATACAATGAATCGAGGGATATAAGGAAATTTGTGATCCAAATATTTATCTGCAAATGTAGTTTATCATAATTCAAAAATATTCTCTGGAAAACTAATGAATTATAAAATCAGTTCCATACTCAAATACTCCTTCCTATCTGCTCTTCCCACTAGTGGCATGAAAATGCAAACAAATCCACTACAAATCTTGCAAAATAGACATTTCATGAGATTAATGAAAGTGATTTTGGAAAACTACTTGTCACATACAAGACTACAGAAAATGAGGGTCTCTGAATCCTTGTTATAATTAACAATTAAAGATGAAAATATCCACAACTTTATAGATGCTTTAAAAGAGAATGAAATAATTACCAAATTGTATTAATCCCTTAGAAAATAAAAAAATGAGTAAACAGGGACCCTCTATATAATTATGCTTAAATGAAGGGCAGCATATGTTTAACTGTATAACTGTCTGAAATTATTTAAAAAGAACTTAATTCATTTCTTTTTACTAAGAATTAGAACAATTGCACATAAAAACTAGAACAAATTATATTTTCATGATTATCATATTATTTTGTAAAATAATCTGACCAACTATTCCAAGTAAACCTTAAATGCATATTAACCATGAAATGTTATCTCTGTTTTAAGTGGATTCAGCTTCAGTGACCTTCTTTCAGTGCCAGTTACCCTAGAGCCTCCTATATAGTCCTAGTTCCAAATAACAACATTCTAGCCCCAACCAGAGACCAGACCCAAAACCCAGATATGTGCCCCGACCAGGAACTGAACCAGCAATCTTTTGCTTTGTGAGATGACACTCAACCAACTGAGACACACTGATCAGAGTCACCTTCCATGTTTTTAGACAACCAGTTAGCTTCTCCCCAATGTCTAAAAATTCCCTGTGGAAGCAGTACCAGTCTTACTGAGACCCACTGCATGAAGCTGTCCTAAAAGTATTGATTAGAAACTAAGAGATACCAGGCCCAGTGCCAGCTACTAGACACAGAATGGTGGAGAAAAAAAAAAAAAAAAGAGCTTAGAGCAAAGTGGAGAAAGTGACACTGAATAACTACCCACGTAATTATATCAATACAAAATTCTGTAAGTGCTTGAAAGAAAATTATAAAACACTAGGTTAGACTGTGCAGTAGCCTCCGACTTTAGGAGTTTGTAGAACAGTAAAATTATTTTCTTCTATTAACTTGGAGATATAAATAGAATTGTCAGCCCTGGCTGGTGTGGCTCAGCGGATTGAGCACTGACTGGCCTGTGAATCAATGGGTTGCTTGTTTGATTCCCAGTCAGGGCACATGCCTGGGTTGCAGATTAGGTCTCCATTGGGGGAGCTCAAGAGGCACCCACACATTGGTGTTCCTCTCTTTTTCTCTCCCTCCCTCCTCTCTTTAAAAAATAAAATCTTTAAAGGCAACCATACATTGATGTCTCTCTCCTTCTCTGCCTCTCTCCCTTCCCCTCCCTCTAAAAAATAATAAAATCTTTTTTTATTTTAAATAAGTAAAATCTTTAAAATTTTTTAAAGATTTTTATATATTATTTTTAGAGAGTGGGGAAAGAAGAGAGAGAGAGAAACAACAATGTATGGTTGCCTTTCACCTGCCTCAAGCTACAGACCTGGCTTGGAGACCTGGCTTGCAACCTAGTTATATGCCCTGGCTGGGAATCGAACCAGCGATCTTTGGGTTTGCAGGCTGGTGCCTATCTACTGTGGCACCAGCCAGGGCTTAAAATGTTTTTGATAAAATAAAATAAATAAATAGGGTTGTCAGCTTTTTAATTTTGTCATGAAAGTTCATTTTAAAAAATAACTACCATGGTAACAAGAAGGCAGAATAGAAATTATTTCTAAGCTTTAAGAAATTGGCAAAACAAGAATACTTTTAGCATGGTGGAAAACCTTACTACATTATTAGTTTTCTATTTTTTGCTGCAGGCTAACAAAAACTTAACAAAGATCAGAATTTTCTTACCATAGCACAAGATTCTTGCTTCTCTAAGTATGGCCTGTGGACTAGTACCATCAATATCACATGAGAATTTTTCAGAAACGTAAAATCTCAGGCCCCACCTCATACCTACTGCATCAAAATCTCACTGTAACAAGATCCCCAGGTGAGTCACATCCATGTTAAAGTTTGAATAACACTGTCCTAGAACAGAGTATAATGACCCTCCAATAGCTGAAGTATAATGGTCCTTAACACACAATTCCCATTTTTTCAAAGAAGGTAATTGAGGGGTCCTGGGAAAGTGAAGGTACAGAATGAAACAAAGTAGATGAGCTAGCATCTTAAAGATCAATCATCTTTCACCTTTCAGGACCATGAAACGTAATTGGGGGGAGGGGAGACAATAAAATGTCAATCACAAACAACATTCACAGCTTCGCGGTAGACTTCAGTAGCCTAAACGTGAGTTCTGCAACTTCTACGTGGGGACCCAGGGTCTGTGCCACATGCCAAGTCTTGTCCTGACTACTAAGTCTTGCTGTTAAAACAAAGCAATTTTTAGATGACTTGACATATGCTACACTGGAGTTCATGTTTTAGAATATTTTATCCCACAGTTTTTCTAACAAAGGAAATCTCGCTAGGTATGTGTTAGTTATGGGCAAAAAGACACAGACTTGTGCCTCTTTTCTAAGCCACTTTTATCAGAAAATAGTTGCCAGTATAGTGCAATGCCTTTTGGGAAAGAAGAAAAGTTACAGTTATAGACCTGTGTTGACTAATAAGAAGGCCACTAGCCACATATGACTACTGACCACCTGAAATGTGGCTGGCTAGTCCAAACTGAGAGATGATGTATAAGTATAACATATATAAGCATATTTTGAAACAATACAAAAACAAACTGTAAAAATCTCAATAATTTTTATATTGATTATATGTCCAAATTATAATACTTTGAAAAACAGTCCCCCTTATCTGAGGCTTCCCCTTCCATGGTTTCACCATGGTCTAGAAATATTCACTAGAAAATTCCAGAAATAAACAATTCGTAAGTTTTAAATTGCAGGCTCTTCTGAGTAACATGATGAAGCTGCCTGTCCCTTTCTGTCCCACCCAAGACATTGTTGGTCCAGTGTACCCACTCTGTATAAGCTACCTGCCCATAAGTCTAGTCACTCAGTGGCTATCTCAGTTATCAAATTGACTGTTGTGATACTGAAGTGCTTGCGTTCAAGTAACCTTTACACAACGCCACATTTGTAAAACTTTTATTACATGGTATTGTAATAATTCTTTTATTTTGTTATTAAGTGTTGTTATTCTCTTACTATGCCTACTGTATAAATTAAATTTTACCATAGGTATCCATTAAAGGGAAAAAAGCTTATATATGTAGAAAGAGAGGAAAATATAGAGAGAATTTGGTACTTTCCAGTTTCAGGCATTCACCAGGGATCTTGGAACACACTTCCTTCAATTTAAGAAGACTACTGCCCTGGCTGTAGCACAGTGGATAAGGTGCTGGCCTGCAAACCTTACTGGTCACTGGTATGATTCCCTAGCCAGGGCACATAACCAGGTTGCAAGCCAGGTCTCCAGCCAGGTCTGTGGCTGAAGGCAGATGAAAGGTAACCATACATTGGAAAAAAAAAAAAGAAGACTACTTATATATTGGGTTTAAAATGATACACTAAAATTAATCTATTTCTTTTACATTTTCAATATGACTACCTAAAAAATCTTAATTATGTATGGCTTGTATTATAGCTCTATAAATCAGGGCTGGCCTAGAAGCTCACTCACCATATGCATCAACTTCAAGTTTTAAAAAAATATGTAGGCCCTCCCTGGCTGGTGGCACAGTGGATAAGACACCAGCCTGCAAACCCAAGGGTCACTGGTTCGATTCGCAGCCAGGGCACACAACCAGGTTGCAAGCCAGGTCTCCAGCCAGGTCCCCAGCTGGAGGCAGGTGAAAGGCAACCATACATTGATGTCGCTCCTTCTCTGCCTCTCTCCCTTCTCCGCCTCTCTCCCTTCTCCCTCTCTCTAAAAATAATAAATGAAATCTTTAAAAAAAATACATGTAGATAGACAAATCCTAAATCGTAGAAAGTACCTGCAGAAAATGTGTATTTAGGAGGTAGGCAAACAAAAATAGAACAGGAGGTGTTCAGCAGTAAATATTTTTATTTTAACAAATGCTAAGCAAGGCAGCCCTTTCTGAACTGCGTGCACGGGGGTCCCTGAACATGCATCCAAAGAAGAGAGAAATATCAAGCCCTTAATAAAAATAGAGCCGGGGAGGAGCTGACACACACTGAAGTGCAATCACAATGATGATGAGTTTGCTCAGAGTCTAGGAATGCAGAGGGGTGGAAAAGATAAACAAATTCCACTGACAACAGCCAATAACTTCCTGGCCTGAGCCATTCAAATAACTAAACCTTCCCAGCTCTAAGTAACTGGGGAAAGCAAAACTCAACCCTTGAGTCCAATCAAGAAAGGTGCTAAGTGTGAAAAACGCAGCCAAAGACTGACCATCCCCATTTGGAGAGATGTAACTGCGAATTAAAATGAACTCACAGTTCTTTTTTCATGGTACAAAGAAAAACAGAAAAGAAACTCCATGAGATTAAAGAGTAGATTCAAAGGTCCCTTTTTTAATAGCAAGACCTCCTCACACACCAATGTTAAAACAGCATTCCGAACAATGGAAAATGGTGACCGGTCAGTTAGTTTGGCACTGACAAGACAAATGCGAAGCAAGCGAAGTGGCTGAAGCCATCTCCCATCCGGGCAGATTCCTCTCATTCCTGGCCCCGGGAACAATCCCATCACTTAGGAAATCTGGACCTGGGCCAGGATGCTGGTCCTCAGCCTGCTGGGGGATGGGGAGGGGGGATGTCTGGGCAGCTGGCTTTTATCACAAAGCCTCCTCTCTTCCAAAGGCTCATAATGAATTTCCTAGACATGATAGAACACAATATTTTAAGTGATTAATAGTACAAAATTACCGCATTTTTTTAAAAAATGAATGTTCACAGTATAATAGGCCAATAGCTACATGAATTAAAATCTGATGCATATACTAAAAAGGTTATATTCTAGTGGTTTTAAATTCCTTTCATTAAGCTTAACCTCAACAAACCTACAGTGGAGGAAAAAAACCTAACCTAGTGGGAGTTTAGTAGAGGCATCAGGTACTTCCCTATAATATCATCATCATCATCATCATCATCATCATCATCATGCCCCCATTTGAAAACACACAGAGAGGTTAAGTATTGCAAACCAGGAAGAGCTGGAGCCTGGGCATGACTGCAGGTTGATGACACCGGGCAGTGAGAACCCGGCTTCCCACCCAGCCCAAGAAACTGCCTCACAACCTTCACACTTTGACAAGGGTTCTGAGGCTCCAGGGAATGGAGACACTGACTGCCCATTGTAACTAGGCTACTAAACAGTGGAGCAAGAACTTGAACCTGTATCTGATGCTGAACTCTTCTCACGGGCAGCTTCCTGTTCTCACCAAACCTTTGCCCCAGTTTGCAACGCTGTCCAAGTGTCTTATTCTCTCCCTGTTCTCAAGGGATGGTCGCTAGTCACTCTGCCCTCCTTTCCTCCTAGCCAAACTGCCAATATTCCTCGCACAATTTGAGCTGTTGGCTCTTGAGGCATCGGAAGAATACAAAATAGGATTTATGCTCATCACAGCTACAGAAAATTAAGTATTCCAGTCAATAAATCTCTCATGAACTATGGAAAATAAAATGCATTTGTCTGAGTGGACACATTAGTGGGTGGTTCATCCTATTTGTCATTAATGTTACACAATTGAAGAAATGACTGTCATTTGGAACTCCACGTTACTAGGGCCGTTAGGTCACACACCTCCCCTGATTTGATCCTCAACACAGTGTCCTGAAACGCTGACCCTCTCAGGTGAAGCAGAATAACAGAGTGCGGGGAGATGGGCAGGAAGCCCGGCTCCAGGCCCAGCTCCACTGTGGGAACACAAAACTAGGGCCTGACGAGGCATAGCACTCGCCTCGGAACGCAGTGCCCTCCTCTCCAAAACAAGGATTAAAATATGTATCCATAGGCCCTGGCTGGTAGCACAGTGGGTAAGGCGCCGGCCTGTGAATCCAAAGGTCACAGGTTCGATTCCCCAGCCAGGGCACATAACCAGGTTGCAAACCAGGTCTCCAGTCAGGTCTGTGGCTGCAGGCAGGTGAAAAGCAACCATACATTGATGCCTCTCTCCCTCTCTGCCTCTCTCCCTTCCCCTCTTTCTAAAAATAATGAAATAAAATCTTTAAAAAAAAAAAAAAGTGTTTGTTATTTAAAAAAAAGAAATATATATATATGTATCCACTATTTCACAGGGCTGCTGCAAGAATGTGCCGAAATAACGTGAGAAACTATAGTGTAAATTCTGAAGCCCTTTCAAAATCTGCTATGAATATGCAGTGACGTGGTTGCTGCTATGAATCAGCCCCAGGCCTTTGATGCCGACCAGGAGGAAGACAGTGCTCTGCCTCTCTAATTCCACACACCCGGCTGAAACATCATGGATTAAGGTTCAGGAACGGTATTCTCAAACAACAATGAGAGATAATCAGCACTGATTTCAATAAAAGGCTTGAAAACCCCAGGAAGGCACAAACTGTCCCCACTGTAACTGCCATCCTAATCAAATCCCCAAGGGGTAGCTGGAGACCTTTGGAGCTTTCCTCGCTAGGCCTTTTGATCAAGTATGAGGTGGGTGGGAATTGTCCCTTAAAAGCACTCAAAAATGAGTTGACATGAGCAATGCTTAAGTATTTTACTTTTTTAAAATAAACTGGAAAAAAATATTAAGAAAACAAACCCAATACCTTAAGATCTAACGTTCAGAACACTTCTGACATTCCCTTTCAGGTATTTTGCCCTCCTCTTTTTTTCCATTATCCACATGCCAGTATCTGCTATCAGCCCTGCCAATGAGAGGCCAGGATGGACAAGGGGTCTTTAAAGAGAGGAGCAAAATAACTCAAGATCTTCAAATTCAACTACAGCAGCAGCTGCCCCTCTCCTAAAATAAAAGCTGTCTAATTATTGGTACTCATGTGGTCAGACTGTACCCTCAGAAGGCACAGATCCATTCTTTTCAGTCCATGACAGAAATCCTTTTAAGTCATTTGACATACGTACTGTGTAGTTTTAGGCCTGCACATATGTCTCAGTTACGGGCACAAAACTCACCTGACTAAAAACTCTAGAAGGAATGAATTTAAAGAAGACAAAGAAAGATGACAAAAATTTTAAGATAGCTAAATAAATCATGTTTTTTAAAATTATGGTACCAGGAAGCCAGGAAGCTGACAAATGGTATGCTACTGCATTAATAATGGCAACTATGAATATTCATGACATAAGTCATAAATAAAAGGAAGAAAACCCAGAGAGTGCAGATGGGGCAAAAATTCAGAAAGCTTTGAAAAGGAAAGAAAAGGAAGAAGAACGAAAAAAGAAGAAAACACACACAGCCTCAGGCAATAAATAGGACTTAGGTAAAGGTCCCTGGAAACTTTGATCTAAACTAAGCTGGGCCAGTAAAGAAGGAAACTTCCTTACACGAAAGTAAATAAATAATTGATATAAACAACCCTGAATAACTGGAAGAGCTTTCAGTAAAATTAGTCAGGATGGTCTTTGCTAGATATTTGGGATCAGAATAATAAACCTTCCAAATCACTAATAAGGTTAGTAGTAGGTATTGCCTCACCCTTCCACCCCCTCACTCCCCACTCAGGGAAAGGACAACCCTGGATAAAAATCCAAGGCACTAATGTGTAATCTCTAATGTTTAATGTTTCATATATCGTGGGAACAAGGAGGGAAAAACAAATATATAAACGGAATTAACCCCAAAACACATGCTCATGGATCACAGCTTGCTTTTCCCCCTATCACAAGCTACAGACTTCTGAAAAAGGTCAGCACCACATTGGATCTCCAGTTTTTCTACAAGACCGTTTCAAGGTAAATACAAAAAAAAAAAAAAAAAACCCAGCTCTACCTGAGCAAAAACACTACCACACAAAACGAACAGTCACTTTATTTATAGGTTTTTAAAAATGTGCAGATTGTTCTAAATTGTTTCCAAACTAACAACAGGGGCGAGCGACGTGGGTACTCCATTATTGACAATGCACAACATCTGGCCTGTCCTTAACCAGGTAAGAAAGATTCCTGGAGGCAAATGCCTGAGATGGTTAGAACCGGAGGAGCCCCTACCCCAAGGAGGAAAATCCACTTGTTCCCAGTACTGTCATTTTGTTTCTCAACTAGTCCCAAGGCCAAAGACTACCCTGATATGCACTTAGCCTTCATTTGCAACTTAAAAGTCACACAGGTCAACAATGAATGTAACTCAATCTCATTTAAATGCAAGGAATTTGCCATGTTCCTTTCACCGGACCAACCATCCAGCAGGTCCCTCCCTGCCGTGCTTCAGTGGCCGGCAAAGCGGGGTAAGTCACCCCTAGATCCACCACCACACTAGCTACTTAACTTCTCTAAACCTCAGCCTCCCCATCTGCAAAAGTAACAATAATAATGCCAACATCACCGGGAAGATGAATAATGTGCCTAAAGGAAAAACATTTAAGGACAACGGGGGTCAAATATATGTTGACAGAAAACTAGACTTTTGGTGGGAGCACACAACGCAATACACAGAGGCAATATTGTAGAATTTTACACTTGAAACTGACATAATGTTATCCACCAAGATTACACCAACGAATTTAATTTAAAAAAAGAAAAACCATTTTAGGCTTTTGTAGTTGTCTCATCATCAACGAACAATTGAATTCCTATGGCATTCTAAAAAAGAGGAAAAAATATATGTCATGCCTAGATCATGGAAATAAACTGACCAAAAAGACCCCAGAAGTGTTGTGTGTTTATTCTTTTCAGCAAAGCTTGTTCAGCACAGGCTGAGTGCAAACCATTGTGCTAAACAAATGAAATGCTTGGTGTCCCCACCAATCAACAAATGAGATGATGTCCCCACTAGCAGACAAACCCCAATGTCATCCTTCCACACCACGTTATGGCAAGGCCACCGTGATGGGAGGGGTGGGGAGCAGTGGCAGGAGGAAGCCACTGCACAGCCTCAGTTTCCCCATCTTCAAAATGAGGAGGTTCTTAGAATGAGATCCCTGGTGCCCCATGACAAAGCGCAACAGGCACCATGTGACCCTGGCTGGCTCCCCACCGCTGTGAGGGTTCACGCGGAGAGAAAGAAGGATGACACAATGTCACGGGAGGGTGCAGAGGCTGTGAGGGGCACAATCAAGCCCTGTCAAGTGAACTGCCTGCTGTATGCCAACCTGTTAAAGGATTTACCAGCACTAACTGATTAATCTTCACCATATGTTTGCCAGGTAGAGATTATGATCGTTGTTTGGACCGATAAGGAACAGGAGGCACCCGAAGGTTGAAGGGTAGTGAGATCCCAAAGCTCACCACCCTCCTTCCAGCAGAGGGAGCTCAGGGTGGAAAGCTCTGGAGAACAAGCAAAGTCCCAACCAAAGCGAGCCAGTGCCAATCACTCAAACACTAGGAAAGCTCGAAGAAAAGTGCCCAGCCCCCCAGCCACTAAATCAGTCATTCCTGTGGCTCACCCCCACATCGGTGGTGCTCACCCATCCCCGAAATGGGGGAACATGCCCCACCAAACGTTCATAAACATTTTGCAGGTTTCTGGGTGGACAACATCTTGCAGGGCATACCTGCGGTTTTCATGACACAAACATTTAAATATACAGACTCTAAGTGCAAATGAATGTCAAGAAGATATTGAATAAAAGAGGTATATCCTTTTTTTTTTTTTTAAAGATTTTATTTCATTATTTTTAGAAAGAGGGGAAGGGAGAGAGGCAGAGAGGGAGAGAGACATCAATGTATGGTTGCGTTTCACCTGCCTCCAGCCACAGACCTGACTGGAGACCTGGTTTGCAACCTGGTTATGTGCCCTGGCTGGGGAATCGAACCTGCGACTTTCGGGTTCACAGGCCGGCCTCTTAACCACTGTGCTACCAGCCAGGGCTTGGTATATCCTTTTTTAAAAAGTTTAAAACTTCCTCAAAACAGCCTTCAAATAATTAAATTTAATCAGCAGTTCTCTCATAAAGAATGCTTTAAAAATTCGCCAACATAATGTACGATAAAAAGTACCTGAGGACCCTTTGGTTATTTAATACCTAGAAGCTGAAATAATCAACATTCTATATTTGTTATAATTGTTTATATTGGAAAAGTACTCACCTGAGATCTAAAGAAAGTAACAGCTTTAATTTAGAAAGTTACAAGCATCAAGAGAAAAAATAACTGATAAAAACAGGAAAAGAGAGAAAAACATCACTGCGAATGATATGTTCTATACCTAGAAAACCCAAACGAAACCTCTGAAAAATACTAAAACCAAGAGCTCTGTAAAACAGCAAAATACAAAATAAATATATAAAAAAGTCTAAGCCCTGGCTGTTGTGGCTCAGTGGACTGAGGACCTGCCTGTGAACCCATGGGTCGCTGGTTCAATTCCCCAACCAGGGCACATACCTGGTTGCAGGCCAGGTCTCCAGCCAGGTCCCCAGCTGGAGGCATGGGAAAAGCAATCATACATTGATGTCTCTCTCCCTTTCTTCCTCCCTCCCTGCCCCTCTATCTAAAATTAATGAATAAAATATTTTTTAAAAATTATCTAAAAAACTCAAGTCTCATTCTTAATTAACATTATTTTTTAAGACGTCTTTAAATAACAGGAAATAACGAGTGACAAATCAAAAAAGCAAGTCACAAAGATTAAGAAAACTACAATATTTCATAAAAAGGACTTAAACAATAGTGAAACATACCATACTCATGCGTTAAAAAATAAGTGTAAACTGAAAAGAATATTCTTTTAAAGGTATTGAAAGAAACTTTTCACTAAAAAAATTTAATTATAAACTCATAATTTTTCTATACCATCTGTGTATTTTTTCTTTTCATTAATATCAGGTGTTATTTTATATCTTATAGGAAATATGGTACTATATTAGAATTAATAACAATAAATATCAAATTTTTCAAATGTCATCTACTTTGAGGCTGTATTTTAATCAAATTTCCAGTTTTCTTAAACACCTGAGAATGTGTTTACTGAGTTATTAGAAGTAGGTTTAACAAGATTGATCAGTAGACACAGAGAAACAGGAAAGAAAGCGACCAGCTTCCTTTCTGTCCCTTCCTTCACTCTCAAGATAAATGTGATTTGAAGTAAAATAATAATAATGTAACCATGATCAGCACATCACACTGGCCACTGGCCTCAAAGGAAAAATGCCCAAATGGAAGTGGAAACCAGTCAGAGGCCTGACATGGAAGTTAAATGCTCCCCAAATAAACAGCAGGGAGGACTGGCAAACACATTCATTTTCAAAGTAAATATTAACTTAATGAGCTTGGTGACCGGAAAAGTGATTCTGCTCTCTTGAGATTTCCATTTCCCTGCTCCTTGTCATCAAAAAGAAAAGAAAAAAACACAAAGCGGGCACAAATTTTCCTACGTCTGAGCCCAACTGGTACCAGAAAAGAATCTAAAAATAACCCCTTACATCCTCAAATCTTTCCAACTCAAAGTAAATCAAACAACACACATAACAAAACCAGCCCCTGACATGCAGTGGGGAACCTAAGATGCTGAAGTCATTTTTTTTTTTTTTTTGGGGGAGGGGGGGTCATAATTCTGCTAATTGCAGAACAAGGGCCAATCATTACAAAACATCAGCATCTCCTGCCTGCTCCTCTGCTCTCCTTCCTCCATAGTCTGCTCCAGTCACCCAGAGAATTATTCTGTCACAGCAGAGGAATGACACAAGCAGCTAAAAGGTCATAAGTTGACTGCCCCCACTGCCAGGGCTGTGAAAAGGCTCAGGGTGAAGAAAGCACAGTGGCTGGTAGCTGAACGTGGTTCCTACCAAGACCAAGCAGTTTCAGGGAAAAAGGAGAAGGGGAAGGGAGAAAACCTACCAATACTGGAAGCATGAGAAAGAAGAGAAAGAAAGAAAAAATGGGTCTCTTTTTCTCAGCACCTACTTACCAAGGATAAAAAGGAATAGAAAGCATTCGATGTCTCTATGCCCACCTCAAATCTTTCCTTTTTTTTTACCAGGATGTAAATATTTTAAAGATCTGCCTGTTTCCTCTATATTTTTAACTTTCACAAAGGTTTCAGATGTCACAATATGAAGTAAAAATGAAGCTAGAATCACTTCACATGCACAAGCTAATAGGATTTAAAGAGAAAGAATTAATGTATTATCTCATGCATGCTGTTCAGTAATAGCTATCCGCCTTATTCAAGAAAGGCATTTTACACCCATTGAGAGATATTCTGACACTATTTTCCAAACATACCAGTTAAAACACAAACCAGTATCACTCTCATGAGTCTCCCAGCGGGCTGGTGATCTGTGATACCTCATCCATCTGCTAACCTTCCATAACCTCCATTGTCTGCTGAAACCTAATATCTCACCAGAAATTTGAATTAAACTACTATTACTAGAAGGGGGATGCTTATACCTTCAACAATTCCACCCAAACCCCACCCAGATACAATAAGAACAACAGTATGAGCAATGGAAAGAGTAATTTTAAAAAGAGACCTGCTTGATCATACATTGACCAACCATGCTCTGTTTGGCAATGTATTGACTCATCCTGGACCCGAGTTTCCCCTCGGTAAAATAGGGGGAACTTGGCTCAAAAATAACACTGGAATTGACTGCAGGTTTCTTTTCAGTTCACTTGCCCTTCCATCTTATTGGAAGAACCATTCAGCCATTGGAATGACTACCAAACATCAGTGGCATCTTTGTATGAAGTTTGGGTCCTTTCCCAATCTAGACACTGACCGTCACTCACATGGTGCTCACATGCTCTCCCTCCCGTCTCCTGGGAGGCAGCCCAGTAAAATGCTAAGCACACACCGGAATCAGAGAGACTAGGCTGGAATCACGGATTAAACCACTTTCTAGCCGAAGGGCTTTCAGTGAGACACAACTTCAATGAACCTCAATTTCCACAGCATCCTTTTGTAGTTCCTTTTATCAGATGTTTCCCCCATGCACAAAATACATGTTTTACAAAGCCGAGATTATACTCTGCTACATACAGTGGTGTTTTCACTTAACATTGTCATTTTCATTTTATGCTTTTTACTATCTTATAAATTATCGGGAATGAGCATTATATTTTTAGTAGCAAGTGTTAAAATTATTCAGTGAAAAATATGTAAGTGTGATAAGAAGGAAATTTTCAGAACCTGAAAAAAGTCCAGGTGAGTTCCATATGCCTACATTGCCTGAAAAAAAAATTTTCAAATGAGTGAGGTGCATATATAAAATAATATAACAAGGGAAATGAGGGGAATGATGTAGATACTAAAATTATCAGAAATTGTTGTCACTGAATTATTATCATTCATACATGTTTTAAGGTTATTAACTTCAAATAACTGTGGAGAAATTATGTAAAGCTGACCAGTATATCTTGCAAAGTACATATTTACTTCCATATATATATACATTTCCCCTTTTATGACTAAAGCACCTTTTTCCTGCACATGTAACACAGACAAAGTAACGCAAACCTCTCAGGGGAAGTTCTGAGCTCAATTAAGGCATCTGGGGACAGGCCATATGTTACCAAGCATTTTGCACACCTGAACCCCAATATCTAATGACCCAAGAATGCTCATTTATAAAATTAAATAGTCTGCCTTTTAAGAAAAAAGCAGGCACTGCAGAAATCCTTCATCATATTCACTTAAGACAATATAAAGAAGCTGTACAGCTGATTTAAAATAAATGAGGACATATAACACAAAAGAAGCTGTAATTCATGCCTTGAGTGACTATTACTAACATACAATTTTATCTCATCAATTCTATTTCTTCTCTATCTATAATTTTAATTAATAACTTTTTCATTAAAATGTAAAAGATAACCATAAATTATCCTTATACATATTTTATCCTTTGTGGAATAATGTCTACTTAGCCCTCCTTTGTTTCAAATTTCTTCATCACTGTCTTTGTTTTTCTTTTGGCTTATATATCTGGAAAATTAATATATCAAAAAATACGTAATTGTAGAACTAGGGCTATATGTTCTAGACCAAATATCAGGATGCATGACCTGAAATCAAGGGCTGGTCAACAATATTCAGACTGCATGTGACTATACCAATACCCATCTTCAACCCCTTTCTAATAGTTCAGTAATAGATATTGTTGAAGAATGACTGTAAATCTCTTCATCATCAGAATACAATTATGTGCCATGACACACTCCAAAAATAATCCTGGTGACTGCAGGTGCAGCTTTTACAAGGTGTGATGTAGGGTAGAGGGGAGTGGAGAAGCCCACACCAATACCTTCAGGGAGCTTTTAGAAAACCCTGCCCTCCATGCTCATCACTGTTTGACAGCACTGGTGCCCATCTCTTTTTTTCTGCAAATCCTTTAATGCAAAAGAAATTATGTTCCAAGGTAACTAAATTATAGTCATAGCCCAACCTTAAGGCAAAGAACAGATTAGAACATATTTCAGTTTTCTGCCACTAAGACCTACGTCATGGGTGATAACTTCCTATTTGGCACATTCCTATGGGCAAACTCTGAAATGTGCCTAATTCCTGGGCTTCTATCTGCAGCTTAGCCCCTGACTTTCCCACACATGAAAATAACATCAAAATACAACTGAGAGACTGACATCAATCAGATCTACAATTTTTTAAGGAAATTATTTGCGTACTTTAATATGTCAGCTGATCAGAACACAGAGTTAGAACAAAGTGTTTAAAGTTAGCTAGCCTAGAACGGTAATTCCCTAAATGTAGAGATACTTTCTAGGATGACACGTGACAGACACCTCACATGAGGGTATCCATAGGTTAAGAGAGCACAAATAAACACATGGAATTGGTGACTCTAGGACTCCCAGGGTTATCCATCCAATTTCAAGTCTCTTTCAATACTTACAAGTCATACTTGCCAGGCTGGAAAGAAGTGTATCAGTGAAAAGTCAAATATGTACTCCACCTGACGCAATTTCACCTGAGTTTACAATTACATGTTGAAACAATTTTTTCTACTCTATTTTAACTGGTCAAAAGAGCCTTAAAAATCTTTTATTCCACCGATTCCTTATCCCTACATGTAAGATGTAATATCATGAAATTTAGCATTTAATGAGTAGCTATTTAAAAGAACACACACATAAAAACTATTCATCTCATTTTTAAAAATAAGCACATAGTATTGCATTATAAGACACTGTAGTAAAAAGTACTGCCATATTATACTTTTTAATTTGTAATAAGATCCACAGGCTCATATGCTAAAACAAAATGAAAGGGAAGAAGAGGGAAGGGGAGGAGAGGGCAGGGGAGGTCAGAGAAGGGAAAGGAGGGGAAGACAGAAGGGAGGAGAGTTTCAGACCATGTCTGAAGTACCACCTAGGCCCCTCCACAAGCAACACACTTAAGGGGCAGGTTCATTGGACATCAGAGCTCTGCTGACATAAGTCCTGCTCTGTGGAGTGGGCCTCAACACAGCTGATCCTTCACAGTGGTCACAGCCTGGGATAATCAGCACTCTATCTAGTAAATAGAAACAAACACAGGGAGACTGCCAAAATGAGGAGACAAAAAAATGCGTCACAAATGAAAGAATAGAGCAAAACTCCAGAAAATAAACTAAACAAAATGGAGACAAGTAATATACTAGATGTGAGTTCAAAATACTGGTTATAAGGATGCTCGATGAACTTAGGGGAAAAGTAGATGAACTCAGAACTTCAACAGCATTAAAAAAAAAAAAAAAAGGCTTGGAAACCATAAAAAAGAACCAGTCAGAAATGAAGGATTTGCTAATTTAAATGAAGAACAATTCACAGAGAATCTAGACTAGAGTGAATGAAGGTGAAAATCAAATCAACAATCTGGAATATAAGAAACTAAAGAATACCCAATCAAAAAACAGCAAAAAGAAATAAAGAATCCAAAAAATGAGGACAGTATAAGGAGCCTCTGGGGCAACTTTAAGTGTACCAACATTTTCACTATAGGAGTGCCAGAAGAAGAGAGAGAAAGCAAGAAATTGAAAACCTATTTGAAAAAAATAATGACAGAAAACTTCCCTAACCTGGTGAAAGAAATAGACATTCAAGTCCAGGAAGTGCAGAGAGTTCAATCAAGATGAACCCAAAAAGGACCACACCAAGACACATCATAATTAAAATGTCAAAGATTAAAGACAAAGAGATAATCGTAAAAGCAGCAAGAGGAAAGCAGTTAACTACCTACAAGGGAGCTCTCATAAGACTGTCAGCTGATTTCTTATCAGAAACTTTACAGGCTAGAAGGGACCAGCATGAAATATTCAAAGATATGAAAAGCACGGACCTACAACTAAGATTTCATTACCCAGCAAAGCTATCATTTAGAATCAAAGGACAGATAAAGAGCTTCCCAGGCAAGAAAAATCTGAAGAAGTTCATCACCACCAAGCCAACCAGTATTACATAAAATGTTAAAGGGAGGCAAAGAAGAAGTTGGAAAGGAGAAGAGGGTGAAGAGAGAGAGGAGAGGGCCGAGAGAGGAAGAAGAGGGAAAAAGACAAAGCATATGAATAATAAAGTGGTAATAAACACATTATATCATCAACTAAATCTAGAGACTCATAAATACAGATAATGCTTTGATGGTTGCCAGATGGGAGGAGGGTTGTGTAAAAAAGGTGAAGGGATTAAGATGTACAAATTGGCAGTTACAGAAAAGTCATGGTAAGCTAAAGAACACGGAATACAGTTAACGATATTATGATAACTATGTATGACATCAGATGGATACAAGACATATCAGGATGATCACTTAGTAAGTTATATGATGTCTAATCACTGGGGTATACACCTGAAACTAATATAATATTGTATATTAACTGTAGTTGAGAAACTAAAAATGATTTTTTAAAAAAATGACCCTTTACTTAGCTGATTTCAATTATTATTATGGCTCCCAGCACAAGAGCCATCTCAAATACAACCAAATAATTTAAGGGTTTGTGGATTATAAATTAGGCTGTATGAAGACTTCCTACACCAAAAGTCAGCTTCCCACGAATGAACTCAAACAAGAAAATCAAAGCACTGTCGAAAACGGAACACCAACCACGCTTACAGGACGGACTTCCCATAGGCTACTAGACAGTCATTAGGATGCGTGCTGCTCAGGAAGAGAAAACAGACACTGTTCATGCTTCCAACTTCTGTAACGTCATGTCTTTTGGGAATTAAGAATATGAAAGTGACTAATCCTCCTCTAAATGTCTATATTTTGCAATATTTGTGACATAAACTTCCTCTCTGAATCTTTACACTTCCCAGCCATTCTATAGCCAAACTGTCCGGAACTAGACATAACTATGGTAATTATGGTACGATAATGAGGGAGATGGTAAATGTAATTGAACTAAAGGGAAACCTGAAACACAGAAAATTCCAAGTATCTTAAAATTTCAACTAAATTTCCAATGACAGAACTAAGGAGGAAGCAAAGTTCTTTTCAGTCACCCAAAATGTTGACTTTGAAATATAAAGACTTACTGGCATAATTAAAACAGTTTGTATATTTCTAGACATCTTGCATGGAATAGGTTCGTATCTTCCAGGGTTGACAGACACAAAATCATGACCATGATGAAAACAAAACAGGATATAAAGTAATGTAAAATTTATTTCTAATGGGTGACAATGCATCTGTGCCTAAGCCCCACACCACAAGATGATAGGAGCTGGTCAACCTATAAATGTCATGGGATTAAATTCTTCGAGACTAGTTAGATTGAGACTCAGGTTCATCACATATCCAGAACCCCACACAAAACACACATCGATAAATTCTTGATGTCCAAATCTCTGAAGAAAAATTTCATGACAAGAAAGATGTTTTGGGAAGGTGGGAGAGCAGGAATGGCTGATGGAACAGTGAGATCAATGAAGAGTCCTAAACTGGGGTCATGGCAGCTGGAAAGGCAATGATGACATTCAGGTGAGAGATGAGTATTTGATAAGGTGGAAAGGTAGGCAAAAGATAGATCATGAAAGACCTTGAAAGTCAAACTAGGAGTTTGGGCTTGAACCTACAGCTGACGGAAGCTGGATCTGTATTTCAGATCTGTCATTCAGTTGGAACAGGAGGCACGCTCCAGGCAAGGCAGCCAGTTAGACCACGGCAAGTCTCAGCAGGACAACGAGGCTGAACGTGCACCTCAGCCATGGGAATCAAGATAGCAGGGGCAGACAAGAGCTCATGCCTGGACTTAGGATTTGGAGAGAAATTTAGGACAGCGTCAGCTTTTTGCCTTGGAAAATCGTATGGCTGTTAAGGCTAATCACTGAAATAGGAAATAGAACAGGGGCAGGTTTAGGGAATATAAGAATTAGTGACATTTTGTAAGTACTGAGATCAAGATGCAGAGGCAAAAACATCTACTGGGCAGCTGGAGTCCAGAACAGAGAGCTGAGTCAGCCAAACCCATGTATAACCCCCAGGGTAGCCAAAAGCAAGGGACAGACAAACCACTCGAGGAGAGCAGGAATAAACAGCCACAGAGAACACAGGGTTTCTGTTATGATGAAATTGATGGGGAAGACAACCATGTTCAGTGCCTATGGTCAAATACCTACGCACAAAGGAAGCAACAGAAAAATGCAGATAAGAAAGACTTGATTACACAAGTTTCTGGTGTGGAATCAGGAGGAGGGAGGAAGAACTAGCCTAGAACAGAGGACAGTCCTCTGAGATAGGGGTGGGGGAGTAAGACAGGGGCAAATGAAGGTAAACGTGTGAGCAAGGCACTGATGCCTAATAGTATTCAGTGTCACAAGAAGGGGGAGACTGTTATGAGTTGAACTGTGTCCACCAAAAATTCCTGCATTGAACCCTTAACCCCCAGTGCCTCCAACTGTGATCTTATTTAGAAACAGGGTCATTACAGATGTAGCTAGTTAAATTAAGATGAGGTCACCATGGAGCAGAGTGGGCCCCTCATTCATTATAATTGATGCCCTGATAAAAAGGGGAAATTTGGACATGCAGAGACACTCACTGAGGGAAGACCATGTGAAGACACAACAGGAAGGAGCCACCTATAAGCTAAGGAAAGAGGCCTGATTGGAATGGATCCTTCCCTCACAGCCCTTAGAAGAAACCAACCTTTCCGACACTTTGATTTTGTACTTCTGGTCTCCAGAACTGTGCGACAATTAATTTGTGTTGTTTAAGCCACCCAGTTTATAAGCGATTTTTCTATTGCAACTCTATCAAACCAATGTCAACGGAAAGTCATCTACCTGAAGGAAGAGGGGAGTGAAGGAGGGTTGCCAGAAGTTCAAGGGGAGTAGAAAGGTTTCTGCAGGAAACAGGCCAGCCACATAGCGTAAGCCTGTGTGCACAGTTGCCTCAGATTCCAGCTAAGGCTGGAGACAATAAATTTATTTATAGAGTGACTTCCTCAAGCAGCTCTTGGCAGCCACTGGTTAAGAAAGGAAAATGTGCCAGGTCAAAATCAAGGACTGGCAGTGCAGACTACAAGGAAAGTACCAAGGGGAAGGGTTATTGAGGATACTGGCAAGAGGGTGATGTATGAGTGAACAGAGATGGAGGGGGCGGGTTGTGGGCTGGAAGAAGGGCAGGCAAAGGAGAGGTTATCTGGAAATGGGAGGCCAGCAAAGAAGAAGAGATAAAGAAGTGCAGCAGGAGAGAGAGGGAGAGAGCTAGGAAGGAAAGTCTGTTACTGGATTTGGTAGTTCAGAGGGGGAAGTCAGGGAAGCTGAAGCCAGTCCGTCACATGCATGTATCTATCATTCACAGAGGCCTCCAATGATAACAATAGGGTGAGACAAGATTACAACTTCTACCACCCTCAATGTATGGAAAAGAATGAGCAAAAATGTTCCCAAATCACATTTGCACTCATTTCTCTTTACAATCACCACCATATTTATTACTGCAGGTATTATGGTTACACCTTTCTACAAAATAGTAAAGAGGAACATGGACTAGAAGCTGAAATCGATGAACACCGTCCTCATATACGAGGTCTGTCCAGAAGGTATCCAGCCATGTTGTATGAAAAAGAGACATTTACTGAAGATACAAGAAACTGTACATAGCACAATGATGCCTCTGTCCCCTTCAAAGTAGGCACCTTGGCACCTCACACAGTTCCAATCGCCATCAGCTGCCCCGCCATATTTTCAGGAATCTCATTGAAGGTCTGAAATCTCTTCCCTTCCAAAGGTGATTTTAGTTTTGGGAAAAGTCAGAAGTCGCAAGGCACCAACTTTGGACTGTAGGGAGACTGAGTCACCTGAATGACTGGTGTTTCACCAAAAAACTCTGCATGCGATGTGATGCATGAGTTGGTAGCTAGTCATGATGAGGCTGCCAATCACCAGTTGCCCATAGCCACAGCCTTCTGAATCATCTGAATAGTTTCCCTGGAAAAATGTTCAAGCTTGATGCAAAATGTGATGCACATTCATTGCTCTACTTGCTCAGTCATTTTTGATACTATGGCCACACAGTACACATGCTCACTCAATGCTGTCTGCTGCCCCCACCCTGACAAATACAGTGAAGGCATCATTGGTCACCCAAGCACATTCCAGTCCACTCTCCTCGTTGACAGGTTACATCAATGTCACACAAACCATTCGCATTATATTAACAATGGTGGGACTTTTTCTGGATGGGCTCATCGTATTTCAAAACATGGTTACATTGAGCAGATAGGAAACAAGTTAAATTATAAGGTACTTGAAATCTGATGTGAAAATGTGAAGCTCCTTGATAGGCTCTGTACACATTTTTCTAGCATACAAAAGATCAAAGAGCCAGAAAATGCCAAAATGTGTTGACAGCCCCTGATACTCCACAAACATGAAATAACTGAGCAGAGCCAATAACTAAACTCATAAATGACCGCCCCTTTTTTTCTCAAACTACTTAACTATCTGGATTATATAGCATAAATAAATAAAACTCTTGCATTTCGAAGGTTTATTTCAGTCACTAAAATTTCTGTATTTTGCCCTGGCTGGTGTGGCTCAGTGGAATGGGCACCACCTGCAAAACGAAACATTGCTAGTTCTATTCCCAGTTAGGGCACATGCCTGGGTTACCAGCCAAGCAGCTGATGTATCTCCTGCATATCAGTATTTCTCTTCCTCTCTTTCTCCCGTCCTCACCCTCTCTCTAAAACTAAATAAGTAAAATCTTTAAAAAAAGAAATTTCTGCCTTTGTCTCCAAAGAGTCAAGCACAGTCAACACTTTATTCTGACAACTTATCCGACCCAAAATAACAGAAGCATGAAGCAGAACTAAAACTACACAATCCAACCTCTTAATTTATGCATAGGAACCATTCATAAATTGCTGCGGCTGTACACTCTTCCAAGTCTTTCTACACACATATATTTACATGTAATTGGAGCTTTTTGCTTCCAAAGTTCAAACAGTTTTTAATGGGTAATTTTACATTGGAGAAAATTAACTGCCTTTCTGACCTTTTATATTTTAGGTATCATTACTATTTTTAATGAAATAAAAAATAAGATTCAAAAGTGCACCAGAAGTCACAGTGTAGCGATCATTCATGCCCCTGGAAGAATGGAGCCACTCAGGGGACACACCATGGCCATTCATGGGGGAACAAAGGTGAGAGAGAAATTTGGGAAGTGCTGTAATGATATCACAGATATCAAGTTGACAGTTACTAGAAGCTCATCACAATGTCAGCAAAAATACCGTATATAGCAATCTTCTTTCATCCTTCAATCTGGCTTAAGCATTTGCTTCTCTAACAACTATTTACTTCACCTCCTCATTTTAGTCATGTACCGTGTCAAACCCTAAGGCTCCGAAGAGTAGAAAGTTCTGTGTGTGGGGGTGGGAGGGGGGAGTAAAAGCATAAACTAAAACCCATACGATTCTCTTTGGAATACCCTTATGATTAGTTTGCCCACGTCAAATGTGTAGACTAAATCCATAGAACATAAAATGCTTTATATTTTAATCAGGACCCAGAAACACAATGAATTAAAGGCAAAAGGATCACTCTTGGAATGCCCTATCTCCAAATACAATGACTTCAACAAAATTGCCTGTTCTGACAAAATTGCCTATCAACATAGCTAACAGCCTGAGTGAGACCCACAGTACTTAACTTCCAAGGGGCCTCATTTTCTCTCTACAACAAGCATTAGCAAGCAATTCCTGAACATAATTTCAGGTTGCTTATAAAAGTTAACAGTCACGGTTATTTCAGCCTATTGAAGAACATGTAAATAAATATATTTTTCAAATAGGTCCTATTTTCTCTATTCAAGGTCAAACATGTATACACACCCTCTAAAACTCCTCTACGTAAATCTGAGAGTGGCAACTCAATTCAGCTCCGGGCACCTTGGACAAGGCCACTCCTGGAGACAAGGAACTCTCCAGCTCATCACGACCAAGGAGGCGGGGAGGTGCCACAGCTCCATGCCTATCTAAGGTGGTGGCCCCGGACCCGGCTTGTAAGACTGGAACCCTAACTGAATTCCAACACATGGCACCGTTCCCCCAACTTTCAGAGAAAGATCACAAAACAAGTTCAAGAAAACTTCCACTGCTACAATTTGAACATGATCTCAAAAGAAATCAGTTACTTCCTGTTTATTAAATCACAGATCTGGTGCTCTTTCCCGATCTTGATAAAATTATAATTTTACATAGATGGTTTCATAGGATTCTATCATACACCTAAGCATAGAAAGCAACTTGAAGATCACGGTCTTAACTGACTGGTTTTACAAATGAGAATCAAGCTCAGAGTAAATTAAATGACTTGCCCCCAATGGGTAGGAACTGACAAATGAGAATTCACTTTGACATTCAGTTCAACACTCTTCTTATTGGCAACAGATACTTACTCAACAGTTATTGAATGTTAACCATGTTCAAGACACTAAAGGGAATTACAAAGGTGAAGAAACCTGAAGCATGGTAGGTTTTGGACAATGTTTTCACAGTTTTAATCAATGTGCAAAACAGCAAAAAGCCCTTATATGGAATTTTAGAGGCATATTTTAAAGCAACTCTCCTTATAGATCTATTTCTTAATTTTGAACTAAATCCTTCATTCTCCTGGGAGCCCTTCAATCTAGAGGTGGACATCACAGTGAGAGCACCAGTGAGGAGGAAGAGGGGGAGAAGGGGGAGGTGGGGAAGGAGGAGGGGGAGGAAGAAGGGGAGGGGTGAGGAGGGAGACAAGGACAATAATACCAAATCAGAGGCATCTACTATGTGCCCATCATTATTCTGGAACCTTTGTAAACTGACCTTATTTAATCCTCACAACTATGTTATAACAGGCTTGGAAAGAGTCATTCAATTGCTCTTGAGAGGGTGGCTGAATTAGGGTTTATTTATATGCAGGCATGCCTTTACTAGTACTGCCTTCCAGGCTTCGGACCCTGGGTCTCCTGATTAACTGAAAACTACCTGGTTCCTCTGGACCTCAATCTTCTCATCTGTGAAGTGGGGCCACATGACCTCCAATGTCTCTTCCAGGGGTAGCATTCTGAGATCTACTGATTTGAGGTAGTTAGCCAATCTCTTGAGATACAGAGGATGAAAAACACTTTGTAAAAGCTAAGGGATAATTTTCCTCAAATTACAAAATCCAGACTTCGAGTGTGCAAAGGTAGCAGGGTAATGGCTGGTGGGTAGCTAGTTACTGGTTTGATACATCCTTCACTTTCATCTAGGCTCCAGCCTCAGATTATTTTGAAAGATACATGTCACATTCTAGAACAGAATAATGCACAATCATAAACAATGATATTTGAACAGGACAACAGGTTTTTGTTTTTACATTCCTAATGATGTTTAGGAGTTACCTGTAAAACACAGGAAACTGACATATATGTTACAGGTTAGAAGGGAAAAAGCAAGATATAATATATGGCCTGTGATATTTTTGTTTGTATTTTAATATGAGGAAAGAAGCAAGAACATTCAACAGTGGTTGTAACTGGATAATAGTACTTGGGAGAATTTCTTTCTCCTTTTCCTTATTCTTTTTCACATGAGCTCAAATTACTTTCATAATTAGAGGGTAGATTTTTCTTTATAAAGAAAGAAAAGGTGCCCAATATTCTCACATTGGTTTCTTTTGAGAAGAAAGAAAATACTCTCCTAAAAAAAAAAAAAAAAAAAAATCTCAGGAGAATTGTCGAAATTCCAGAAATACAGGTTTAGAGGAAAACAACATCATCATCATCTGCTACGGATGGGCAAGAAAAGATTCCTCTGTTGCTTCGGGTCTAAGTTTGATAGGATGTTTCAGGAATGCTGGCAGGGGAAGCTGCTTTGAAGTCCAGGAACACACAGCTTCACGGAGCTGGGCCTGGCCAGAGGAACAGGTGCAGCACACGAAGCAGCGGGCCGTGGGAGCCAAACGACACTGGCCCCATCCAGAAATCCCAGTCTCAGCGGGTTCGCCCTGGATGGTCCTGCCCTGCACCACAGCCGGCCACATGGCCAAGGGGACTTTCCATGGGCACAAACATCCCTTCCCCCCTGAAGCACTACAGCAAAGAGACCACAGGTAGCATATTTCATGGATCCTGCAGTTATTAAACAAACACACCAATCTACGCTTGCATCAGGCTTCAGCGTAAGCACACCACATCGATACATCTGTGATCACATAGAAACACACAATATGTATATATACATATGTACCCCAGTTGACAACACAGATCAATTTCTGTGGCTTTGGATGGTGACAATGCAACACCCCTGCATTGTACTCTTGAGAGTGCTCTGTAAAGACATGATTTCTCTGGTGACTCCCACTGATACAGGGAAAACTCAGGAAAAAGTACACTTGAAAAATCACATTCATTAATTACCTCTGCCTTCTTTGAATGTTTTTTTTTTTTTTCTTACTACTTTGTAGCAGGTAGATAAAGACCCATCTGATATACAAAGAATAGGAAAAGTAGATCAGGAAAAGTCAGCTCCTCCTTTGGGAGCCTGACAGATGATCTGTGGTGTCATCACAGCCTGATTCAGAGCAGGTCTGTGGGAAGGGGGTGGGGGGTGCCCAGCTTCCCGACAGCCAGAGGCCTGTCCCAGGCACCCACATCCCCTTGGGCTGGGCAGCATTGCCACCATCAAGAAGGCCATACCATCAAGGCCTGCAGTGACCTTTATGTGTCCACTTAAAAACACATATTTCTGTCCACTCATTTGACTGATTATTAAAAACTGGAAAATAATATAATGTAACTAAAGAGACTTCACCCTTTGTTGGGTGCTTTAAGGCATTTCTTTTTCTGTTTCTAAGTGTGAAGTTGGCACCTATTACCTGACAGTAATTAAATACATTAGATAAAGAAATGTAACCTACCTCATCAAAGGTGGTGTCATCTTTCTTCAATGCTATAAAATAAAAAGGGAGAAGATACAGTTATTGTGAAACATTTTGAAAAGGCCAAGTATCTAAGCTCTAGAAAACAGAAAAAATACCTAAGCAGTATGGTGTTTTCATATCAGAAAGTGAAACTGTACCCCAACCTGAATAGCAATGTTATGATACAAAGATGAAAACTGCAAATGAGAGAGAGAATTGCACAGCATGCATCTTTGTGGAATTCTCATAAATATGGAAATGATGCTGTCCTCCCAAGTAGGGGAAAGAAGTATGTATAGCTTTCCCCTATCTCTTCTTTGAGGAAAATGTTTAAATGACAGAATCAAAAATAATGTTAAAGAAATTCCCCTTGAACTTCCAGTTTTTGAGTACATATCATAATGCATGATACATGGGCCTCCCAAACCAATTGACAGGACAACCCCCACTCTGCTCAGTGCCCTGAACGAAATGCTCATACTGAGAAAAGTTTAAGCACAGTGATGAAAATCCAAGCCTGTACAATAAGCACTGTGGAGACGCAATTCAAACATTTTAACCTGAGAAATGTTATAACCAAGTTATCAACACAGGAAATAATACATTCAGGATATTTTATAGGAACTATTAAATACTTGAAATTTATCTTAAATACACACAGCTTGCCCTGGCTGGTGTGGCTCAGTGGATTGAGGGCTGGCCTATGACAAAGGGTCACCAGTTCAATTCCCAGTCAGGGCACATGTCTGGGTTGCCGGCCAGGTCCCTAACTGGGGCTGCACTAGAGGCAACCACACATTACATTGAGGTTTCTCTCCCTTTCTTTCTCCCTCCCTTCCCATCTCTCTAAAAATAAATAAAGTTTTTTTTTTTAAATCACAGCTGATACTATCTCTCAGAGAATTACAATCATCAAGTTGAGCGATGGCGAAAGCAGAAAACTAGAATGTCTTTAACACCCAGAGTGGACTATTTTCCCTCTTACCCCTAAAGTCCTGCCAATTTTTCCAACATTCTGGATCTAGGGATGGGGTCTATAAGTAGAAAAGGGGGAAACAGAAGAGGGAATTGTATTTTCTAAGATGTAAGAGCAGAGCAAGCTCCTTTCCTCTCCACACTACACTCTTCTCAAGCCCTGCATACTACAGGAGAGAACATTTTAAGACCAAGAAGTTGACGGCTTCATTGAAACCCTTCATTGCTAGACTGACACCGTACACAGTTTCTTCTAAATACTGAATCCTTGCCCTGAATAACAGTTAATAGTAACAACAAAGCCCAACAAAAGGTATCATTTCCAAATATTTATCAGGTCACTGATGACCTACACAAGCACACAACATCTCATTAATGACTACATTCCCTGTCATTAATCCTTCACGAAAATGTAAACCCACAATTGTCTTCAAGGTATTGTGGAATAATAAGCATATAACATGTTTCTGGGTTGATAGAGGGGCCTAGATTAAACCATTTAAGATAATCAGATTTTCTAGTCAGTCCTCTACTCCAATAGACATTACTTCCTTTAGAAAGCGTTTCTTGATCTCACCAAGACTAAAGTGGTGCCCTACTATGTTCTCCAATAATAAATTATACTAATCTTCAAGGTAGAATTTTTCACTCTATACATATTGTCAGTGCCCATTCATTGGCCTGTCTTCTCTTAAAGTCTTGAAGACAAGGACCAGTAACAATGGTCACTGAATCTGAAAGCTAAAACAGTATCTAGGATGTAACAGGTACTCAATGATTATCTGTTGAATTAATGAGTTATATGAGTATATCTCAATGGCAAAAAGACAAGAGCTTACATTTTGAGGTACTCAAAAGTTTTGACATATGAAAACCATATACTAATCTCTTTTATGAAAGGATCCTCAATATGAATTCCACTTCATAGTTTTCAAATTAAAATCTTCTGAAACTACAATGGGAGAAGTACAACAGTTAAATTTTATCTGACCCTTTAACCTTATATTCCTCTCTTCTGACAGAATGGGCTTATCAAATGACAACTGGACTCTAGAATTACACGCTTACAGCACAAGGTAACAAACCCAAAAGTCCATTGTAACCACAGACTCTTTCTTTTACTCAGTTCTCAAAAAACCTCCTTTAAAGAAATGGTATACTTGTACATGGGTCTCATCTCAAATACCACAGAGTATAAACTTTCTTTCTCTCAGAAAAAATCCAAAAAAGTGTCAAGAAATGCATTCAAATGAATATGAAGAAATGTCAGTTTGATCTTAATCTTACACCAGATATTACAGAAAGTGTTTCTCCTCCTAGGCTGATGTTCAGAAAGAAAAAAGAAAAGACAAAAGAGATTTTAATATAAACTTTTTGAACAATTAATTAATTAGTTAACAAATTCCCTTTTGTCTTTTTTCATGCTAACTTAAATTTTTTTTAAGTGAGACAACTATAGCAATTTCTAAATAAGTCAACACACCAATACTATGAATTTAGCAGGAAACCACAAATACTATTGAAATCAGTGGATAACTTTGAACTTCAATTATCCCCATCTTGTAAGAGAACCATAGTTATATAACAGTCACTCCCTGGCAGATGTTGTAAATTAGAGAGCTATGGCTTGAAAGCCAATGTGTTTTATTAGACCTTCTATAATACAGTAATCTCAGATCAGTGTATTTGAGGTGGGCGGTGATTAAGTTGGCATGATTTTTCACATAGGAATAAAATTACACATTCACATAGCCACTTTATAGCGTCAGAATTATTATTAATAAACATTGATTAGATATCACATACTTTCAAAAATTGCCATTATTTTCTGTAGATGAATCATTACTGCTTTCTTATGGCTAGACCACAATAGTGTACATTTTTTCATACTCATATGACAAGCTAGATTTTTGAATCATACTAAAAAAACAAATTAAAGTCACTATGTTTATTTTAAAAGCCATCACATATTAGTTAAAGGAAATGAGTATATTGTAATGCTAGATTATTCAACAGGAACAAGCATTTATTCTTTGATCTCCTCATGAAGTACCAATGAAAAAAGGAGGAAGATGGGATAAACAAACAAAAAACAAATTGGACAGAATAACGAGTCTCCAAATAATGATTTCCACCATGTGACAGATATTATACTAGATATTTTATGTATTTTATCTGATTTAATATTCACAACGACCTTAAAGAATTTTATAACTGAGGCCCCTAGGATTTAGTGAAATTCTGCTAGTTGCCTGAGGTGCACAGCAAGCAGAGAAAAATTAGTTCAGATCCATACCAGCCCAACTCTAAAACCTACTCTATGTATTTGCAGCCTCGCTGTACTGTAAAGTCAGTGGTCTCTTCCTCCCTTACTTATTATCTCCTTGCCACTTAGAAGACAATTACATCTGAATGATGGAACATGCGATCACTAATAAGGATAATAACATATTATGAATACCTACTGAGTCTTTATTACATACCCCACAGGACCTCATATGTATTATTACACTAAATGCCAATAACAAAATTGATTTGTACATAGAAAACACGGAAGCTCAGAAGTTGAGGGACCTGTCCAAGGTCACCCAACTACAAGTGGAAACACCAGAAATCCCCAGTCTATCTGACACACAGCCCACAACACCCTTAATCTCTACACTACACTTGTATAATCCCATAGTAAAACCCCCACTTCAACAGCCTTCAATACCTGAAAAATCCTTAATAAGCAGATTGAATTCACTGATTTTTTTTTTAAGATTTGTATTCATTATTTTCAGAGAGAAGGGCAGGGAAGGAGGAAGAAAGGGAGAGAGGCATTAATGTATGGTTGCCTTTCACCTGCCTCCAGCTAAGGACCTGGCTGGAGACCTGGCTTGCAATCTGGTTATGTGCCCTGACTTGGGAATCGAACCGGCAACCTTTGGGTTCACAGACTGGTGCCAATTCACTGAGCCATACCAGCCAGGGTGTCACTGATATTTTATTTTGCAAACAAAACATCAACAAAATACATAGATAACCAAGATTCATTTTTCTATAATGCTACTTCTAATAAATGCCTAGAGCTTAGTATTCAAGCATAATCACTTTAAATCTCTTTAACTCCTTTTATAGCATTTCAGATGAGATTTGCTATTCAGAATCAGGATCCTCCATCAATACAGTGTTGACTACACTGTTTCTGAAAGGAAGTAAAATCTAATAGATCTTAGAAGACATTTTAACAAGACTGAGAATCAAAAGGAGTTTCACATCACTAAAGCTCAGGATGCTAGAACATCCAATTAACTATAATACCCCATTTGAAAGCATTGTAGTTAAGCCAAATTTTACTGATTGTCGATCAAATTCTTGAAACTATTTAAACATAAGGATTTTTTTTATTAATGATCTTGGTTTCTTACTGAGATTCAAGTGCAATGAATTATTTAACACAAAACTGGAAGGGCTCCAACAGAATCATTAGCATTAGTAAATACACAGTAAATGTGTTTTAGAACAGGGCTTAATGGGCTCCAAAACCACCTCTGTGATGGTTTTGGGGGGAGGGTGCAAAACATCCTCCTTATCATAAACACCAACTCAACACCTCTCTTTCCCTCTTCTTGGTTTCAAACTTCATTTGAATGTATAGACTCTTCCATATACATCCCTAACCTGTAAAAGTGACTAAATATGGTTTCATCCTAGAACTTTACAGTCATCTTGGGTAAGACTTTTGTCTCCCAATACAAAATTTTAAGTTAAAAGGCAACAAAGAAGACTAAATGTTGACCCATGTTTTCTTTTACTTCCAAGAAAGTTTGCATATTTTTCAACGTACTTATATCATGATTTTTCAATAAAGGGATAGAAGGATGACAATACTACTCATATGCAATCCAGGTTTTTATTTTAAAGAATTAAGCACTGTTTGCTTAATTTCCATTAACACCCCCTCATTAACGATAATGACAGGTTAAACAAATGAAACAAAAGCTAGGAGGCTTCTTCGCGGCTCTAAGGGGTTATTTTTAGTGCTAGCACGATTTTCTCTCGCTGAAAGCAGTTACCCGTGTAAATGAAAGTTACGTTAGAGGTGGTAGCCGCTGTCTTAGGGTTTAAAGGGGTTTTCTAAGACCATCCCTAAAAATCTAGCAAACCCATTCCACGTGATACTGTTGTCACCATTACGGTCTGTCACATGGATTTATACTTAAATGTCTTAAACATCTCTCAGTCGGTTTTTATTTGTGAGTCAGTTAGGTGGTCGGTCTAAAGACAATAGCCCTGGAGCTCTATATAAATGGGAGAAGTTCAGGGGACATTCTGAAACGTCCACACAAGTTCACAGCGCGCGTTTCTCTGCAGCAATGGAAAAATTCAGAGAGTTTCGGAATGAACACCCAAATCTCGCTTTCGAGGACCTGAAGTGCCGAACAAAAAGGTCCCAAGGTATCTGTCCCACTTCTCTTTGGGTTAGCTGTGTTAAACAATACCAAGGCACAACTGAATATGTCACCAACTGCCCACACTAAATTGTCGCTTAAACACCCAAATACCAAAGACCGCGCGGAAAAAAATAACAATCGGCCCCTGCAGCCGCAGAGTCCCGGGGTGTCGCTTCGCCTGTCCCCCGCAGGCGCGAAAGCCCGAACGGCAGTGGCGAGGATGCGAAACCCAAATTGTAGGCTTAAGATTATCCACAAATGAAGCCCCACATCCTGAAGGAAAGGGGTGTCTCTCCTTTCCATCGCCAGCCTCCCCCAGGTCCCGGGCACTGTTTCCTCCGACGCCCGCGCGCAGCTCTGCGCGCCCCGCGCGAGCCCCCGCTCGCCGCTGCAGCGCCCGCCGCATCGCCCGAAGCGCGGAGCCGAGCCCGCGGGCGCCGGGCCAGGTGCCCCGGGCAGCGCGCCACTCACCGATGCGGCTGAAACTCTCCGACAAAGTTCTCCGCAACTTCTTCATCTTGCTTATCTTCTCCGCCGGTTGCGGTTCAATGAGGTCGCACATCTGGGCGACACCGGGCCACGGCAACTTCCCCGAACTGGTCCAGAGCGGGGCGCAGACAACGGCAAGAGCGCGGCGCGGGGAAGGCGGTGCCTCCGCCACCTCCTCCTCCTCCAGCCGAGAGGCGACGCGCAGGGCTCCGGAGGCGAGAGGCGAGGGCAGGCTCGGCTCAGGCCTGCGCCGCCGCTGGGCGAGCGGGGGCGTCCTGCGTGGTGCCGGGGGCGTCCACGACCACCACGGCCTCGGTGGCACCGCGCCGCGCCGCCGCCCGGCTCATTTTCCCTCCTTTGTAACACAGAGCGGAGCCGCGGGCTGTGGGGGCGGTGCGGCCGGAGGCGGAGCAGGGGCGGGCCGGGGACCAGATGCGGGAGCCTGGGGTCGCCGAGGGCCCGCGGCTAGGACGGGGAGAAGTTCCCGGCCCCGAGTTTGGGGCTCCCGGGAGAAAGAGCCGCGGGGTAGAATGCAGCCCACCCTGCCCTCACCGCCCTTCCCGCCACCGCTGCCGCCGCCGCTGTACCCTCTGCCCCGCCTTCCCTTCGGTGACCGACCGGGGTGCGGGACCCAGGCGCAACCCCGACTCCCTGCTCCGAGCCCGCGTCCTCTCCACCCTCCCCGCCCCGCTGGCGCCCCCGCGGCGCCCCCTCCAGGCGGTCCCCGCGCCGCTACCCCGGCCCTGCAGCCCCACCCTCGCCGGAGGACCCGGACCCCGGCCGGAGGAGGGCGGAGAATCGGCCGCGCTGGGAGCTGGCCGCCCCCCGCGACCCCGTCTCGGGCTGTGGGGAGGCCACTGAAAAGGAAAGGGGCTGAGTGTAGCTCATTGATCTGAGTGGTTTTCTCCCTGCCGCGACCGCTTGTGAAAAGAGCGCGCGGACTTGCCGGGTAAGGGAGGTGGCCGCCGCCCTGCCTCTCAGTCGGGGGAGTGGGAAGGCCTCGAGGACACTCTCAGGCTTAACAGTGACTTTCCTTCCCCTTAATTTTGCCAAGGAAGCTGCGACGTGGAAGACGCAAAGGGAAAGGTGCGCATGTTTAGTGAACAGCAAACGCAGAAGCTGCAACTGGAACCCCGCAAGGCAGGGCTAGGGCTGTTTCTTCATCCCATGTCACACTGAGCACAGACATCGGAATGTAGATGTAAATGATTTGCGGTAGGAATGCCCAGTTCTACAATAAGTAGCAGAAATCCTTAGTTCCCATGTTCAGACTATGTTTCCAAACTGGAAGACTTGGAGGCCAGAAAGATAATGAACGCCTCTTCCCCCACCTCAAAAGAAAACAAACAAAAAAGAAAAGAAAAGAAGTTTAAAAGGGGAGGCAGGGAGTGCGTTATAAAAATCCCAGAACAAACAGCTCAGCCAGTAAACACACATCGTCTTCATCCTACTAAAACGAGGGCTCCAAATGTCAGTCTCCCAGGGGAGAGAGAAGGAAGATGAGGGAGGGCCTGACATGTTGATTTGGGGCCAGCAGACTCCTTATGAATAGAAATTTAGTAATCTTGAGTCATCTGACTGTGTAATAAGAGCTTGTGAGCCTGTGACAATGCAGTTGGGTTTAAAGGAAGTTTTGGAGAGTTTGTGTTTTGTTAGTAGATCTTTATCTTAAAACAAAAACTAGCCCCCTGCCTTCCTTATATTGTGAGGTAAAACAGAGATTTGTTCTCAGCACCAAGCATGTTATAGGGTCTTGATAGAAGCTGATAAAAGAGGGGAAGTCTATCCAAATGGGAGCCCTGCAGGGTGGGGAATTGTCAGGAAGTCATGAGTTCAAATGAGGGATGTTGGTTACTTATAACCATATCTAGATATTACAAACAGCACTAAAGTGTGGCCTCGGACAGAAAAAAGTTTCACTTTTACCACTTCCTCAGGTTAGGGGGAAAGTTGGCAGCTAGGAATGAAGACAAAAGCAACAGATCATATTACCGATGGGTTCTAAGAGTAGACAAAAATAAACAGTCATGAATTTTATAAACTCTGACTAGTATACATCTGTGGCTGTTCTAGTATTTACTCTGAAAATATTTTTTTCCTCTGATTTACCTCCCCCAGTATTTAGTATTTTACAGCTTTTTAAAAGGACAACTTCTACTTAAGTTATGGTATATGCATACAAAGGCGTAATAAGTAAACAATTTTTAAAATGAGAAAGGTCAATATATTGATTATAAATGCATCTAGGGTAAGTGGAAAAATATTTACCATGTGTACGGTTTCGCAGGAGCAAAAATGTACATACTTCTGTTTCTATATGCATAGGAAATTTCTTGGGGAAAAATAAAGCCAGAAAACTGTTAAGTGTGGGTACCCAGAATAGAAAGAACATCTCTTTGGACTTGAAATCTTTAATTAACATTTAACAATTAAATTAAACAATTTAAATGTTTTGCTCAAAGAATGCATGCTTTTATAATAATAGAAGTATTAATTTAAAACAAAGATATTTGTTTTTACTTACCCCACTCCAAAATGTCAGCTCTCTCACCTCCAAAAATACTTCCCCAAACTACAACAGTATTCCTGGCAGGAGAAACAGTTGGGTGATAATGGGCCAAACAAACCTGGGCAGTTTTGAACAACCAACTTTCCATGATATGCTTATCTGCTTCCTTGTTGATAATATATTAAAATAGCTAATTTTGCAAGAAAGTGTGATAACAAAAGATAAAAAATTTAATTGGATGTTTTTAAAATATGTACACATGTTATAGGACTAACTCTTTATACAGTTGTCTCAAATTTGCCTTTTTCTTAAATTGTAAGGTCCCTTGGGGGCAGGGACCCTATGACACAAAAGATACAATACCCAGGTCTCATAGTGGATATAAATTAAATCCTTGTCAAATGACTGTGGATTGCAGTGCTGCCACTGAGAAGTGATGTGTTGTCCTCAGAAACCAGGACGACTATCCAGCATCTGTGTGGCATGTGGATTTTCAGTGGAGCATGGATCAGTACCAGATCTCCCTCTGAGCTTCTGGTTCACAAGGGTAGAGTTCTGGTTGGCCAGAATTAAAGGTGCAGTGTCTGACTACAGATAAGCTTACCTAGGGGCTTACTCAGCATGGGTTGACCTTAATCAAATTCATCAATTAAAGCATGCACATGTATTAATTAGACCTGGAATAGTAGGAACAGCCACTGGAGACCCAGGTTCATGAGTTCTCATCCCTACTCTATTGCTAAATCTTATGCGGCCTTAGACAAATAAATGACTTACCTGCTTTCTTATCTTTAAAATGAGGAACTTGAACTAGCTGCAAAATTCTGATTCTAAGTTGAATGGTTAAATTGTTCCTCTTCTAGCTTATCTACAAAATCATAGATGCATTAGTAAAGAGTAATTAACACACAAATGAGAGAGACAAAAAATTATGTGAAATGTGAGATACATTATTTATAGCCATGTTATACATAAATTACAGTTTTATTATATCTGGATCTTGTCCATATGAGAAAAATAGCAGGCTAATATGCTGGCAGTAAATTTCAAAGGAATGAATCCTAATTTAAATAAGATGAAATAGAGGATTTAATTAGAATCTAAAATACTAGCAAACACAGAGGCAGGCTTACTGACCTGAAACAATATGAAAAGATATTATCAGAAAACAGAAATGTACGAAACAAGGATGACTGAAAAATGTGGAGAACAGAGTTGGAAAATGAAGTTAAAGAGAAAAAACATTTGTTTGCTCTGAATGTAAATTTTTAGAATTTAGCCAAAGCACAGACAGTTAAAGATTAGGACATATAGTCAGTCAGGTGTCATTATAAAGTGGTGGAAATTTACATAATTAAATACACCCTCAGAACTGTAGTCACCCTAGTTAATGATTTTTAGGATCAAATATTACCCTGTTTTGAACACATCTAGGAACTGAAGTAGCACAGAGTTAAGTGACCCATACTAAGTTCCTAGTGAGTGATTAGTGAAACTGTTACATGAAATTCAAAACTCCTGTCACCAGCTTTTATGTTCCAACTGTTGGATAATATCCCATATTCCTCCTCCTCCTCCTTATTTTTTGACAAAGGGCAAATTAAAATGGAAAAAAAAAAGGAAAATTGCCCTAGCTGGTGTGGCTCCATGGATTGAGTGTGGCTTGAAAACCAAAGTGTCACTGGTTCAATTCCCAGTCAGGTCACATGCCCGAGTTGTGGGCGCATGAGAGGCAAACTACATGTTGAGGTTTCTCTCCCTCTTTTTCCTTCTTCCTTCCCTTCTCTCTAAAAATAAATAAATAAAAAGTTTTTTTAAATGGGGGGAGGTGAGGAAAATGTTAAATTGCAGAAAGCATTCTAAACCATCGTATTCACACTCAGATTAACACAGCCTCCCCTCATCTCTCCCCCTCACTCTTCTATCAGCCATCTCCTAATTTGAATCCTTTTCACATCCACGGAAATCACTCCCTGCTGACACAAACCTCCAGGCTTGTTCAGGAATAAGATCTATATATGTCTTATAGGTCATTCTGTTTTTCATTATATAATCCAAGAGACCTACTGAACTAAGTAAATTGATGTACTTGCAAACGACTGTAGGAAAAACAAAGAAGTTGCCGAATTATCCAAATGATGTCAATCGTAACGTAGCTCAGAATAGTTTTAAAGAAAAACTATCAGGGCCAAAGTGTGATCTGAAATACTAATAAATGGTCCTCTCCTACTAAGCCATGCATAAATATTATAATGGCATCTTATTCCTATTATTCATTGTTATATAATTTGAACAATAGAAGTTTGTATAAGAAAATATTACCCTGGCTGGTGTGGCTCAGTGGATTGAGTACCAGCCTATGAACAGAAAGGTCATTGGTTCAATTCCCAGTCAGGGCACATGCCTGGGTTGCTGGGCCACTGTTTCTCTCCCTCTCTTTCTCCCTACTTTCCCCCTCTCTCAAAAATAAATAAATAAAATTTTCAGAAAAAAAATTGACCCCCATTCCTATCTAACTTACACTATGTTACACAAGTCAATGTGCCTAGAGATGCCACAAGGCTGCCCTCAAGATCTTTACACAATTTTCAGTTTTAGATTGAGATACATTTTGGTTACCAAAATCTTTTCTTTTATAAAACTATTTTCGTAGCATGATGTAGGGCTTTTCTTTTGCTTTTGCTATACTTTGAGTACCATTATGGTTGTCCTTAAGGTATAGATAGGAAATATTCTGAAGAAGAGGGAGTTCAAGGAACTGGCCAAATTGAAACATATTAATAAATGGATCAAAGCTATTCAATTGCATCACTGTATTTTGCTTCTCCCTACATTAAAGGTGTGGACTTGAAAATGAATAATTAACCCTGGAAAAGAGACTCCTTTCTACTCTAGCATAAATAAACTAAGCATTTTAAAACGATCACTTTTAAAGGTTTTTTTTTGTTTTTTGTTTTGTTTTTATTTTGTTGCTTGCTTTTTTCTTTTTTTTTTTTCCTTTTTTAGAGAAAGAGGGGTAGGGAGGGAAGCAGAGAGAGAGAGACATCAATGTATGGTTGCCTTTCACTTGCCTCCAGCTATGGATCTGGCTGGAGATCTGGCTGGAGACCTGGCTTGCAACCTGGTTATGTATCCTGGCTGGGGAATTGAACCAGCGACCTTTGGGTTCACAGGCCTCCGCTTTATCCACTGTGCCACCAGCCAGGGCCTAAAACTATCACTTGTTGAACCACTGTAGTATGTATCAGTAATGTATTAATAACTACTATTCAACACAATATTTCTCATCCATGAGGATGAGTCACGTCAAAATTACTTGGTATTGTAGTCTGCTTGGGTTGCTATAACTGAACACCACAGACACCATAGACAGTTCTGGAGGCTGGAAGTTCAAGATCAGGGTGCCAGCAAGGTTGAGTTCTGGTGAAAACCCTTTTCAGGTTGTGGATTGTCAGCTTCTCCCCGGGTCCTCACATGGCAGAAAGGGTGAGGAAGCACTATGGGGCCTCTTTCATAAGGGCAGAAATCCCAGTCATGACAGCTTCACCTTCCTAACCTGATCACTTACCAAACACCTTCCTAATACTATCATAACAGGATTAGGTTTCAGTGTATGAAGGTGGGGGCAGGGGTATAAATTTGTTGTACAGCACTTGGGGAGCATTTTCACACAAGTACTCCAGGACTTCCTAGGCAGGAACTGGAGAGGCAGGAAGAAAAAGAGGCACATGTTGATTAAAGAAGCTTCTGGGAGGATTCTTGTACAATCCCACTAAGTAAGAATTACTGATTTACTTCCTGAAATAGCAATGTGATGGTAGGTATTTGACGAGAGTCAGGTATATAGGACAACAACATAGAGAACAACAGAAATACCCATGGAGTATAAAAGAGAGTAAGGTTGGAAAGGTAACATCCTAAATGTATTTTAAATACATTTTAAAATATTTTAAAATACATTTTAAAATTTTAAATGTATTTTAAATTTATTTAAATAAATAAATAAATACAGGGTTAGGATCCCGAAAATATTCTCACTTTTAGAACCTTTTTTCATGAACTATATAGCATCACCAATTCTCTGCTTCCTCTTCCTTATCCATAAACTAGAGATAGACAATTATCCTGGTCCTACCCATCTACAAATTTAAGGGATCATTATCTCCCTTTCTATCTTAAAACAATTTTTTTATTCTTAGAGAGAGAGGGAGTGAGAAAGAGAGGGAGAGAGACATCAATGTGTGGTTGCCTCTTACGTACTCCCAACTGGGGATGTGGCCCAAAACTCAGGCATGTGCCCTGACTGGGAATTGAACTGACAATACTTTAGTTTGCAGGAAGGTACTCAGTCCACTGAGCCACACCAGCCAGGAATATCTCCTTTTCTTATTTGAGTATGTTTACTCTCTTCTAGTCACAAACAAAGAAACCAGGGATAGGTCAATACAGTTGAAAAGAAAGGATTGAGAGAATCAGTTCAGCACTACCTCTGTTTTCTTATTCATCAAGTGCACTTGAGCACCTACTGTGTCGCAGGCACTGTGCCATGGCCTGGGTTTACTGCAGTGAAAGAGGAGGACCATGGCCACAGCTCTTACCTGAACAGAGCTTGCAGGCTAGTGAGGAGAAATAAAAGTGACCCATTTTAAAACAAGGGAAGGAATGGGCCCTGTGCATACCCTACAGAAGGGAGAGTTCACCCTGATCTGAGGGTAAGAGATGTTTACCCCAATCACACCTAAACTGAGACCCCAAAGATCCAGAAAGGTAGTTGGACAGTAGAAGTTCCCTGTAGAGAGAGCAGCACTTGTGGGGCCAGACAGCAAAGGGAGAGCATGGTATTTTCACAAAACTGAAAGGTGGTCTGAGTATAGAATGAATGTGAGATAAAGCTGGTGAATTCAGCAAGGGTCAAAGGTAGAGACAGTGAAGGCTCGTTATGCTTTAATTCCTATCAGAAATATCAAACTATTATGATAGTTTCTATTCCTCCTGAAAACCCACTAAAACTATAGTGAATGAATTTTTTTAAGTATAATTTCACAAGAGCTTAAATAGTGAAAAAAGAAGCATCACCAACCTAATATTGGAAGCTGAAAAAAAATTATAGTTGAGCAGTAACTGACTTGTCAGTCCTAAGAAAGCTGAATCCTAAGCCAACAGTTGAGAAAGCTGAGAGGCAGCCTAGTGAAAGTTTATAATTGTCAAGACACCTAGCCTTCTTTCCTCACTTTCTTCTCATAGTTCTGACCAAAAGACTTCCTCACAGTGGAACCCACAGTGGAGAGGCTCATCCATGCAAGTTGAGCTTGCCCCAAACCTTCTAGTGTTTCTCTCCTGAATACAGGCAGACAGCCAAAGGTATCCAGACAGCTGATGAAATATTTTAATAAGAATGATAGAAACCAAAGCCAACTAACCAGAAAAGCAATGAGGAAAACATAAAGGCTACACAGAGAAAAAGGAAAAACCTATTATTAATATTTTTGAAGATTCAAAGAGGAAAAATATTCTAAAATATTGCAGTAATTAAGAATTGGATGTATATATATTTTTAAAAGTAGAGGTCAGAGAGAAAGAATGAACCCTTGATTATTAAAAAAATCATAGTATAAAAGAAAATTTTGCCCTGGCTAATGTGGCTTAGTGGATTGGCACTGGCTTGCAAACCCAAGGGTCTCTGGTTTGATTCCTAGTCAGGGCACATAACCAGGTTGCAAGCCAGGTCTCCAGCCAGGTCTGTAGCTGGAAGCAGGTGAAAGGCAACAATACATTGATGCTTCTTTCCCTCTCTGCCTCCCTCCCTGCCCTTCTCTCTAAAAACAATGAATTTATTTTAATTAAAAAAAAAAAAAAGATGAGAGAGATACAGACTAATCCAGAAAGTTCAATATCTGAATAACAGGAGTTCCAGGAAAAGAGAACAGAAAAAATTGAGGGGAAAAATTAGGGAAGAAAACAATTCAAGAAATTTTTCAGGAGTGAAAAAATGTAACTCTACAAATTGCCTACTGAGCTCCCAAGACAATGGATGAAAACAAATCCACACTGACACATTTTATTAGTTGTTCATTATTGTATTATTTGTATTATAACTGTAAACCTACTTTTGCCGGCCCTGTATTCTAAAAACTTTCAGAAAAGAAAAACAAGATTCTTTAAAAAATTGTGTATCAGAATAGCCTCAGACTTCTTGACAGCCACTCAGGATGCTAGAAAATAGCAGAAGGAAATGATTTCTAATTTAGTAGTACCCAGCCAAAGTATTAATTAAGTGGTAGAGTAGAATATAGATTTTTCATATGTGAAAGGTCAAAATCGTCACCTCACAGGTTTATGTCTCAGGAAGCTATCAGAGCATTTGTTCAACCAAATTAGGAAAAGAGAAAATGGAATCCAGGAAGTAGGGTTCTCATATGTTGGAAAGGGGGGTTGATGGTGAAAAGAAAACCTAAGCCCACAGCTCTGAAGGAAGCCTAGAGCTCAACCAATCAGTGCCCTGGAGCAAGGCAAAGGCACTGGGAGAAAGATCATTGAGAAAATGACCTGGATAAAATGACTGGTATTTAAAGCATGTTGAGAGAAGATTTACAAAACTGGGGGCAGGGACACTTTGGCGATGTATTAATGACAAGTACGTAGAAACTTCATAGATCAGTCTGCCCATCAGTAGGCATGATTGTTCATTCAGAAATATATTTGGATGTCTAGAAACATGATACAAAGCACTCACCGGTGAATATAAATATATTTTGGTGCTAACACTAAGCTGGGGTTACCAGAAAAGAAAAGGCTCATGTAAGAGTCAGATGGGAAAATGAGCAAAGATCAGGGAGCATTAATAGCTGTGATGAAAGTGATGTCTGTGGAGTGGTGGGGTAGGTTGAGAAGTGCCTCTGACCAGTAGCACACATTTTAATCTCTAACTAAAGGACATTTTCTTGAGTGCTTATTATGAACCAGATACTATATGAGGTACTTTACACACTTTATCTCATTTAATCCCCAAAGCAATATCATTTCTATGAAAAAATGCTACAATTAACACCTTTCATTTTCCAGATGAGGAACCTGAAGTTTAAAGAAGTAAAGCAATTTCTCAAAGGAACGAAAGAGTAAGCAGATACTCCAAATTGGGTCTCAAAGAGTCTGACTCCAGAGTGTACATTCTTAAATGCTGCACTGTACCCTCTAAACAAACTGCCAAAAATAACACTCTTTACTCATTCATTCTGCAAATCTACTATGTGCCAGGTCCTATTCCCAGTGCTGGTGACTCAACAGTGCACAAAGCAACACCCCTGACCCCACAGAACTAACTTTCTAGTGGAGAAGATAGACAGTAAACAATTTAAAAATGCATGTGCATTTTCAGTGCCTAGTGTAATGATAAGCCAAGCAGCAAAAGACAAATACCATATGATCTCACCTAATACAGGAAACTAATTAACAAAACAAATGGACAAGCAGAATGGAACAAGGGACATGGAAACAAGGAACAGACTGATGGTGACTACAGGAGAGTGGGGAGGGGAAGAGTGTGGGAAAGTAGGGGAAGGGTTTAGTCAAGGAGTTGGTATGAATGCCACATGACATGGACAACATGTGGGATTGACTGTGGGAGAGGGGATGGGGTGGGTGGAGCCCAGGAGAGCAATGGGGGAAAAAAATGAAACAACTATAATACAACAACAATAAATTCATTTTAAAAACAAAAAGGCAAGTAGACAACTAGCTGGAGACTGACTAGAAAGGAATGCTATTTTAGATTAAAGACCTTCCTGAGATGACATTTGAACAAAAACCTGAAAGAATTCAGAAATTGAGCCAGGAGGAAATGCATTCCAGGCTAGATGAGGAGGAAGTGCCAGGATCCTGAGGCCAAGGTGAGAGTGGGGGTGGGTGCAGAACCAGGAGGGGATACTGGTAGACCATAAAGTCAGCAAGAGAGCCATAGCTGTACCATGTTCCACCCCATAAGAGTTTTAACTGTTGCTCTAGGAACTTTGAGAAGATTTTGAGCAGGAAAATGACAAATTGTGACTCATATTATACTAGTTTGCAATACCACCTGGACTTTGGATTCTGGGACCATTTCCAGTATATTCTCTAAAACTAAGGTGCCATGTGGCTTCTGAGCCCTTGAAGAGTGGCTGGTCCAAACTGAGATTGCTCTAAGTGTTAAATGCACACTGGGTTTCACAGGCTTAGTATCAATAAAAGAATGTAATATATCTCATGAACAATGTTTTAATATTTACTATATGTTGAAATATTTAGATATATTATGTTAAATCAATACAATATTCAAATAAATTTCACCATTTCCTTTTGCTATTATAAATGTAGGTATTAGAAATTTTGTTTATTTGATTTGTTTTTAAAGAGACAGAAACATTGATTTGTTATTCCACTTACTTATGCATACATTGGTTGATTCTTGGATGTTCCCTTTCCCTGACCAGGGATAGAACCTACAACCTTGGTGTATTGGGATGACACTCTAATCAACTGAGTTACCCGGCCAGGGCAGTACCAGAAAATTTTAAATTACAAATGTGGTAGTGCCGTATTTCTATTGAACAGCACTGGCCTACACAACATTCTCAGCTTCAGAATATTATAAAGACAAATGAAATAACTTGTATAAGGCCCTCTGGGTTTTCTTAAGGAAACACATTATGCAACAGCAAGATATATTATTGAGGAGGCTAGTCAGCCAAAATATGTACTGCTTTTTATAGGCCAAAGCTAATGTTACCAAGTCAGTTGTGGTTTTGAGTTGTTTTTCCAACAATGGTGATGAGTTTGCACAGTCATGTGTAATGTTTCTTTCCCCACCCATTCCATCGTCATCCAGTGCTCCCTTATGACCAAAACAACTTATTTTTGAAAGGCCTTGCCCAGGTTAAGAATATAGTTCTGTAGCCATGTCTTGTTTTGTTTTTTCCTCTGTGCAAAGTACTCAGTCTTGTATAGGTTTGAACCTCAGCCTATTTAACAAATTCTAATTATCTAGTTTACTCAACCAAGCAGATTTTAAATGTCAGTAATTATATCTATAATTATAGAATACTCTTGGTTCTTTTATATTTAATTCTAAATATAGTCAATTATAATGTACTTATAATGAAAAAATGTGTACACACATGTTCTGACCAAGAAAGTTGCTTTTCTTTGTGAATTTATATCTATGAAAAGCCCCACAACATTATAAATTAAATCATACTTTGGTTAACATGATAGCATTAAAATATTATTTTAAGACATTCATATTATTGGGGATGGTGTATCTACATTACTCTATCCTAGGTCTTGAATAACAGTGAGAAACAGAAATGCCAGATAGAACCTTCCTCATCTTTTTTGCCTTCTCACTTCTGCTTTCATCTCTTGTCTTTCCTGTTAGGGAGGTGATAGGCCTTTACTCTTGATTTTCATTTTCAACCCTGTGTTCTGGGTGCAATATCCTTCTCAAGGACCTCATTGCTTTGCTTAACCCTTCTCTTCCACATGTCGTTATCCCCTACCCTACTGGATCATCTCTAACAGCAAAGAGCTTTGAAGTTTCCCATCTTTATTTTTTTTTTAATACTTTATTTATTATTTTGAGAGAGAGGAGAAGGGAGAGAGGCAGAGAGGGAAAGAGACATCAATGTATGGTTGCCTTTCACCTGCCTCCAGCTATGGACCTGACTGGCTTAAAACCTGGTTATGTGCCCTGGCTGGGAATCGAATCAGTGACCTTTGGGTTCACAGGCCAGTGCCTTATCCACTGTGCCACCAGCCAGGGCTAAAGTCTCCCATCTTTAAACACACACACACACACACCTCTCCCTCCTGTGGCCCCACATTTTCTTCCTTTTATAGCCTCTTTATTCCCCTTCACAGCAAAATCTTTCAGAAAGGTTGCCTAAAACTATTTCCATTTTTTCACTTACCACTCATTCTTCAATGCATTACAATTAGGTTGTTGTCCCCCAGTGAAATTCCTCTTATCAAGGGTGAGGTAAGACCTCTATGGGAGCAAATGCGGAAAGCTTCTGTCCCCATCTTACACTTGTCCTCTCCCTTTGAAAAACTTCCCTTGACTTTCAAGATGCTATACTTGGTTTTCCACCTTTCCAACTGGCTACTGATTCTCAGTCTTCTCTCTGGCACTTTTGTTCCTATCAAACCCCTAAATGTTGAGGACCATCTCATTCCTCAGCATCTTCTCTTTATCTGCTCTCTCCCTAAGCTTTAAATGCTACCTATTGCTGATAATTCCCATGTGCATGCCCCAAATGCAAATTCCAGATTCATAAATCCATATAGTTGAACCTCATTTATGTAGCTCAAGCTTAACATGTCTACCAATATAGAAAATATTGATATATTCTTCCGATACTACAAGGAATAAGAATAAGAAGACAAAGGGAGAAGAAGGGAAAGAAAGAAGAGGGAAAGAAATACTGAAAAATCAAGATGTTCCTTACTTCCCATGTGTAATCATATTTAATCCGTCAGCACACTGTCTAGCCCGCTGTTTATCTGCACGGCTGCTGCTCTAGGTCAGGGAATCATTAGCTCTCACCTGGGCTACTGCTGTGTCTTCCCAATGGGTCCCCCTGCCTCAGCTCTCGTACCTGCACAGTTCATTTTCAAAACAGGGATCTTTTCACATCATAAACCACTTTACACCACTCTCCTATTTAAAGGCTTCAATGGATTGACAACTTCCCATTGCACTTGGAATGGAATCCGAGTACCTGGGCACCATTCACAGCTCTGCCTGGTGAAGCCACCTGCCCTCCATTTCCAGTCTTCCCCATCTTGGGACATTTGAACTTCCTGATCTTTTTACCTGGAAAGCTGCTGGACTCCAACCTCATCCCTTCGTTTGAATAACAGGTTTCTCTTCATCCTTCAAGTCAATTTAAATGTCAAAGCAGGAGCCTTTCCAGATTACTCTTTTAAAACTGACCTCTCCCACTTTTTTCTTTAATAGGGAAAGTGGAAGGGAGGAAGAGAGGGTGAGCAAAACATCAATGAGGAAGAAAAACATCTGGTAGGCTGCCACAGCCTACGCCAAAAACCCCGACCTGGCCTGCAACCCAAGCATGTGCGTGGTGGTTGGGAATAGAATGGGCAACCTTTCAGCTTTTGGGACAATGCCCAACCCACTGAGACACACCATCAGGGCTCACCCGCTTATTCTTTTACAAGGCCTTGTTTGTTCTTTCCTAGTGTTTGCCACAATTCCAATGTGTGTATTTGCTATCTTGACTTTCAGCCTTTGCCCCTCACTCATCTCATTCTAGATAAGAGGATTGACATGCTAGTTGGGATTAGACGCTGGGTGCTGTTGCCATGCCCCTCCTTTCTCCCTTGTCTTGGTAGCTAGCCTGTGTACTTCGTGCCTGCCTGTCTGTACTCCCTTGTCATGAGCTTCATGAGAACAAGCCTGTGCTGGTTTAGCACTGCCCATGGCTGAGTGTGGAGTCCAGGCCAGGACTGAAGTATGGGAAGTCCACTGTGATGATACAGCTCAGTCAGGCAAACCCATCAGTGAAGAATGCTGACACTTTAATCTGGATCTAAATGTCTTAGAGATCAGGTAGAGGGAAAAGGAATACTATATATTAACTCTTATGAACAACAATACCTCTTTCCTGAAATTAATGACAATCTTGGTGTTTGGCTCTTCAATCTCCTTAAGCAATGGTATCCTTTCTTTTAACAATGTATGTGTTGGTCCCAATATGTGAAAAAAATAACTAACTAAATGCAGAAATGTTCTGATTACAATAGTGATTGTATTAATTACCAGTCTTCATGCAGTAAATAGAAAACTCATTCAGCTTAACAAACAATAAGAAAAATGTATCTGGGAATTTACTTGGGAATTTATTTGTGTCAGAAGTTGATCCTAGGTCAACTGACTATGACTAGTTTCCAGTTTCTTTCTCTGCATTTCTTGGCTCTGCCAAGAATGCTGAGAAACTCTAAATGGAAAAAGAAATTGTACAACAAACAGTGTTGGGTCTTTTTTAAAGAGATCTCTGCTCTCGTGGTTGCAAGATGGCTGCCGGTGGCTACTTCTCTTCACTCAAATTCACAGCAAAGAAAGTAACTTTGCCAGAAGCAGCTGCCAAAACATACATTTAAACATTATTTTGGCTCTGGCCATGCAGCTCAGTTGGTTAGAGTATGATCCTGATACATCAAGGTTGTGGGCTCTATCCTTGGTCAGGGCACATACCAGAATCAACCAATGATGCATAAGTAAGTGGAGCAACAAATTCATGCTTCTCTCTCTCTCCCTCTTTATCTAAAGATCAACAACAAAAATATATATTTTTTAATTTTTATATGCTTTCTTTCTCCCTAGAGACATGGAAAAATCCCTTGGTTTGAATGATGTGCTATTTTGAACCAATCAATTCTTAGTACATCAGGAATGTGGTATACACTGACTCAGTCAAAAACCAAAAACCAGGTCTTTCTGATACAGAGAGATCAGATCACCAGGGAGGAGTAAGGAGGGACTATAGGAGGAGATTGCCCAAGGCAATGGTAAACAGCCTACTCTGGAATTTGCATGGAATTGTGGGCCAGAAGATTTAAAATTAGGGCAGAGGCTGGCTCTGTGACTCTTACTCAAGGGTACCTGGATGATAATGCTACAGCTGCCTGAATATCCCAAGGGATGGTATTTTGAATGACAAAAGGAACTCTGGGCACAGCCCAGGATCGGGCTGGCCTGGCAGAGGGTGGCAGGTTTGTTCTTCGAGAGTTCTAGAGGGAACAGGCTCTGAGGTAGAAGCCTGCCACTCTTCCAAACTATTTTGTCCTTAGGTTGTTTTCGTTTATAAACTAATCCTATAGAAACAAGATCATTAAAAACTAGCTGGGTAAATGGAATGATTGGGGAACTCAAGAGTTAAAGAATTTAGCCTTAATTGATAGGCTTAAATGATTAAAGCTTTAACTAAAGAGTTAAAGATTTCAGCCATAGTTGATAGGCTTAAGTGACTAACACATTGGAAAGCCTTTATTCCAAAATTATGTAGCTTTTGAACAAAGATTCCTTCCCTTTTTCACCAAACTTCTGCTTCTGCAATTTTGTTTAGAGGGTGGAGGTGGGCAGTAGGACCTCACTTGCTATTCAGTAAACAGAGATGGAATCAATCACCAAAACCACATGAATGAGAATGAGCTGGGAGTGTTACAGTGATGTTGGCAGTGAAATTGGACCTTAGTTCTTGAGTTTAGCAGAGTTCAGAGTCAAGACCCTGGCTGGTAGCTCAGTTTGTCAGAGCATTATCTTGATATGCAAGCTTGCAGGTTTGATCCCCAGTTAGAGCATGTATAAAAGTCAACCAATGAATGCATCAGTAAGTGGAACAACAAATCTATGTCTCTCCTTCTCTCTCAAAAATCAATAAAAAAATTTTTGTTAAAGACTTCAGAGCCAAGAACTCAAATTATAAGAGAAAGTTTATTTAGAATGTTACAGAGCCAGCTGGATTTCTGAAACAAGTTACAGAAGCAAAAGAAGAGCCCTTGAAGTTTATGAGAGAGAAAAGCAAAGGTAACACCTGGGGGAAAGAAGAAGGTGTAGGAGTGTTCCCAAGAGGGAAAGCACACTGGGTCCTTTGTCTTGTGGGTTTTAAAGGCTGCAAGTTTAGGGGAGGATCTCAATAGAATAATCATCAGCTTTATGCTGGTGTGCCAAAATGAGATGATTTTCCCCTGATTTTATCTGTCCTTGGTGTGGTTGGCACAGATGGCACCAATTGGATTTTTACCTGTCTCCCTTAGTAGGGTGATTTAAGCTATTTACCCCCTGGTTGGGGAGAAGTGCAAACCATTTATTCTCAAGTGTCCTTGGTTTAGGGAAGATAGGATTTTGTGATTTACTAGATGGCTATAAACTGCTTGACCCATTAGCTAGCTGTCTCAGGTTCCCTATTCTACTTACACCGCCATTGCCACATTTAAGGATAGATGTTGAATGAAAGTAACCGATCAATGTCTGTAACCCTAAGAGGCCTGAATACCTCCAACCTGACATACATCCCCTCTGCACAAACTCAGCCTCTTATAGTTTAAAATACCTTCTCTATTTCAAAGAGTATTTTATGATCTTCCTCCCTCCTATTCTTTTCTCTCTTTCCTTTTCTTTCTTTCTTTCTTTCTTCCTTCCTTCTTTTCTTTTTCTCTTTATTCCTTTTAATTAGATTATTTAGGATACTTAAACATCTGTGCCCATATGAAACCATAAAAGTGGGTGTTCATGCTGCTTGTCTCTATCAAAACCAATAAGTAGAGACAAAGATTGAATCTTTATGGGTGCTTCAATCAGATGCCAGCAATCTGAGAAAATGGTGGGTTGTGTACCCTCAAAAACCATCTTAACATCTCATCTCAAGCTGATCTTTTTGTAAGAAGAAAGGGTAAGTAAGGGGGTTGGGAAAAATAGCTAATTGCATTCCAGGAGTGTTTTTCCTAGTAGTTCTTTACCTGTTGATCAACAACTCAGATACCATCTCCTTGGCTTGCAGACAGAGGTTGAATTGTTTGTCCACCTCCTGGAGTCATGCATTCCCTCCTGGAACAACAGCTTTCCACTGCATTAATCACTTAAGCCTATGAACTAAGGCTACAATCTTTAACTCTTGAGTTCCTGCCTCACATATAGTTGTCCTAAAGGAGATTTTGGAAGAGCTTAAATATGGGAGAAAAAGGCCCATTTCACAGGACAAATGTTAAAGACTAGCCACAGCATTTACCAGCAGTGCCAGGGTGCCAAAGTGCCAGATAAGCTATAGATTGGAAAAACAAATGGTAGAGAAAATAAGTCTTGAACTGGGCAGAGAGAAGCAGGTGGACTGTGAAGGGAGTGGGGAGGGGGGAGGTGACATCTTAACAAGGGTCCTGAATTATTTCAAGGGATTTCTTTTCCAGATAAGCTTTCCTAAACTGCATGGACTTCAGAGAGCTCCTATGATCAAAGCATCAGTCTATTTCTCCCTTCCTCTCTCCTTTGAGCAATCACCCTCTATCTTTTATCACTTGATGATAGAAAGGCAGAGCTCACACTCATCCCTAACCTCCTAAAGCATTGCCTGAGGTGAATAAGGTGCATTGCTCAAGAAAGGGGAATCCAGTAACTCTAATGATAGGGTAATTAATCCTTTTGCAGATCTGATGGACTCCAATCTTCTTTTCCACAGAAGAAAAAGACACCTAATCAAGTCACCAGATAAGAGGTTACTAAAAATAATCTTGATGATAGATCACCATGGAATTTTTGGTACGTAACTGAGAAAAATTCAAAGAACTGAACCAAACCCTATTGCTATAATAAAACTCCATCATTTTTATTTACTAACTTACTTAAGTGAAGAGTTTCTCAACCTATATCTACCAAATTGCACATTCATCATTGATGCTTAATCCTGTTATATTTATCCCTGAATATATGAAGAAAAAAAAGACATTACTCATTAAAAATTACAATTCCAATACAATTTTACATTTTGTGTTTAATAATTATTCAATATTTATAACATATTATGCTGTTTGGATGAATTGTGTGTAATTTTCTAACACTTTGAACCTATCATCACAGAAAAGTTAAAATTATTCCTATTTATATATTTTTGTTGCACGAAGGAATGCTGTTGATGAAATAAGAACTTTAAAGAATAAAATATGTTATGAAATGGAATGGAAATGATTTCAAGAAGGAAAATGAACAAAAGAAATTTCTTAGACGTATGGAAGAATTGAATTATGTATATAGTTAAACAGAATGATGGGTATTGAATTACAATATTTATGTTCTACACTTAGATATCAAATAGTGATGTGACAGCTTAATTTTAAATGTTATTATATTGTGCTGGAATATACATTATATATATATGTGCAACTCCTTTAGCATGCTAAAAGTTTAAGCATCTACTTAAAAATATGATGAGAAACATATTGCTTCTTAAACTATTTTAGGCCTACTTAAGTGCAACTGCCTGGAGACAATGAAAGGAAAAAATTATGTTAGACAAGAAAATGATCTAGGTAGGAACAGGTTTACCTCTGAGACTGATTGTGCAATTAAATATGATCATAAAGGACCTGTCTCCTCACATTTGCTTTTGTGTCTTGCATCAAAGAGAAAGAGCTAACTAAGAATGCTTGAATGGACACCAGTAAAGGGAAAGAGAACTCAAGATGGAAGAAGAAGCTGTAGCAGGGTACCCATCTCTCTGGGGAGGCCAATAGGAGGTAGTAAGAATAGCAAGGATTTGAATGAGCCAGAATTGACTCAGAATTCTGACTCTATCAGGTATTATCTATGGGACCATGGGCAAGACGCTTAACCCACCCCATTTGTGTAATGGATATAATGCAGTTCACCACATGGGGTTAATTTCACAGTGGATGTAAAGTGCTTTGTACAGAGTCAAGCAAAGCAATACAATAATAGGTGCTTATCGTGATTCTTATGTAGCTGTGGGCCTTGGAGCATCTTATCTTCTATAAGCTTCACTTTCTTCCTATGTAACACAGGAATAATAACATCTACTTCCTAGGATTATTACAAGGATTACATTGATAATAAACCTGAGAGCTTATAATACAAAGAAGGCATTTAATAAATATTAGTTCTTCCCCCCACTTCTTTCTTCCTTAGGTTCCTATTGATGTAGACAATTCTATGGCACCCCTGTTGGGATGTGACGAAAAGCAGTTTAATTCCAAATGCCCATGTACAGAGTAGTCTATTACTTTTATTGTGTCTACTAGTAAAAAGACTAAATCTGGAATGATTTTTCTTTTCTCGCTGAAAAAGAGTCCAGGGTCTCAAATTACAGATGACTCTATCCTTATAGATGTGACCCTTCTGCTTTACTAGCAAATCTCATCAACAACAAAATTATTTTCATGAAATTGTGGAAGGCAAATATGTTGCTGACCTATGACCAGGTAATCAATCCTCTCACAAAAAAGACCTAGTCACACACAGGTGCATGAGCACACACGCGTACACACACACACACACACACAAACACACCCCTTCCTAAGCATTTCCTTTTCTTTTATGAGTGAAAAGATAAAGCACTTATTTTCTGTGGGAATAAATGCTATTGATGGATGTGATTCACTTATTCTAGATGACCCCACGGCTGCCCTATCTTTGCACCTTCGTGTACAAAACACAGCCTGGTTTAAGATGAGCGACAAGGATGACTGGAAGGGAGTTACGGAGCCCAGTTTCATGGTATAGGCTGGGAATGTGTCTAAAGCCACTTCCCTTGTTTGAATTTGGGGGATGCTGTCCCTTGGTTCTTTTCAGCACCAGGCTGCCACATTGCTGTTCCCTGTTGAGAAGAGGGGTGTAGTGACCCTGAATAGACAAAATGCATAGGAAGGCAGCAGGTCAGCCAGAATCCCAGCAAGAAACAAATGGCACGTTCCAAGGGAGTGAAAGGAGTATTGTTGAAACTGGATAATGGATATGCAGGCATCTGTTATGTGTCCACGTTTGAAATTGTCTATAATAAAATATATAAAAGCAAAAGGAGGAGTAGAAAAACACAAGACTAATGAAAGTGATTTGCAAAGGTGGACAGAGGTTAAAGGAAAACAAGGGAAGGTGAAGTCTCCCTCTTTTCCCTCCACACCCTACTGCACCCTGGGCTGGGGACCGTGGGAAGTGATCCCAACAGCAGCTTGAAGTCACAGACACCGGGGAGACCCACAGCTGTAGCGAAAGGCCCACCCACCAGGATCATGGCCTTGAATCAGGAAAGGCAGTCGCTGTCCGGCAAGGCCCAGTACATCATTTGTGAAGCCCAGTGCAAATTTTAGAAAGCAAGAAAAAAATATGGTTAAATGTCCTAAAATTTAGAACTTCAACTTTTTCTCCACAGTCTCTTTCCTTCCTCCCTTGACTGCTTTTGTTTTCATTTTTTACCTAATATCATTTTAAATTTAAAAAATTAAAAGTTTGAATTAGTAATCGGAATTTTGCCATTTACACTATGCATTGTCAGTTTTAAATGTGATATATGGGCCTTTAACAGCAGAATCACCCAAATTGTACAGCTTGAATTGCATAGTATGTGTATACAGATGTATTTTTTTCTTACTAGAACAATGGAAATGCTGCACAAAGCTAACTCAACTGTCTTATTGCATTTGTTTACACACACATTATGCCAACCTCACGACTTTTGGCTTACTGATGAGTAAAGAGTCTGAAGGAAAAGGGAACCATTATTTCCTTTCTCCTTCCTTCTGTGGCATCATTTTCAGTGCAAGTGGTTAGCGAACATAAGGAAGTAACATGGGTGAGAAAGGGCATGGCAGAGTTCCTTGGTTGTTCCTGTTTCTTAGAATGCCCCTGCCCCTTTTCCTTCTTCTGAATTTGAAGGAAGTTTTTCCATAAATTAACAAATAACAAGTGCTGGCGAGGAGGGAACCCTGGTGCACTGTTGGTGAGAATGCAGATTGATGCAGCCACTGTGGAAAACAGTAGGGTGTATCCTCAAAAAATTAGAAATGAAACTCGTTTTTTTTTTTTTTTTAAAGATTTTATTTCATTATTTTTAGAAAGAGGGTAAGGGAAAGAGGTAGAGAGGGAGAGAGAGATCAATGTGTGGTTGCGTTTCACCTGCCTCCAGCCACAGACCTGACTGGAGACCTGGTTTGCAACCTGGTTATGTGCCCTGGCTGGGGAATCGAACCTGCAACCTTTGGGTTTGCAGGCCGGCGCCTCATCCACTGTGCTACCAGCCAGGGCCTTGAAACTCCCTTTTGACCCAGTGATTCTACTTCTGGGAATATACCCTAAGAATCCTGAAACACCAATACAAAAAATATATGCACCCCATGTTCATAACAGCATTATGCACAATAATCAAGATATGGAAACAGCCTAAGTGCTCATGGGTAAGTGAGTGGATAAGAAAAAACAGGTACAATCACACAGTGGAATACTATGCAGCAATAAAAAAGGAACTCTTACCCTTTGAAGGGCATGGATAGATTTAAAGAATATTATCTTGAGTGAAATAATCCAGTCAGTGAAAGACAAATACCATATGGTCTCACTTATATGTGGAATCTAATGAACAAAATAAACTAACAAACAAAATAGAAACAGAAGCATGGATACACAGAGCAGACTGACAGCTATTCAGGGAGGGGCACTGGATGCAAGAAGGTGAAAAGATTAGTCAAAGAGCAGATATGCATGACCCATAGACACAGACACTGTGTGGGATTGCTTGAGAGAAGGTGTTAAGGAGGCTTGGTGGAGGTGGACAAAGGGAGAAAATGAGGGGACACCAGTAACAGCATAAACAATGAAGGACAATTAAACTTAAAGCAAGTTTTGATTCAAATGGAAAGAGGCACTTGGGAGCTTAATCAATGTAGATGTGACATGTTTACCCTGTACTTGTTTTGAGTCTCACTGGACTCCCCAGCATCACAGAAGGACCAGGACTCTATGCTTGTGCGGCCCTAGACATTTGAATACGTATCTCCTGTTTATACACCAAACTTCACTCACTAAACACGTGTTCAAAGATAAAATTCAGAATTTCAGGATGGTGGCAGCAAACCACTAACCCAAGTGTGGGGCCCACCTGAGTGTGGATGGAGCCCATTGTTTGCGCAGGTTGTAGCCCAGAAACTTAAAAGGGAGAATCAAGTGACTGTAGGCTCCTCTGACCTAGTGCTTCCTTGCTGTCATCAGAAAATTCCATTGCACTTCAGGGACACTATGTAGGGAACTGAGGCCACAGAGGACAGTCACGGCCACTCCTTTGCATCCTTGATTTCTTGTCTATCCCTTGTGCTGCTTGTTGTCTGAGTTGGAATAAGCCACAGGGAAAATGACCTCATCATCTTCAAATCCTGGCCAGACTTTGCGCTCTGACTGAATGAACAGATTCCTCTGTAAATGTAAAATACCACTGAGCTTTTCTCATAGCGGGCTGAGGCCACAGCTTAGAATCAGCAGAAAGAAGGAACAAGTCAGCTAGATGGAAGGGTTGTCCTAGCGAGGGCTCTGGGCTGGCTTAGGAGCCCTGGAAGGAGGGTAAAGAGTGGATAAGGACAAGAAACAGAACAAAAAAAAACAAAACAAAACGAAACAAAAGTTAGAATCATAGGTATTGGTAGGGAAATAGAAAATTGCTCAAGAAAATGTTTAAACTTTGTTCAAGTCCTGGTGTTGGTGAGCTTACTACTTGCCTTTGGGAAGTGTGGCGGCAGCTACTGAAATCTGAACTAAGAACTTACCCTTAACAGGAGAGCACTGCCTCTAAGCAAGACAGTGCTTAAGTGCCTACTTAAAATATTGGCTTCACCCTGGCTGGTGCGGCTCAGTGGATTGAGCACTGGCCTGTGAACTGAAAGGCCGACAGTTTGAATCCTGGCCAGGGCGCATGCCTGGGTTGCGGGCCATGTCCCTGATTGGAGGCATAGCTCTCACGCAGATGCTTCTCTGCCTCTCTCTTTCTCTCCCTTTCTTTCTCGCTTTCTTCCCATTTCTCCTAAAAATAAATAAATAAATATGTTAAGAAAATAAATACAAAAAAAAAAAAAAAAAAGTAAAATATTGGCCTTATTTCTTAAATGCCATGAAAGAATCTCCCTGTGCCTGAGTTTCCTCCTTGATGAGGGTGTATATGTCACATCACACCATGCATGTCATATCATATTATGTTGTTACATTATGTCATACAACCTCATAGTGTTGTATGAGAATTAGATTGAGTTAATACTTAAAAGCCACTTATAACAGTTCTCAGTACATGTGGGATAATAGAGAATATACATATATATATTCTCGTTCTCTCTCTAATAATGTGCCTCTTCGTGGGGTTCCGAATGGCTCCTGAGGGGGGGCTAGTCACCGGAAAGACTACACTGTAGTTACATAGAAGCCTGGAATTTTCTGCCTACCTCCCATTCTTTAGAGAGGGGCAAGGGACTGGAAATGGAGATAATTATCAAATATTCCTATAAAGAAGGCTTCAGAAAAATCCCCCAAGAAAAGGCTGTGCAGAGCTTCTAGGTCGGTGAACGCAGGTAGGTGCTGGGGGAGCAGCGTGAAGGCACACAGCAAGGAGCTCAGGGCCCTTCCCATGCTCCTTGCCCCGCGTGTCCCTTCCATCTGAATGTTCATCTGTACCCTCTATCATCTCTTTTCATAAGCTAGTCAGTGTAAGTAAGGGGTTTTCCCTGAGCTCTGTGAGCTGCTCTAGTAAACAATTGAATCCAACGGAGAGGAGGCCAAGTTCTATGCTTTCAATGTGCACAGGCATAGAACTGTTTTGTAGCCAAGGTGGACCGAAGTCGTGGATAAGGAGGATCTGCTGCTGCTTGTCTTCGAGGTGGGGGCAGTCTGTGGGCCTGCACCTTTAGCCGCAGGATGTGTTGCTATGTCCACAGAGATATGGTCAGAACGGAGTTAAATTGTAGGAAACTTGGCTGATGTTCCCAAATTGCTTGGTATGGGAACACATCAGGAGTGTCGTCATGAGTATGGCAGTAGTGTGAGGGTGGAAGGAGGAGTAGTGTGGGGTTTTCCTACAGCACACAATTAGCACTTGATAAAAATGGTTGAGAAACCGTTATGAAAATGACTCTAAATACAGAGCTTAGACACATCCGGGCAACAGTTAAAGCCACAAAATTTCTGTAACAGAAGAGGAATGTGATCCATTTGTTTTTTCCTATGTCTAACTTCACAAAATTTTGAATGGATGAAATTTTTATGCTCAATCTCTAGCCAAAGGGAAGCATTGTGAGGTCTTCATGAACGAAACACAGTCATTTCTGAACTTTTCTCACCAAAAAGCAGAGATACGCTTTACTTTTTTATATCTCACAGATCAATTTGTTTCAAACATTGAGGAAAGCTTTTGTTTTCTTTTTAACCTCAGTTAATTTATATAGACATATGGAGCTTGGATGGAATACTGGGTCCCATGGAGGAAATAGCTGGGTGGGGATCTTTCCTCATTAAACACAACTTTAGAATCAAGTTTGAGTAAAATAGATAGCAAAGAAAATGTCAAAAGGTTTGGTCATTTATGTTTGCTTCTAGAGGCCAAGTTGAAATAAATGTTGAGCTCCACTTTCTAGGTTCCTGGGCCCTTCTAAGCAGGCACCCACATAACTACCTGTCTTCCACATCCTAACCCATAGAAGGATCATGGGCCAAGTATGGCCCAGGCTCACTCACAAGGTTCTAATGAGGATTTAAAAAATGTTTTTAAAAATGCCTGAAAAACAAAAGCACTTTACTATGCAAAAAATTTTACTCAAATAATTGCCTTCTTACCTAATTTCTTTTTTTGTGTGTCATTCGCAAGCAGGTAGACGGGCTTATCTGGCAGGAGGCAATAGCCCTGAATTAACACCATTCACTTCTTTAAAGTGCTTTTACCAATATCTATAAGAGAAAAATTACACTTGATTAATCAACTGTAGTTCTTTAATGATCATTATAGATAAATGGTGCCTGGCCAATCGTAGGTACTCAATAAATTTGTTGAATGAATGTGGAAGTACTATAATTTAAAACATTTGACAAGATTCCACTCTCCAGGCTGTTGAAAGTCAAAACAATGGCTCAAACAACCTAGTTACTACGGAGACATCATTTTCATAGAGAGAGTTGAATAATAACAAGAACCAAAGCTTAATGAAATGATTTTCTTCTGGCAGAATTGACTATGGCAGTGTCAGTCTGCCATGAATGCATACTAGCAACATTATTTAACATTTTCATATTTAAAAAAGAAATAAGAGTGCAAGATAACAGCAAAAATTTAGCATTAAACTTTGTATTGTAATACAACATAATATTATGCAAAAATGCATGAATCCATGATGGAGGGCAATAAAGAAATAATCCTAATATAGTGAAGATCTAGAATAGGGCTAAAGGAGTCATTATAGATTCAGGATACTGGTCAGTGCTGCCTATAATTCATGAAGAAAGTTGGGAAAGGAAAAGAGGATTTTTTTTTTTTTTAACATCATATTAGCAGAGACTACCTTCTGTTATCTGTCTTTCTTCAACATTTATCTCAACATTTTGTGACTATTTGTTAGCATTGTTTCTTTCTTTAAAAAGGTTTATTGAGATACAATTCTCACATACCACATGATTCACTCCTTTAAAGTATTCAATTCAATGGTTTTTAGTATATACACAGGATTGTGTAAACATTATCACCATATAATGCCAGAACATTCTCATCACTCCTGAAAGAGAAGCCCCCACCTATTAGCAGTCTCTTCCCATTTTCTCTCCTCCCCTCAGGACTATCACTTGTTTACCTTCTACTTCTATAATTTTGTGTAGTCTGGACATTTCATATAAATGGAATTACACAACATGTGGTCTTTTGTGACTGGCTTTGTTGATTTAGCATAGTGTTTTGGTTTTTTAAAAGGTTTTATTTATTTATTCTTAGAGACAAGGGAAGGGAGGAAGAAAAAGGAGAGAAACATTAATGTGTGGTTGCCTCCCATGTGCCCCCAACTTGGAACCTGGCTGAAAACCCAGGCATGTGTTCTGACTGGGAATCAAACTGGTGATGCTCTTTGCTTCACAGACTAGCTCTCAATCCACTGAGCCACAGCAGCTAGGGCAGCATAATGTTTTCAAGGTTCATTTTGCCACACCATATATTGGTATTTCATTTCTCCTTACTGCTGAGTAATAGTCCCTTGGATCCATATATCACATTTTATTTATCCTTTTATCAGTTGATAGACATCTGGCTTATTTTCATTGCTATTAATAATGCTGCCATGAATATTTGTTACAAGTTTTTGTGTGGATGTGTTTCCATTTATCTTGGGAGTGAAATGGCTGGGTCATGTAATAATTGGACCAACTTTTTAAAAAACTTTAAAAATTGAGATATAATTTACATATTATAAAATTGATCATCTTAATTTCTTTTTAAATCTCACCCATGGACATTTTTTTCATTTCTTTTAGAGAGAGAGAAAGGGAGAGAAAGAAATATTGACCGGCGGCCTTCCATGCATGCCCAGGAATCAACCTGCAACCTTTCTGTTATAGGACAATGCTCTAACCAACTGAGCCACTCTGGTCAGGGCTAAAACTCACCATTTTAAAGTGTAGACTTTACTGAGTGTTAGTATATTCACAAGGCTATGCAGCCATCATGACGTCTAATTTTAGAAAAGTCTCACCACCCCAAATAGTAAAGCTGTACCCATTATCCTTAAATTAATGTTGGATTGGTAAACCTAGGGTCCTCTTATCTTTCTTTTGCTTAGGAAAAGAAAATTTAAAATGCACTGTCCACCCTGGCTGGTATGGCTCAGTAGATTGAGTGCTGGTCTGCAAATGGAAGGGTTGCCAGTTGGTTTCCCAATCAGGGCACATGCCTGGGTTGCAGGCCAGGTTCCCAGTTGGGGGCATGAGAGGCAACCACACATTGATGTTTCTCTTCCTCTCTTTCTCCTTCCCTTCCTTTATCTCTAAACATAAATAAATAAAACATTTTTAAAATAAATAAAACACTGTCTTTTTTATTCAAATTAAAATATCATCTGTATATTTGAAAAATAATTATACTGACTTTTAAAAATAACAGGGTCATTGAGATTTAATTCATATACCATAAAATTCACCCATTTAAACTGTACAACTTGAGCCCTGGCTGGTAGCACAGTGGATAAGGTGCCAGCCTGTGAACCCAAAGGTCGCAGGTTCGATTCCCCAGCCAGGGCACATAACCAGGTTGAGGGCCAGGTCTCCAGCCAGGTCTGTAGCTGGAGGCAGGTGAAAAGCAACCATACATTGATGTCCCTCTCCTTCTCTGCCTCTCTCCCTTCCCCTACTTCTAAAAATAATGAAATAAAATCTTTAAAATAAATAAAGTGTACAATTTGGGGGTTTTTGGTAAATTCACAAAACTATGTGCAGTCATTACCACTGACTAATGCAGAACATTTTTATCATGCCAAAAAGAAACCATGTGCCCATTAGCAGTCACTCCCCATTCTCCCATCCTCCTGGCCTCTGATAACCACTCATTTACTCTCTCTCTCGTTGGATTTTTCTATTCTGGACTATGTTTCACTTATTGAAAAAGAAAAGAAGATTTTTATATCATTGTCCATTAATGATTTAATTTGAAGCATAAATCATTGGTTACATACACACATACCTATTACTTTTGTTATTACTGACATTTACACCATGCCACTTTCCTGTACTCACAGATGAGCTCAGTATCTGTCAAAGCACCAAAATGGGGAAAATACTGGCAGCATGTAGCAAGTTATTGGTAGCCTCAATAGAGAAATTTATCTATCCATAAGAACTGTACCATCTCCCTAGTGATCATATCATTACAAACTTAAACAAGATATTTTTTTAAAAGAGAATTTCAGTGCTATAATACTCAGTGTTGCCAGAAAAGTAGAGAAAATGGCATTCTATACACTGTCAATTGGAATTTAAAGTGGAATAACATTTTTCAAGGACAATTCGGCTACACGTATTAAAAACCTTTAAAATATGCATGTCTTTTGATCTAGAAATTTTACCTCAAGGAATTCATTCTAACTAAATTATATTAGGAATCCTTAAAGATATATGAGGTCTGTATCTAAAGTATCAGCCACACAAACTGTTTTAATTATATTGATATTGGCTCAATACTTTCGGGACAGACTCATATAGGATTTTACGTTATCTCACTGGTATTTTAAATAGCAACAAACATATATGATCTAAATATTGTTTCAAAGAAAGAGATTAGTTAACTTACTAAATAGCCAGTTGATTAATTACTATGCTGCTGTTAAAAAATATGTTGAGGACCAGCAATGGACAGTGGAATTTGAAATTAAAAACATAGTACCATTCACATCAGCATCTCCCAAAATGAAATACTTAGGTATAAATCTAACAAAATATGTGCAAGATCAATATGAGGGAAAACTACAAAAGTCTGATGAATGAAATCAAAGACCTAAGTAAGTAGAGAGATATTTTGCGTTCACATATAAGAAGACTCAACTTTGCCAAGATATCATTTTTTCCCAACTTCATCTAATTGATGCAATCCTTATCAAACTTTTAGCACATTATTTTGGGATATCAGCCAACTGATTCAAAAGTTTACATGCAAAAGGAAGAGACCCAGAATAGCATAATAATGAAGAACAACGTTGGAGGACTAACACTATCCAACTTCAGAACTTAGTATAAAATTACAGTAATTAAGTCACTGTGATACTGACAAAAGAATAGACACAATCCAGAGTTCAGAAATAGATTCACATAAAAATAGTCAACTGATCTTTGACAAAAACACTGTGGGGAAGAGAGTCTTTTCAACAAATGGCACTGAAACAATTAGTCATTCATGTGCAAGAAAAAATTAATCAAGAGAATGATTTTAGGTTAAGGAACCAAGATGGTGGAGGAGTAAGTGGAGCTACACCAATCTCCTCTCAAACACCAAACTGGAATTATAACTTCATTGGGGAGAAATCATCCAGAATAACCAACAGAACCCCAACTGGAGAGAAGTCTTATTACCACGGACAGAACAGAAGAGCCGATTCATCACAACATGACTGGTAGGAAGTGGGGAGACACGAGAGGCTGGCAGGGCCCCCATGGGCGGCAGCTGAAGGGACAGAGAAACATCTTAGCAGCCGGGGGCTCCACCTGAGAAGGGTGGGATCTAAACCCCCAACTGTGCTTCCCAGCCTAGCAACACAACTGAGAGTAAAACAGCACCCAGCTGTGAAAAGCTAAAAGCCGCTAGGTTTAGCAGGCTTGACAGAGAGACCAAGTTCTTAAAGGGACCATGCAGGAAAATACAGAGGTACCAACCTACCCTGGACTCCAGCAGAGAAAGGGCAGAGTGGACTAGAGACACTTAAGGAGAGTTTGGGTCAGTGGCTTTAGGGGGAGAGTTGAGGGAGCAGCCTGTGAGTCCAGTGCTGACCCATCCCCCATACAGACAGCGGACCACTCTTCTCCAAAGGGCAGGAGCCTGAGGGGAAGCCACAGCCCCACCCATAGGAATTAATCCGGCCCACCCAGCAGCACCTAAACCTGACCTCAGATCACAGGTATATTAGAATAACAACTGAATTCATCTGCCCCGCCCAGAGGTGCCTAAAACTGACCACTGATCTCAGACTGATTGGATTAACTACAGGAGACAGAAAAAGACAGTGGATCTCTGGTAGTCTCCAACTGGCTGACTAGACCAAGACTGGGACACGAGCTGACGTCACCAAGCACAGATTCAGGAAGTAAAAAAAAATGCACCTCTACACTACAGGTCACACCACTAAGGCAGTAAGTCAAAGCAGACCAATCCAAGAAGCAGAAACAAACAAGAGTCACCTAAAATGAGGATATAAAGAAATAAACCTTCAGCAAATGGAAAGGAGGAATCCCCAGGAAGAGTGCAAAATGAAATAGAGGCAATCACACTCTCAGACATGGAATTCAAAATAATGATGATAGAGAAACTCAATGAGCTCAACGAGTTCAAAGAAAACAAAACAATTCCAAGGGAACTACAAAGAATTCCAGGAAAGCTACAAGGAACTTACTGAGAACTACACCAACATTAAAAAGGACACAGAAACTATCTGTAAGAGCCAGGAGGAAATGGAGAATACCATTTCTGAACTGAAGAACACAGTAGACGGAATCAAAAGCAGGCTAGAGAAAGCAGAGAATTGGATCATCGAGCTGGAGGTCAATGTAGAAAAATATTCCCAGACAGTGCAACAAAATGAAAAAAGACTGAAAAAGAATGAAGAGGTTTTAAGAGAGCTGCAGGACAACATGAAACGTAATAACATCCGTATTATAGGGATACCAGAAGTAGAAGAGGAGGAGCAAGGGATAGAAAACCTCTTTGAAAATGTAATGACAGAAAACTTCCCTAACTTGAGGAGAGAAAATGTCATGCAAACTCAGGAAGCATAGAGGGTTCTAAGGAAGATGAATCCAAATAGGCCCACTCCAAGACACATCATCGTGAAAATGGCAAATTTCAAAGACAAGGAGAGAATCCTAAAAGCAGCAAAAGAGAAACAGCTAATAACATACAAGGGGGCTCCCATAAGGTTATCAGCTGATTTCTCAACAGAAACACAACGAGCCAGAAGGGAATGGCAAAAAATATTTCAAGCAATGAAAAACAAAGGTGTGCAACCAAGAATACTCTACCCAGCAAGGCTGTCATTTAAACTGTAAGGTGAAATAAGGAGCTTCCCTGACAAAAGAAGTCAAAAGAATACATCTCCACCAAACCAGCATTGCAAGAGATGCTAAAGGGTCTGCTTTAAGAAGATGAAGAAACAGAGAGACAGATAGGAACACAGGTACAAAGGTAAATGGATTAAATGCACCAATCAAAAGACATAGGGCAGATGACTGGATAAGAAACAACTTTAATTTATGAATGCTTTACAGTGATCTTGTTATAAATAGATTTTGCTAAATAAGGTACAATTTTGTATCTTACTTGCACCTGCATTACTGCAGGTTAAGTTTTCTTAGATTGGAATCATTTCACAATATGGGAAAATCAGGTTACTTGCAATAACTCAGAAAAATTGAATGCAATTAAGGAAGAAAAAAAAAGAAAATGTGGATGTATATTACATAGAATACATGCTATCTTTCTTATTCACTGTTACAAAATATGTGCTTATTTATGGGTGTGTAATATATAAATTTTGTTAGCAATTTATGTTTTAAATAACAACCAACTGGCCATGGGTGCGTTGTGAAATCAGTTAATCTTTAGGTAAGAAAAGATGCTGAGAATGAAGACCAATTTAGGTGGAAGTTGCAAACTACTAAACTATATGATTTGTGTACATAGTCAATATATATTCTCAAATTAGCATGTAAATTAGATGAGATTCCTTTCAACTAAATTGTGAACATATACATTTCCAGTTATGAAGGCCCACAAACTGGGAATGCTTGGGAAAAGGTATTAATGCTATAGTAAACTTTATTATTGAAATGTGAACACACCTAATCTCTACCTCAACAGACTCTTAAATAGTTCAGGGGTTAGTTTAGGACCACATAGGAAGTCAACCACAAATTTGAAAAATAACTAGAATACTATTCTACAAAATTATTTAAATCCCAAGGATTTATTTTTACCTCAACTTAGTAGTTATAAAAAATTCTACTCTGGGTACCAACTGAGCACTGCAAGTGCCATTATTTTCTAAAGCTTCAAATTGTAAAACGCATATAGAGGAAAAACAGAGGGTATTGAAAGAAGACCTGTGCACAGCCTAAATAAATAAATAAATAAATAAATAAATAAATAAATCTACTATTTAAGATGGAAAACTCCAAAAAGGATAAGTTGTAGTTCCAGTAGCTTAAAATAAAGTTGAGTTGTATTATTGGAGCGGGGAGGATCTGACTCAAAAACCAAATTCAATTTTTACTATGGGTTTTTCACTGTCTCTAGGACAACTTTCACAAAAGTGAGTTCTTCAATACACCATTTCTGTGATATATTTCACAAAAATAGCATTCCAGAGTAAAATAAGTATTAAAGAAGAAAAAATCTGCTTAATTTTTCTACAATATATCTGAAACACTATAATTAAACATGTAATAATTATGTAAACTATTGGCATATTTTAAATTTTTTGTATTAACTCTTCAAAATCCAGTATGTACTTTAAATATGTGTAAAAATATGTATGGGTGTAAATGTATTTTGGCAGGTGTTTGTTAATATTGCAATTTGTATTACTTAAAAGGGTAATTCTTTAAACAAATGAGGTAACATAGGCATTTTGGAATAATGAAAAGAAAACTTTGTATTAATATGATTTGAGAAGCTGACAGAAGGCAGTAATTAAATGGTGAATTGTCTGGACACGAAAGGGAAAAAGAAAAAGTACACATTGGTGGCTACAGAATAGACAGGGGGATGTTAAGAAGAAAGGAAATAGAGAAGCCAAATAGCTTATATGCATGACTCATGGACAAGAACTAAGGGGGGCATTGCTGGGGGAAATGGGGTACTGGGTGGAGGGGGTAAAGGGGGAAAATTGGGACAACTGTAATAGCAAAATAAATAAAATATATTAATAAAAGTAAAAAATAAATAAATAAAAGAGAGTGATTTTAGCTCTGGCTGGTGTGGCTCAGTAGATTGATTGCAGCCCTGCAGATGGAAAGGCCATCAGTTTGATTCCCAGTTAGGGCACATGTCTGGGTTTCAGGCCAGGTCCCTGGGTGTAGGTGTGCTAGAGGTGTGTGTCTCAAACATCAATGCTTCTCCCCCTTTCTTTCTCCCTCCCTCTAAAAATAAATAAACAAAATCTCTTTTTTAAAGGAATGATTTTCCATCCTGCACAAAAGTTCGAAATAAATCATAAAGCTAAACATCTAATGCAAAATTATAAAATTTCTAGAGGATAACAGAAGAAAGCCTGTATAACCTTGGGTATAGCAATAACTTTTCAGGTACAACACCAAAGGCTTACTCCATGAAAGAAATAATTGAGAGTTCCGTTGAGATGGCGGAGGAGTAAGTGGAGCTGCACCAATCTCCTCCCAGGTCGCATCTGGAATTACTTTTTTGTAGAAAAAGTCAGCTGGAATTACCAACAGAACACCAGTTAGAAATAATTGATAAGCTGAATTTCATTAAAATTAAAAACTTCTGATCTGCAAAAAGTGATGTCAAGATAATGAAAGACAAGCCACAGGCTGGAAGAAATATTTACAAAAGACACATCTGAGTTCAGTTGGTTGGAGTGTCATCCTGACACACCAAGGTTGTGAGTTCAATTTCCAGTCAGGACACATACAACAAGCAACCGATAAATGCGTAAATAAGTGGAACCACAACAAATCGATGTCTCTCTCTCTCCCTTCCTCTCTCTATCTAAATCAATAAAATTTAAAAAAGGACACAGATATCTGATAATGGGCTGTTATTCATCCATACAAAAAACTCTTAAAACACAACAGTAAGAAAACAAACAACACAATTTAAAAATGGGCCAAGCCCTGGCTGGTGTGGCTCAGTGGACTGGCACCAGCCTGCAAACCCAAGTATTGCTAGTTTGATTCCCAGGGCACATACCCAGGTTGTAAGCCAGGTCTCCAGCCAGGTCCCCAGCTGGAGGCAGGTGAAAGGCAACCATACAGTGATGTTTCTCTTCATTTCTTCCTCCCTTCCTGCCCTTCTCTCTAAAAATAATGAATAAAATCTTTTTTTTTTTTTTTTTCCAAATGGGCCAAAGAACTTAATAGATATCTCATCAAAGAAACATACAGGTGACAAAAAAGTATATGAACTGAAGCTTCATATCACATGCCATCAGGGAAGTGCAAATTAAAACAATGAGATACCACCGCACATCTATTAGTGTGGCCAAAATCCAAAGCACTGACAGCACCAAATGCTGGTGAGGATGGGGAACAGGAGGAACTCTCATTCATTGCTCGTGGGAATGCAAAATGGTACAGCCTCTTTAAAAGACAGTTTGGTGGTTTCTTACAAAACTAGTCATACTCTTATCATACGATCCAGAAATTATGCTTCTTAATACTTACCCAAAGGAGTTGAAAACATAAGTCCATACAAAAACCAGTGACATGGATGTTTGTAAACAGATTTATTCATAAGCACCGAAACTTGGAAGCAACCAAGATGTCCTCCAGTAGGTGAATGGATGAATAAACTGTGGCATATCTAGACATTGAAATATCATTTAGCACTAAGACAAAATGAGCCATCGAGTCATGGAAGAACTTTAAATGCATATTGCTAAGATCAAGAAGCCAATCGGAAAAGGCTACATACTGTGTAATTACAACTATATGACATTCTGGAGAAGACAAAACTATGGAGAGAGTAAAAAGATTGGTGGTTGTCAGGGGTTCAGCTGGGGTGGTGGCAGTGAATAAATGCAGCACAGAAAATTTTTAGTGCCTTGAAAATATTCTGCATGATACTACGAGGGACACATGTCATTATACACTTGCACAGCAAGAGTGAACCCTGAGATTAGTTATGAACCTACGATGATGATGAGGCACCAATGGCAGTTCATCAATTTTAACAAATATGCTACCCTGGCACTACATGATAGCATTGAGGGCAGGACTCTGACACCTGCCTTTCTTACTGGCTCTCACTGACCACAGGTGAGTGGTGTCTTGTTGGCCTATTTTCACTGCACGTGCTTATTTAGTGCTTGGACAGTGTGACTTCTGGTCTCTGCTCCTGGCAAACGCTGTTAACCTTTGGCTGTCCTTCTACCCCAGTTCCTGATCCAACTTTCCTACCCCATCATCTAACGTGGCCTTGACCTGCCTCATCTCAGCCCTCTTGGGGAGATTGATACCCTCTGCCACTTAGCCCCGGTTCTAGGTGACCCCTGATGGCGACTCCTAGCAGGTGCTCAATCCTCAGCACCCCCAAACCTCAGCATATGGAATTTTCATGCCCTTCTTCTTCTTCCTCAGGGGAACTCTGAGGGACCTGGGGGCAGGGTGTTTTCTCTAGCCCCTCTTTCCACTGACATTTCTACTCTCCTTAGGCTGCCTCCTACTACTAAGGAGAAGTGGAAAGTAAATTCTACAAAAACATTCACGTTCTCTGTTCTCTCTTCTTTCTTCTCCCTTCCCTTCCCTTCCCACTATAGATAGAAGGTGGCTGTGGGTCCTCCAGGTGGGTACAAAAGCCTCAAGTTTTGGAAAGCAGCCAGAGCTCAAAGTGCAGATTTAAAAGGTATCAGCATAGAGATGGTGGGGAAAGTTGGGAGTTATAAGTGAGAAGAAATCTTGTCTAAGGCAGAGTTCTAGTGTGTGTGTGTGTAATTTTTTTTTTTAAAGAAGCCACAAGAGTGGCAATCAATTTTTCTTCAAAAGCTTTGGCATACCCTGGCTGGTGTAGCTCAGTGGGTTGAGCGCTGGTCTGGGAACTGACAAGTTGTTGGTTCGATTCCCAGTCAGGGCACATGTGTGGGTTGCAGGCCAGGTCCCCAGCTGGGGGCATGAGAGAGGAAACCAACTGCTGTTTCTCTCATACATTTGATGTTTCTCTCCCTCTCTTTCTCCCTCCCTCACCCTCCCTCTGAAAAATAAATAAAATCTTTAAGAAAAAAAGCATAGCTTTGGCATAGTACAAAATAACATAAATTCTTACTTATAACATAAATTATGTTATAAATTATGTGAAAGAATAAGGGCTTCATGTTTCAGTTTGTCAAAAACTAGTTCCTAATCAGCGGCCAGGGTTGTAGGGAGAGAAACAGAGCGTTAGGGGAGAAACCCACAGGAAGAGTTCAGGAAGATGGTCAGTCTTTAAAATGAGGCTGCTGAAAAGTCTACTCAAACAGCTTCATGTATTCTAGAAGGAAGGTCTTTAAACTGGGAATTTGTATCTGAGAATGTTTCTTTTTCTCAATTATCCAAGAGAAAGCGACCCATTCTGAAGATTGTCTTTGAGGGTTAGATGTCTGTGGATGGGTGGATGGATAGGTGGGTAGGTGAGTGGATGGAAGGCATTCAAATGAAAACATGCAGTGGTCTCCAGAAGTGTTAAGCCCTTAAGAATTTATAGTAACTTACTTACTGAAGACAAAGAGTGACTGAAAGCCAACTGCTAGCCACTGTGTTCCGCAAGGTCTCGGAAGTACGTAACCTTGACTGCATGGAGCTTGCAAACAAGAGGAAGAAACAAGGTGCAAAGAAGTTAATACATCAATTATTTAAAAAGTATAAACATTCCTTTAAGTAGAATTATTATTACAATCTTTATTTTCATTTTTAATTCTATTAACTTAGAAAGAACAAAGTGGTGCCATTTACTTCTTATAGGAAGAGCACAGACCACTACAGAGCGGGGAGAACCTAAAATCACGTTGAGAAAAGTGTATTATTGGCCAAGTTGCTTAACATCTTGGATAATTCTGCGACTGCCGTAAACAAGAAGGGAGGCAGACAATCTTACTTCACACTTGTATTTGAAGATCAACTTTAAAAGTACACTAAACATAAAATATAATGCAAAAATGTCAAACTCAAAAACAGTTACTATAAAGGAAATTTTTAAATAGTCAATGTGTCTGTTTTCATTCTTTTTTCCATCTATCTGTAGTATATAACTTATTGGAATTACTTTCAAAATACTACCATACTTCTAAATATTCCATCACTATAGTATTAAGCTGCCCTCTGGTGGTTTTTAATTTAGTAAATATCCTTCACCATCTTAGCATCTGATGTGAAGTATAATTAAAGTACTATTGTTCATTTAATACTGTATTAACTTCTATGTTCTCTATATATACTTATTTGTCAGGGCCTTGGAAATATTCATTTAATAAGAATAGACACTGGCTAATAATGTCCTGAACTGGGAAAACAATTAGTAAAGTCATGAAGCAGAGTCTGGGCATCCAGTGTAATGAATCATCACTTACTATAATTTCTACTCTCATTGCCATTATAGTACAGGACTGATTGATGTGAAACCAAGTCATAAACAATATAACCGCCAAAAATAAAAAAAAGAATAAAACACCTGAAAACTAAAGTATATTTATTTCCTTAATACATACTAAGTAAAGGCTCCCACACAACACAAAATAACTAACTTTTGCAAGGAAAGTATAAAACATTTTCCTTAATGAATTGGCTAAACATTTGCCACTGCCACAAATAATTTAAATATGGAGCTGTCTCCCTGGCTGGTGGCACAGTGGATAAGGCGCCGGCCTTCAACCCAAAGGTCGCTGGTTCCATTTCCAGCCAGAGCACATAACCAGGTTGCAAGCCAGGTCCCCAGCCAGGTCCGTAGCTGGAGGCAGGTGAAAGGAACCATACATTGATGTTTCTCTCCCTCTTTGCCTCTTTCCCCTCTCTCTAAAAATAATAAATAAGATGTTTAAAAAAAATTTTTTTTATAAGTTAGAGCATCATTCAATTTTTCCTATTATTAATTCTTTCCAGATGAGGCAAGATCCACTTGGACACACTTAAATGATTTATCTTTTTACATGTATACTCTGGGTTAAGGGGAAGAAGACCCAAAATACATGAAATTGAATTTTTTTTTTTTTTAGTCTAAGCATTTATTTAGGCATTTGAGTACCTTCTGTGGCTTCACCCTGTGTGGCCTGCACCCTAGAAAAGGAGGCCATCCCAGACAAGAAGCTGCAAATATATTTTAAGCTGTTGTATCATCCTGGGAGTTAGTAGTTGAGAGAAAATTGCGTTAGTAGTTCAGGAAAGACTTAGAGCTATGTCGGCTGCAGGGGTGCATACAAGCTGCCTGGAGGAAATGGCACTGGAACGGGGCTGTGACGGACTGCTGGGATTTAGGTGGCAAGGCATAAAATGCTGAAGACATTTCAGATCAGAAAGTGAAGATGAACAAAAACATGTAAGAGGGTCATATATTGGTGAAAAGCTTGGAGGGAATCGAGTTGAAAAATCTGTCATTTTCTATAGCAAAATCTATAGCATGTGGCAGTTGAAAACAGAAGTTAATATCAGCCTACAGCTGTGTTTAGCAAAATTCAGAAGATTCACAGAAACCATAGTTTTAGCTAATTAGATAACATGTATGAACTGCTATTCATCACCACCATTGGGTAGTTGACCATTATTAGTAGAGTTAGTAGGATCAATAAATCAATGCAACAAAGGCTAAAAGAGATTATTACATGATTTTAACCTGCTCAAGTTCTTAAAAATTGAGGTAACATCACTAATTTAGAGGGAAATAGATAGCTCTTATGTGTACATTTGATCTGTTTGTACAAAACTGACACACAGGCTTCAGTTTGACACACCTGGGTAATGCACAACTCCTATCAAGATATACATAGAAGGTTCTCTCAGAGCAGAAAGTTTTCCTGGCCTACTCCCAGTCATTCCCCACACCTCTGCCCCCCATCAACTTTGTTCTGATCTCTGTAACTGTAGATGAATTTAACCTGTCCTTGAGCTTTATGTCAGTGGAATCACACAGTATGAAATCTTTTCTAAGCCTGGCTTCTCTTACTCAAGCATGTTCCTGAGATTCATCCTTGTTGCATTAGTAGTTAGTTCTTTTATATTACTGAGTTGTTTTCTGCTGTATGACCATAGCACAATTTGTTTATCATTCTCTTGTGGATACCTGAGCTGATTCAAATTTAGAGCTACCAGGAATAAAGTTGCTATAAACATTGCACATAGGTTTTGTATAGTCATCTTTTCATTCATTGGGTATATATTTATGAACAGGATTTGCTGAATTGTATGGTAAGTGTGTGTTTAACTTTATAAGAAACTGCTGAACAACTTCCCAGTGGTGATATCATTTTACAATGCCACTAACAATATATGAGCATTAGGAGTTTTTATCCTCTTTCATTTTGGCCCTTCTAATGGGTATGTAGTTATTGTGGTATAAAATTGTATTTTGTTAGAACTTAATGATGAGTATTTTCAAGTGTCTATTGGCCATTTATTATCTTTTTTATAAAGTGTCTATTAAAATCTTTTTGCCTGTTTTTAATATTGGATTTTAAAAATTATTATTAAGTTGTAGATGTACCTTATATAGTTTGGATGCATGTGTTTGGTCAATGGTTCCCAGTGCAGTGAAATTTTAGGCAAAGGAGACATGTGATTTGGTCTATATTGAAAAAAAAAAATGACTTTGACCACTATGTGAAGAATGGAAAGGGCATATGGAAACATAAGAAGAAAATTAAATCTATGACTATGTTTTCAAACTCATAATTCTAGTGTAGATATAGTTTTGCATCTACTTTTTTCATTCTGTACCATGAGGACACAATCATGTCACCCCACGTCATTTGAAATAATTTTTTTAATGAGTTCATGGAAATGTTGTCTGTCTTGCCTTAATCTATTTTTGCCATTCTCTTACTGTTGGACTGTTAACTCACTTCTAATTTTGTCTGTTTTAACTATGGCAGCTGTAGTTATATTTTTACTGAATCATTGGTTACATTATCTGTTTCATTAGGATCTATTCCTAAATGTGGAATGAAAGTACAGGATCAGAAAATATGAGTGCGGATTATCCTATGATCAAGTTGGTTAAGATGACAACTATGATAACCAGAATTCCTTTCCCTGCGCAATTAGAGGTAAAGTTGTCTGAAAGAGGACTTCGTTTGAAATGTGGGCAGTATAAATGAGGTGGATCCTCGCTTACTCTTTGAAGATCTTTGTTGTCAGGAACTGAGCTGCTCAATGGGTTTCTAGTGGTCCTTCCTCTGCTCTTGGCACTCACCCCTGCTTCCCATCCACCAGGCCTGCTGATGGACAGTAGCCCCAGATCAGCCAGCCCATGTCTAGCCAGGGGACCCCAGAGGCAGTGTCCTCCAGAGTCCTCCCCATGAACCCAGATCCCCCTTTGTATGTCCACATCAATGTCCAGTTTTCTCTGCTTTTTCTGCCCATACCAGGGCTTCAGGACTAGGTAGTGACTCTTTCTCTGGTACTCAAACCTTGTCTGGCTTTCACCTTCCCAGCTTTCCCATAATGGTGTAAGGTCTATTTAGATAATAATAAATCCCATATTCTGTAACCCTCATACTAGCTCTGTTTGCCTGACTGGGACAATATATAAATATTTGAATGGCTCTTGTTACATATTGTCAGATTGCTTTCCTAAAAACTCATAATCATTTATACATCCACCAGAAATTTATGGAAATGCTTATCTTACCACCTTCTCAACAGTATTGATGTTTAAATCACTTTAAATTTTATGTGAAATCATTGGTGTCAAGTTTTTATTTATCTCTGATTACCGATTTTAAGAAGTTGACTATTTTTTCTTTGATTCATTTCCTTTCTTTTTTTATTAGGGATAATAACCATGTTTGTAAAGGGTTTTTTTGTTTTTTTTTTTTTAATTTTGAGAAAATTCACAGCAACCTCCCGTTTTGTCTGTTTTTCAATTGGTGGTACTTGCAAAGTACCTTTATAGGTTGTAGGGTGGTTGTTGTTCTCTGTGTTATTTTGGCTTTTTTCCCCAGTCTTGTTATGATAGTTAGTATGGTCAATTTATAAGTCAGTAAATTGAAGGTGAATCAGTTAGGGCATTTGAATTGAAAATAACACGAACCAGTGGACATTGTTAAGGACAATGGAATTGTATGGAACTCGTGGAATTTAGGCAAATCTTTGGCGAACTAGGTCCAGGCTCAACAAGCAGAGTGCTGGTGCAGGCGTGAGTTAAGCCTACAACGCCAGTTTCATTTTCACTCTCTTCATGATTTAAATTCCCAGGGGTGAGGTTCAAGTTGACCTAGCTTACATCAAGTGCTGGCCTGCAGCTCCATCCGGCTGTTAAATGAAAGGTGGAAAGAGACCATTCAGGCCCCTTTCTCATACATAATGGGAGGAAAGGGACCTGGATTGATCATTTTACCAACAGTATTTCCAAAGCAGAAGGAGTAATTTCCCAAAGGATAACTGGGGTGATATTCAGTGGCCAAAGTCCAAATACCTATATGTAAATTTTGGAGTTCTCAGATTTCTTTTTAACTACAAGTATTTTATGAAACACATTTTAAAAATCTATCTAGGAAATGCATGAAGTAAATTTATTTTCCTTTTAAACATTTATGAGATCATATGAATTTATGAATTTTATGGTTTTCAACAATGACTAGTAAGTAGGTCAAGACTTTTGATCAGGATATTTTTGCATGTATTTATCATACCATACAAAAAAAAAACCCTTATTTGGAAAAAGAAACCCTACATCCCTGGCTGGTGGCACAGTGAGTAAAGCACCAGGCTGCAAACCCAAAGGTCGCTGGTTCAATTCCCAGCCAGGGCACATAACCAGGTTGCAAGCCAGGTCTCCAGCCAGGTCTATAGCTGGAGACAATTGAAAGGCAACCATACATTGATGTCTCTCTCCCTCTCTCCTTCCCTCCCTCCCTCTCTCTAAAAATAATAAATAAAATCTTTTTTAAAAAACTTACAATTCTATGGTAGCAATTTCTAATATGTATGAAACTTTTGTAATGAGGACTATTTCTTTTTTTAAGTGTATTGATTGACTATGGTATTACAGTTGTCCCAATTTTTCCCCTTTTGCCCTCCTCCACATGGTAACTCCATCCCTCAAACAATCTCCCCCCTTAGTTCATGTCCATGAGTCATGCATGTAAGTTCTTTGGCTTCTCTATTTCCTATATTATTCTTACTATCCCCCTATTTTGTTCCTACCAGTTATGCTTCTTAATCCCTGAACCATTTCCCCCATTCTCTCTTTTCCTCTTCTAGCTGATAACCCTCCAAATGATATTTGTACCTATGACTCTGTTCCTGTTCTGGTTATTGGCTTAGTTTTTTGGGTTTTTTGTTTGGTTGGGTTTTTATTTATTTATTTATTTGATTCAGTTATTGATAGTTGTGAATTTGTTAACTTTTTGGTGTTCATGGTTTTGATCTTCTTTTTCTTAAATAAGTCCCTTTAATATTTCTTGCAATAATGGCTTGGTAATGATGAATTTCTTTAGCTTTACCTTGTCTGGGAAGCACTTCATCTGCCTTTCCATTCTAAATGATACCTTTGCTGGATAGAATAATCTTGGTTTTAGGTCCTTGCTTTTCATTATTTTGAATACTTCTTGCCATTCCTTTCTTGCCTGCAAACTTTCTTTTGAAAAATCAGCTGACAGCCTTATGGGATCTCCTTTGTAGGTAACTCTCTTCTCTTGCTACTTTTAAGATTCTCTTTATCTTTAGTCTTTTGCATTTTAATTATGATGTGCTTTGATGTGGTACTCTTTAGGTCCAACTTGTTTGGGACTCTGTCATTCTTGGACTTGTATGTCGACTTCCTTTACCAAATTAAGGAAGTTGTCTTTCATTATTTTTTCAAATAAGTTTTCAATTTCTTGCTCTTCCTCTTCTCCTTCTAGCACCCCTATGATTCGGATGTTGGTATGTTTAAAGTTGTCCCAGAAGTTCCTAAGTCTCTCCTTGTTTTATTTTTCTTTCAATTCTTTTTTCTTCTTTCTGTTCTGGTTGAATGTTTATTTCTTCTAATGTTCCAAATCTTTTATTTGAATCTCAGCTTCCTTCCCTTCACTGTTGGTTCCCTATGGATTTTTCTTTATTTCACTTAGTGTAACCTTCATTCTTCCTTTATGTTGTTATTGTGCTGAATGAGTTCTCTGAGCATCCTGATCACCAGTGTTTTGAACTCTGCATCTGCTAGGTTGGCTATCTTCATTTCATTTAGTTCTTTTTCTGGTGTTTTGATTTGTTCTTTCATTTGGGCCATATTTCTTTGCCTCCTCAATGTGGCAGCTTCCCTGTGTTTGTTTCTGTGTAATAGGTACAGATGCTTTTACTCCCTGTCTTAGTAGCCTGGCCTATGTAGCAAAGCACCTGTAAATTGTATGGAATGGAGCCTTAGGAAATGGCCACAGTGGGGAAACCCGCTCCACCTCTTTGTGGCACTGTGTGGGGGGAAGGCTTGGAGAGGGAATAATGCCTGTCTGGCTTCTGGAGGTTTGCCTGGCTTTTGCCTCATTTCCAGTTACGTCACCCATTTCCTGTATGTGACTGGCACCCTTCCAGCTGCTGCTCTGGTGCTGAAACCCCGAATGGGAGGGTTTGTGTACTTTTCCAAGTCCATGCAGGCCCTTTATGTGGCAAAAATCTAGCAGTTTCTTCCACCACCCCAACTTCCACTCATTTTTAAAATCAGAGGTAATGAGAATTTATCTTCCTGGTACTGGAAACCTGGGCTGTGGGGTCTGGCCTGGGGCTGGGATCATTCAGTGTCAAGGTATCCCTCCTAATTTTTATCCACCACCTGTGAGTGTGTGACCATCAGTTACTCCACCTCTGCAGCACAGTCTCTCCCAGCCACACCACCTCTTCACAACACCCCTCGTACCTGTCTGGATGAATGTAGCTTCTTTAAATCCTTGGTTGTCGGGTTTCTATGAAGCTCAATTTTCTGATGGTTGTGGGTGTTATTTGTTTTGAGATCTGATTGAAATTCTTTCTGTGGTTGTGCGAGAAGGCAAAGGGTATCTACCTATGCTTCTGTATTTACCAGAAGTTGAGGACTATTTCTTTAAGAGGAAGTTTTAGTTTAAAATATTATGGAAGGGTTTAACAGATTTGGCAAGCCCTACCAGTAACTCCCAGCCCCTTTTATATATACCTTATTTTTTATACATACTGCCTTTTGTGCTTCTGTAGTTAAAAATATCAGTGTATATTATAATATTAAGAAACTGTAGAGCTGTATCTTTCCCACTCGCTATTATGTCAATTACTATGCAGTAAGAATAAGTAATAAGACCTAGTTTTCTGAATTGTCCATTGAAAGCAAGTACTTGTTTGGCAGGTTAATTGGGAACTGTAAATAAGAAAGTCGCTTTGAAAAGAAACTAAAACCTGGGTTCATAAGCAACTTAGGATCACAAAATAAGGAACAAGAAAGCTCTGGAGACCCAGATAGCTTCTTTCTCGTTCACCCCCTAACTCTGGCCTTGGGTCTCTGGTTCCCACTTCCTTTCCATTTCTTTCTTTCTTTCTTTCTTTCTTTCTTTCTTTTTTTTAAGATTTTATTTATTATTTTTCAGAGAATGGGGAAGGGAGAGAGGCAGAGAGGGAGAGAAGCATCAATGTATGGTTGTCTTTCACCTGCCTCCAGCCATGAACCTGGCCGGAGACCTGCCTTGCAACCTGGTCATTGTGCCCTGGCTGGGGATTGAACCAGCGACCTTTGGGTTCGCAGGTCGGCACCTTATCCACTGTGCCACCAGCCAGGGCCATTTCTTCCTTTATCCCAGCTTTTGCTGTTTCTGTACATAGTGCCTCTTTCTCCCTATTATAGCACATAAAGCCATTGCCTGTTGGTGGTCTCTGTCCCCATTAACTGCCTCCTCACACCCATCTGCCCTTTTATCCACAATAAATGGTATTGGGCCCATGGCCACTTCATTACAAATCACATTTTTCCAACCCTCCTCACAGCCACCTGTGGGCATATGACTCTCTTTTGAGAAATAATAAGTGCAACTTCCTAATCATGTCCTTAAGAGGAGTGTGCATCTCCCATCTCCCTTCCTGCTGGTGGAGATGTGGGGGTGAGAGCCAGAGAAGCTACCCTGTGCCAAGGAAGGAAGCCGGTGCGAGAATAGCCCAGTTGTGCTGCAGGTCTGGGTTGTTCACCTGGGAGTCTCTTGCTACCTGTTCCACTCAGGGGTCTCTGTCACAGAGGCTTAAACAGCATCCCAAATAAAAGACGCCCTTTACAAGGGTGGGCAAGATGACTTTTCTTTTTCAAAGTTATCCCCAATCTTTAAAACAGCTCATATTAGGCACTCAAAAAATATTGAATAAATGTTATGTACTGAATTGTCTTACCCTTCACCAAAAAAATTAGTAGGTTGAAATTCTAACCATTAAGTACCTGAGAATGTGACAATATTTGGAAATAGAATCTTTATAGAGATAATATAGGTTAAATGATGTCATTAGGGTAGCCTAATTCTACCCTAATGCTTAGTGCATTAAGACTGGTGTCCTTAAAAGCACAGGAGATTTGGACACAAATACACTTGGGAAAAAAAGCCCTGTGAAGACACAGGAAGAAAATTGCCATCTACAAGCCGAGAACAGAGACCCCAAAAGAAACTATTAACTCCTTGATTTTAGACTTCTGCTCTTCAGAACTGTGGGAAAATGAATTTCTGTTATTTAAGGCACCCTGTGGTACTCTGTTATGAAAGCCCTAGCAACCTAACACAATGCTTAAGTGATAGGGAGATTTTGATAGAAGTGTTGTTTTGTTTTAAAGAAGGTTTGGGGCATTAATCAAGGTTAGAGAAAAATAGGTAGATAGAAAATGTTTCTTTTCCTCAGGGATGACTTCACCATGTAACTGGAATCACTTCAATATAGAGTACATAAAGACTGTTAAAACCAAGAGGTAAAGTTCAATATTTATAGTTTGCTGATGACTTGAGTCACTGTGGACATTAGCAATTGATTAGACAACTAATTATTGCTGAGAAATTCAGGAGAGAGGTCTTTATCTTTTCAAAACCCCAAGAACATTGCAGATTATATCACTCACATTATCCACAGTAAAAATGACTGATTTAAACAGAACGTTCTTAGGTATCAGGAACAAATTCTTGCTTAAGTGATAGAAAGTAATTGCAAAAATTTCAGGATGTGCTCAGACCAAAAATAAACAAACAAACTCTTAAGTTTTTTTTTTAAAGATTAAAGAGCTGAAAACCCATGACTGCATACAAGTTAGACACAATTTTATAAAGTATACATCTGTTAAGAATTCCCATTTAAAATAGCAAAGACTTACTGGAGCTAACTGAAAGGGGAAAACACCCCCAGATTTGGGGTGGGGGTGTCTCTCAGAGCAAATAAGAAAGAACCTGAAGTGAGAGTGGAACCCGGAACTGAGAAGCCACCAATACCCTAGGCCATCACTCTGGCTTTGCGTGTGTAGGTCTCCCCCTGGGCCCTCTTGGCCTCACATTTCTGCTCCTTTACTCATCAGCTGTATTCCTACTCATAGTCCCTTCTGCTCTGCAGCCAAAGATGAGAGGGCTTGTGGTATGGCATGTTGCATAAATAGAACAGACAGAGACTGCATTTGTGGGTGGAGACATCATTTCTTCGACAATTAGGGAAGAATGGTGGTTGGAATAATACCCTCTAAAGTTTATGTTACAATATTCACTTTGAAAATCCACATATATGACTTCTCACCTTGACATTTTTCTTTTTATTAAAAAAATAATGTAACACACTTCATTAGGGTATGATTTCATAGGGAACATTATATAACTATACATCAACTAAAATTGATAAAGTATTATATGGTTACTCATTCACTCATTCATTCATTCTCTCTAGTCTCATACAGTGTTCCATACGACCTCAAGAAGTTAATATCTGGGGGCTAGAGTCTCTGCTAGGGGATTAGAATTCTGAGCTGAACTTTTATGTGGTACATCAGGTAAGCCATTGGAGAGGAGGAAGAGAAAACATTTGTTTATACACAAATCCACCTCTCCTTAAATAATGAACACAACTTATCAATAAACAAAAGAGCCAGTTTTCAAAGTAGCATCTATTTTTCTTCCCACATGTTTGGACGCCATTATTAAAGAAGCTGATGATGAAGAATAAATGTTTTCAAGACTATAGCCTTCAAGTTGTTTGAGTCTTTTCTTTGTGGTATATCTCACATTGTAGTATGTCCTCAATTGGCTCAACTGTTGGGTGTTACAATTTTAGCAAAGCTGTAACTAGTGGATTGTTGTTCACCTGTTTATAGCTCCTTTCCCTTGTAAATTTGGGGGATTAGGTATGAGGCAGGCTGGTGCCAAGGCATAACAGGGCTGACAAAGAAGCGACAACACTGGATGTAGAGCTCCCTCCCCACCAGGGTGTGTGTGTAGGAAACGCCATCATTTGCAGAGATTGGTTATATGAAGGTTAATCCCACAGTTTCAGGAAGCCCAGCAGCCCAGACATGAGTCATTCACACACCATCATCAACAAACCTAGCAGACATGGTTCTTTAAGTCATCCAGTGACAGAAACCTCACCCCAAATTGGCTTGAACAAAAACCAAATGGATTAGCTCACAAAACTGGACAGTCCCAGGATAGGGTTGGCTGCAGGTGTGGCTTGCGTGGAACTCACATGATGTAACCATAACCCGGGTCTCTCAATCTTTTCATTGGGCTCTTTCTTCTCTGGTGTGTTAGGTTTCTTTTCTAAGGTAACTACCCTTATGGTTGTGAGATGATGGCCTGCAGCTAAGTGACACCTTTAGGTCCAGGCAAAAGGGCCCCTCCCTTGGACCCACACTATAGAGAGTTCATCCAGGCTCTCCTCCAGTCAGGTCCCTCCCTGTGGATCCTGAGGATGAACATCCTTGGAACTTCCTCACATCCTTCACCTGGAACCCAAGAATCCCCAAGCAAACTCTCCTAGTTCTCAGCCCTGTGTGGGCCTCCTCCTTTGAGTTCATCTACCTGAGGGTGAACTAAACTGCCACTATGTCCACCTTGAGGACCAAGAGGTTGCTGTTTGCAGAGGGTGGATATGCAATTCAGGTGACCAGGCTAGGGTGTTCATACAGGCCTTGAGTCCTCTCACGACACAGAATGGAGGCAGGAGTGAGAAGAGGAGATGGGCCAAAGTATTGTGAGATTTTCATCCAGCCACATCCCAAAGTAGAAATCTAAGTCCGAGGATTTGAACCTGGATTTCCAGGTCATTATGAAGGTATATTTGTCCAGATAGGAAAAATGATAGTCTGTATGTAACAATGTGTATGATTTTATAATTTTTACATATTTAGGCATATGGTCCTACGTTTAGAACATAGGCCTCCATTTGCTCTCTTGCTCTGTGATCTGCAAATGTTAGTGTCAAACTTGCTTCAGTTACAACCTTTCAGGTTTAAATTTAACCAAAGAAGGGGGAGCAGTCTTCCTGATACTTCCAGGGGATGTTTGACATTTTTCTTTGCTTGGGCCACTTTAGATTGTATACCCACCTCTGAACCAATCACTGTGGGAATAGCCTATCTTGGGTTTCAAATTCCACCCCCTAGCACTTAGAACAGCGGCTCCCTTGGACTGAAATGGGGAAAAGGTAGATTCTAAGCAAAAGCTGGAACTTCTGAAAGAAGGAGAAATGGGTATTTAAGGCAAGATGCCAATCACAATACTGGAAAATGGTGTCTCGTGCTCAGTTCTAAGATATTGACGGCTTATCTTACAGGACGGCCTGGCAGGACATGGTTGATCCTAGGATGAGGGTGAGGGAGGTGAGGAGGCAGACAGGACAAGAGGCTGTACCCATGGACAAGCCAGTCCGGGGAGAAGAGGGCGAGGGGAAAGAGTGCTTTAATTCAGGGGCACCGGGCATGCAGGGCAGATAGAAGCTCTAGGCTCCTGGGAACCGTGCTGAGGGAAGAGCCCAGGGATTCAGGTCAGTAGGAGGAGTTCCTTCTGAAAAGCTGGCAGACTGTTTGAAGAATTTCTAATTAGACAGGAAAGGGTGGAATTGTGCCTGTGAGTAGAAGTAGAGGGCGTCACAGAAAAGACAAAGGAGAGGAGGCGAGGCAGGGAAAACAGAGGGGCTTCCCAAACATTTTTCCAAAGAGAAGACTATTAGGAGAACAGCTGGTCTGTTGACCGTGATATTTGCAATGTTAGAGCCAGTTTGGCTAAAAGGGAGTTTGCACACTTTTTAAAAAAAGTATTACATAAAATTATTAATAGTTATAAGAGTCCCAAATCATGTTTATATTTGTTCTGCCATAATTCATAAATTTCTAAATCTTCTCTAAACAGGTGGCTTTTATGAATAGTCAAAAGCATTTGCTATACTTCCATTATATAAACAGAAAACTAAGGTATATCTTAATTGAGGTCAAAAATTGCAGGATTGAGCCCTGGCTGGTAGCACAGTAGATAGGTGCCAGCCTGCGAACCCAAAGGTCGCTGGTTCAATTCCCAGCCAGGGCACATAAGCAGGTTGCAAGCCAGGTCTCCAGCCAGGTCTGTAGCTGGAGGCAGGTGAAAGGCAACCACACATTGATGTTTCTCTCCCTCTCTGCCTCTCTCCTTTCTTCTCTCTCTGGAAATAATAAATTTTAAAAATTAAAAAAAAAATTTTGCAGGATTGTCTCCCTTCCCACTTCTATCTCTATCATTTGCTTTCTTTGTCCAGGGTTTCTAAGGTGATGTTTACAATATTATTACATTTTTATTGGCTTCATTTTGTGGCTATAACATTTCAATTTTTGCATGAAATAAAAGCATACTTACCTTGCATTTTATAGGGACTCATCAAATATTTGATTTATATGTAGGAAAGTATAACAGCCTTTACTACTTCCCTAATTTATATCATGTTGATTCTCAGAAATTTGAACCTAGAAAGATACTTGGAGAGCACGCTGGTCCATCTTTCCTTGGCCAAGGGAAGTTCTGTGCTCAACTGTGGTGAACTGACTTAGGAGGCGTTTCCAACACAGGTTTTGGGAATGGGAACAGGACACTTGAAAATCACCGCTTCTCTGCCTACACATGAGACTGGCTTTGGATGGATTTAAACCGTAGAGCTTTCTTTTCTATCAACAAATTAGAAACAGGAATAGTTGTTTTCGAAAATAGGAAAAATTACATTGGGGAAAATGTTCAGGGATTCTAAAGAGTGCAACAAAGTCTTGGAAATGATTTCGCTTAAAACCCCACTTGATGTTAAGAATCCCTTTTTCTCTTTTTTGCTTTGAAAATATTTAACAGTCAATCATTGAAAGGTCAGCCAACTCTTTTTTATCGAATTCATTGGGGTGACCTTGGTTCACAAAGCCATGCTGGTTTCAAGTATACTTCAAAAAAGCATCACCTGCTCGCTGCATTGTGCATCTGTCACCCCAAGCAATATCTCTGTTTTTGTCCGCATTTCCTCCCTTTTGTTCACCTCCCCACCCCTTCCCTGCCTTTCCCTCTGGCTACCTCCACAGTGTTGTTTTTCTAATGACTAGTGATGCTGAACATGTATTTATGTGTTTATTTGAAGGGGGGCCTATTTTAATTACAACAAGACATTAGACATACAGTAGAACTACCCTGGGCAAATTGGAACATATGCTGACCTAAACAAACATGATTGAAGGATTGATTTGCAAATCCACCTGATCATGGTATATGCAATACATCACATTAACAAATATGTAGAAAAAGCATTAGACAAAATTCCACATCTATTCATGATTAAAAACTCACAAAAATCTGGGTATAGAGGGAACATAACTCAATATAATAAAGGTCACATATGAGAAGCACACAGCTAGTATCATATTTACTGGTAAAAATTAAAATCTTTTTCTTTAAGATCAGGAACAAGGTAAGGATGTCCGCATTTACCACTTTCTTTTCTTTTTAAGATTTATTTTTAGAAAGCAGGGAAGGGAGGGAGAAAGGGAGGGAGAAAGAGAGGGAAAGAAACTTCAATTTGTGAGAGATACAACTGGGGCCCTTGTCATGTGCCATGACTGGGAATCAAACCAGCGATCTTTTGGTTCTCAGGCCAGCACCCAATCCACTGAGCCACACCAGCCAGAGTCTTTTACCACTTTCATTCAATGTAATGCTAAAAGTCCTAGCCAAAGCAGTCAGGCAAGAAAAAGATATAAAAGGCATCCCAACTGAAAAAGAAGAAATAAACTGTTTATTTGTAGGTGACATGACTAATGAGTTCAGTAAAGTTGTAGGATACAAAATCAATATGCAAAAATCACTCATGTTTATATACACCAATAACAAGCTATCAGAAAGAAAAGTTAAGAAAATAGAACCTATTTACAATTACATTAAAAAAATAAAATAACTAGGAATAAATTTAATCAAGGAAGTGAAAGGCCTAAACACTGAAAACTGTATTGATGGAAGAAACTGAAGAAGACACAAATAAATGAAAAGATACTTTAGGCTCATAGATTGGAAGATTTAATATTGTTAAAATCTTCACACTACCCAAAGCAATCTAAGAGTCATTGCAATCCCTGTCAAAATTCCAATGTTTTTTTTTTTTACAGAAATATAACAAACAGTCCTAAAATTTATATGGAACCACAAAAGACTGACAAGACAAAGCAATCTTGAGAAATAGAAAAGCTGGAGGCAACACACTTCCTAATTTCAAATATATTACAAAATTATAGTGATCAAAGCAGTACAATATTTCCCCACCCCATAAAACCAGATGCATGGATAAGTGGAACAGAATAGAGAACCCCAAAATAAATCTATTCATGTATGTTCAATTGATTTATAAAAAAAGCACCAAAAATATGCAATAAGGGAAGAATGATCTTTTCAATAAACGGCGTTGGAAAATATGAACAGCCAATACAAAAGAATGAAAATGAACTACTATCTTATACCATATACTAAATTCAAGGCAAAATGGAATGCTCACTTTGGCAGCACATATACTAAATTCAAGGCAAAATGGATTAAAGATGTGAATGTAAGACCTGAAACCACAAAATCCTAAAAGAAAACAACATAGAGGGTAGCTCCTTGTCACTGGTCTTTGGGATGACTTTTTGTATTTGGTGACAAAAGCAAAAATAAACAAGTGGGACTCATCAAGCTAAGAAGCTTCTGCACAGCAAACAAGACCATTAACAAAATGAAAAGGCAAGCTACTGAATAGGATAAAATATTTGCAAATCATATATATGATGATCACTTCTTGGCCTTTTGGCTAAGATCAAGTGTCATATATATGATAAGGAAATAATATCCCCAATATATAAAAAACTCTTCCAACTCAACAGGGGAAAAAACCCCATCAGATAGCTCAGTTGCTTAGAGTGTCATCCTAATAAGTCAAGGTGGTGGGTTTGATACCCAGTCAAGGCATATATAAGAATCAACCATGAATGCATTAATAAGTGGAATAACAAATCAATGATTCTCTTTTTGCCTCTGTCTCCCCCACTTCCTCTCTCAAAAATCAATTACAATTTTTCTTTAATTAAAAATGGGCACAGGTGGTGGAGGGAGGGGCATTAAAAATAATTAAAAATAAATAAATAAATAAGGGCACGGAAATTGAACAGGCATTTTTCTAAAGAAGACTGGCAAACAGGTATATGAAAAGGAGCTTAACATGACTAATGATCAGAGAAATACAAATCAAAACCACCATGAGATATTACTTCATACTTGTTAGAATGGCTATGATTAAAAAAAAAAAGACAAGAGGTAACAAGTTGACAAGGATGTGGAGAAAGGGAACCATGTGCACTGTTGGTAGAAATATAAATCAATGACGCCACCATGGAAAACAGTTTAGAGATTTGTCAAACAAACAAACAAATAAACAAACTAGAACTACATATAATTCAGCAATTCTACCTCTAGATGTTTATTTGAAATAAACAAAATCACTATCTCAAAAAGATAGCTATACTCCCACAATTCACTGCAACATTATTTATAATAGCCAAGACATGAAGCAACCTAAGTGTTCCATGACCGATGAGTGGATACTAAGAATGTGGTATATTTTCAGATACAATGGAATGTTTGTTTGGTTATATAAAAAAGGAATCCTGCCATTTGCAAAAACATGAATGGATCTTGAGAGCATTATCCTAAGTGAAATAATTCAGACAAAGATAAATATTTCATGCTCTCAGGTAAAATCTAAAAAAAAAAAAACACAGATACAGCCCTGGCTGGTAGCACAGTGGTTAAGGTGCCAGCCTGCGAACCCAAATGTCGCAGGTTCGATTCCCCAGCCAGGGTGCATAACCAGGTTGCAAACCAGGTCTCCAGTCAGGTCTGTGGCTGGAGGCAGGTGAAACGCAACCATACATTGATGTCCCTTTCCCTCTCTGCCTCTCTCCCTTCCCCTCTTTCTAAAAATAATGAAATAAAAAAAATTAAAAAAAAAAACAAAAAAAACAAAACAGATACAGAGAGCAGATTGGTGGTTACCAGAGGTGTGGGTCAGGAGACAGGTGAAATAGGTAAAGGGGGTTAAAAGATATAAAGTTCCAGTTATAAAATGAGTTAAGTTCTGGGGATGTGGTGTACAGCATGGTGACAATAGTTAATGATACTATGCTGCATATTGAAAATTGCTAACAGAATAGATCTTAAAAGTTCTCATTACAAAAAAAAGAATTAACTGTGTGAGGGGACAGATGTTAACTAATTATTATGGTAATCATTTTGCAGTATATATATATAGTATATCAAATTATTATGTTGTACACTAATGCTAATACTAATATTAACTAACATGCCATGTTATGTGCCAATTATACCTTAATAAAACTGGAAAAAAGAATGATGGACATAAAAGGAGAGAAATATGAGGAAAAAATTAAAAAGCCTCTCATTGGGTTATAAGTTTGTGACAATACTTTGTTAACATAAAGTTATATAAAATTTTATTCTTGTTATTACAAGCTAATAATAATAATTCAAATTGATGTTTTCCCCCAAAGGAAAAGTATTGCATATTACATCTTGATTAAGAGCCAATATTTTTATAAAAGCAAAATGTACATCAAGTGGTACATGTTATAACAAAGGGTATATACTAACTAGTACAATAATGTAACCATCGCATAACATAATACTTAATAAGGTTCAATTTCAGTGACTGTTGCAATTTTTTTTTTTCTCCTAAAACAATTCTAGCCTTCCTTTTTCCCTTTTGCAACAAGTCAGAATGTGTGAGGTTATAAAATGCTGAGGACTCTTTTGGAGAAACTTTGTCAGACATCTTTGAAGAGACAATTGGAAAGAATGAGAGACATTTGATTAAGCATTTTGAACCATGGATCTTTGTGCTTCTGCTCTCTTATAAAAACAACCACCACCAAACAGATGGGCAATTGCAGATGTTTGTGAACACTCCATTGATTTTTTTTTCTGTTGTAATTATATCTTCAAATAAAATACCTCTCTCTTTAAACTAGATCAATAAGTTTATGCAAGGGGACATGAAAATATCCTATTAATTGGAATCTGTATCTATAGCACATGATTTCCAGGGCATTATGTAATATTTTCATATGTAGTGTTTTTATTGCAACTATTCTGAACAATCTATAATGCTTTGTACAAGGCAGGGTCTCAAATGTTGTTAGTTAGGATTAAACAGTGGACATAAACCCATTCATAAACATGAAACCTGATTCCCTAAGGTTTTAGCCTTTGATTTCCAGATGACCAGAAGACTTCCTTTAATGTAATTTTATGTTCTTTGAAATATTCGCAGTGATGAACAAAGTAAACATTTGAACTGGAAATCACTGCAAGTGTTTGAACCCAATGTAAGGGTAATAAAAAGTAAACCTACCTGTAACTTTATAACCAAAGATGTATTTGTTTTGTTTTCATTTTTTAATTTACTATTGTCCAGTTAAAAGAAAGCATTTTCCTCCAGAACTGCTGAGCTTCACTAACAGGGAAGTTTTTTCTAGCACAATAACCTCTTTCTTACTTGATTGCAGGCAAATTAAAAGGAAAATTTTGAGCTGTCATCTCACAGAGAGGCAGTGTTTTATAAGACAATAGCTGTGTCCTTCCGAGCACCTCTTAAAACCAAATGATCTTGGACAATTTAATCTGCGGTGGCTGGTTCGTTTCTAACATTCCTTATCTATACAATAGGGGCACTAGTATTTTCCTGTCTCAAAGGATTCATTGAGAAAACCACCATTTTCTTGAAGTAATTTGTAAAGATCATAATTAATTTAGGGTCAGAGCTGAATTAGAACTAGGTCTCCTAAATCCAAATCTGGATCTCCTCTTCCCAGCATGCCATTCACTCTCATAAAGTAAGGCACAAAGAAGCTCAGATAATTAGTACAAAAGTTCTGTTAGCAACTGGTATTAAATTGATCATTTTTAATCCTTATCCAGACTGTAGCTTCCTGATGTGAAAATCCACCCAAAGTTCAAGTTAAAATGGTGGCTCTCTGATTCTAAGCCTCTTTCTTTCTTTTCTAAATGTACTTTGCTCCCTCTGTGCAAATCCAACATTTCCTGGAGCTGTCATAGCTCAGTGCTATCTGCGCAACTCAGGAGTTTTCAGAAACTCAACAAAGTTAAGAAGCTATCTCCCCATCAGAAATCAAACACATGATGGTACAAGGTGGAAAGGAAGATTTATGGCCAGACAGATGCTAGGTGGGTAAAAGAACCTAGAAAGAAGTAATCAGGTTCAGTTTGAATTTATATCACTTTAAATCCTAATACGGATATCATGAGCTCACTTGGTGGGCTGCTGGTACTTCTAAATGATTGCATGATTTCAAAAACAGTCACCATGGAAAACTCAAAGCTTTTCAACCACTGCTGAAACCAGTTTGTATTTTTCTTTTTAAATTGCTGTTATACTCAGCCCCTCCTTTTCCTCCTGCTTTTTAATTTTTCCTTTCACCTGCATATAACAAATTCTTCATAGCCTATCCCTGCCTCTAACCAAAAATGAATTATCTAAATCAGTTACCTGTTCATCGCACATGGCCCTGAATGTCCTTCCTCTACTTCAAAAATCAAATCCTTTGTTTCATTTTTCAACCGTCCTCAAAGAATGGTGACCTGCTGCCATGGAAGATACAGTTTAAATGTTTTGCAGATTTTTAAGGACATTTCAAAGGAAGAATTCCAAAGACATTTTAAGCAATAGGAACAGCCCTGAAATAAGTTTATAATTTCTAATAGTGAATACTCTTGAAGGAAAAAAGTAATTTGGGTTCTTAATTTCAGTGTTTGTTGAAAGATGAGTCAGATGAATCTTGACTAAACTGTATGTATGCATTCACACTATGTGTGTGAGTTTGTATATACAAATCTTAAAATCTCTTGACTATTTTCAAAAGAAAAGTTAAAATGGAAAGACAGCAGCATAAGAAAAATCAGCATGGAAGAAAACACCTGCTGGGCAAAAAGAAATGTACAGAGATCTGTGAGACCTCCTTCATAATTTTACTCAGTAAAGCAATAATAGTTAGAAATAAAAATGTTGTAGAGAAAGCCAACCATTTTAGCATATTTTAAAAAATATTTAAAGGCTCTGGCTTCATATCAACCTGTCAGGAATTTAAAAACTTATGAGAACCTTTTGTTTTTCCAATAATCAATTTCAATATGCACTTTATTCCATTTCAATATTTATTTTGTTTAGGGAACTTTTAGGAATAAGTTTGAACTTTATCAACTTTAAATTTTATATCTTACCAATATACTTGTAAAAACTTCATTTACATTTTTATCTAGGTGTTTCATTTTGTTATGTGCCACTGAAAATTCAGCAACCATCAATGCATAACCTTTTACTCATAAAATTTGCACACAGGCTCTCTTTAATAATTCAAAGAGCTTTCTGTAATGATGAAGTCATACTGATAAACTCAATAGGGAAACTCTAATAATATTAAATATAATTTAAATAATTCACTGTAGAAATCAGGCATAATTGAGCAGGAAAACTAAATTCCAAGTGCTCAAAATATTTCCCTTTTTCTTATGCCCATGTATATTTTTTAAATCATAGTGACAATTTTTCCTCTCTTTTGTTGAAGTACATGACAGCTATTCATATCCTGGAGCAGGTGCGAAAGATAAATGCTTTCCTATTAAAGTCAAGAATAGCAGCATTCTGTGTGCAATGATGGGCAGACCTCCATCACTTTTGCATAAGATATCTCCTGGGAAAGCTATCACCAGACCTTATTACCACGCTATCAACTTACTCTCATCTCAAATTGTTATTCTTCAAAGACAGCTGGCTGAGTTGCACTTTATAGTGTTTTAGATTTCCTAATAGGTAAGGAAAGGATAAAAGTCAAACAGAGTACAGAAAACAAGGTTATTCTTAATTCCATTTAACATCAAACAACTCCAAAATCACAAATCCTTTAAATATAGTGTTATGCATTTTAGAATTTTGATATTCAGTATTGATTCAATTTGTATAGAACAAGTGATTGAGAAAAATGAAATAACAGCCACTCAGTAAATTATTTTTATAATTATAGAACTATAGCAGGTTCTATATGGCAGATTTATTCCTAAATGAATCAATTAGGATCAGTAATAAAGAAATTAATTTTAAAATATATATTGTAATTCCAATCAAATAAATTAAATATGGCTTAATATCTTATTTCCTTTGGTGTTTCTTTATAGAAGCCCTTTTTCAAATGATTATAAATCAAGGATCATACTCGGGTTGTGCAATTAACGGATGATTTTTTCATAATTTATTGGAGGTGACATGACATTCTACAGAAGATAACACAGTCTACACTGGATTATTTTGAACTAAGAATGTAAATTGGAAATTGTTGTAGTGAAGGGAGAAAAATAAATAAAACTCCCTCAAAATCATTAACTGAGATTTTTGAAAGATTTATGAAAATAGCCATATAGAGAGAATTAACAAAGAATGGATGTACTTTTAACATTGAAAAAATTAGGCTGCTTTTGAGATTTAATTTTCTCTAATAAAAAATAAGATATATTTAAACCTGGTGATGGTAATTTTATATTCAAACAAATACTCCTTCTGCATTGTTTGTTTCATTTCTTTAACCCAAGTCAAATTACCTGCACAGAATAGAAATCAATGTTTACCCAGTGCAAGATCTGCTTGGCTGGACTTACAGTCACCTCGACTTAAGACAAATTTGCCTTTTCCTAGCTCAAGTAATTCCAGCCATCATATCCTTAGGGAAAACTTCTATATATATGTAGAATCAAGCTTCCTTTATGTTCATTATTACAATGTATATTTTTACATCACACATCTCCTCATCAAGTTCTTCACAATTAAAAAAAAAAATTATTTTATTATTTTTTAGAGAGAGGGAAAGGGAGAGAGGCAGAGAAGGAGAGACATTAATGTATGGTTGCCCTTTTCACCTGCTTCCAGCTACAGGGCTGGCTGGAGACCTGGCTTGCAACCTCATTGATGTGCCCTGGCGAAACCTTTGGTTTTGCAGGCTGGTGCCTTATCCACTGTGTACCAGCCAGGTCTCTTCAAAATTTTTGATATCTCTTGCCCTCCTCACCAAGTTAAACTGGAGCCACAGTAATTTTACATCAAAGTACTGCAAGTAGCAACAATATAAAATTTAAGCTTATACTTTTTTTTCCAAATTTTGCCTGACATGTAGAGGTTTTTTTTTAAAGTTGGTGAAACACACTTATTAATGAATGCATCAGAACATGCTGAACTTATGAACTATTAGTATTAAAACAAGCCTGGCATAATTTTGTGCTATTAAAAAATCCTCTATATTTTCTTAAATTGTTGAAAGTTTTCACCTCTTTTATTTGAAAGCATAGTCAGCATTAAAAATTTATTATCAGACTTCTGGCCAGGATGGAGGCGTAGGCAGATATACTTCACATCTGTCCACAACAATAAGAAGAAACACAACTACCTGAAAACTAAAAACAAACAGAACTACCAGAAAATGAAACTGAATGGAAATCCAACAAAGATATAAAGGAGCAGTATTCATCCAGACAGACAGGAAGGGATTAGCCAGGGCAGAGAGGATGTGCTGTGACAGCGGTGGCAGGGGTGGCAGCAGGGCAGTAGCTGTGACTGACTGGTGGAAAATGCAGTCACACATTATAAAAGTCAGGAGGGACAGCAGGGGAGCAATCCTGGACCCAGGCTAGACCAGAATGAGTAGCTCACGATTCCAGCACCAGGGAAAAGAAAGCTTCATTGCTTCTGACTGTGAAAACCAGTGGGGGTTGTGGCAGAGGGAGAAACTGCCTGTCTCTCAGCAGAGTCCACTTGTTTTGAGGCCTCCATGGTCCAAGAACATCATAACACCCACCCACTCTGGGAAGCACAACTAGGGCAATAGCTAGAGGGGTGCCAGTCCCATACAGGAAGTGGAAGAAGTGCCTGAAAAAGGGGTAAGTGCTGAGCAAGTGTCATTGTTCCCTCTCTGACTCCTCCCCCACAGGCAGCATCACAAGGCAGTGAAATAGGTTGCCCTACACTGACGAATACCTAAGGCTCCACCCCTTACAACATAACAGGTGTGACAGCTCCATCTAAGACACAGAGGCAAACATAGGAGCCTGTCAAGTTGAGGAGACAGAGAAGTATGGCCCAAAGGAGGGAACAGATCAAAGTTTCAGTGGAAGAACTAAGTGACAAGGAGATAGCCAACCTAACAGATGAGAAGATAGTCAACCTAAAAGACACAGAGTTCAAAACACTGGTGATAACCATGCTTACAGACTTGACAAACATGCATGAGTATGCCAAATGCAGAAGGGAAGAACTGAGAGCTATGGTAAGTGAAATGAAGGGAAATCTACATGAAACCAATGGTGAAGGGAAAGAAGACAGGGTTCAAATAAATGATTTGGAACCTAATGAAGAAACAAATAGTCAACCAGTACAAAATGAAGAAATAAGAATTGAAAAAATGAGGAGTGGCTTAGGAACCTCTGGGACAAATTTAAATGTACCAACATCCAAATCATAGGAATGCCAGAAGAAGAGGAAGAGCAAGGAATTGAAAACTGACGTGAAAAAGTAATGAAGGAAAACTTCTTCAGTTTGGCAAAGGAAATAGACATACAAATCCAGAAAGCACAGAGTCCCAAACAAGCTAGATTCAAATCAAACCACACCAAGACACATCATAATTAAAATGTCAAAAATTAAAGATAAAGGGAATCTTAAAATCAGCAAGAGAAAAAAACGAGAGTTACCTACAAAGGGTTCCTATAAGACTATCAGCTGATTTCCCTAAAGAAACTTTGCAGGCAAGAAAGGACCTGTAAGAGGTATTCAAAGGTGATGAAAAGCAAAGACTTAGAAGCAAGATTACTGTATCCAGCAAAGCTATTATTTGGAACAGCAGGGAGATAAAGTGCTTCCTAGACAAGGTAAAGCTAAAGGAGTTCACCATTTCTAAGCCCTATTACATGAATTGATAAAGGGACTTATTTAATGAAAAGAAGATCAAAAAACTAGGAACATTAAAATGACAAGAAACCAGCTATCAATGCTGAATCTAAAAAACAAAAACAAAAACAAACTAAGCAAACCAGAATAGGAACAGACTCATAGGTATGGGGACCATTTGGAGGATTATCAGCTGGGAGTTGGAATGGGGAGAAGAGGGGAAATGGTGCTGGGATTAAGAACAACTGGCAGGTACCAAGTAGAAAGGGGGATGTTGAGAATAGTATAGGAAAAGGTGAAGCCAAAGAACTCACATGCATGATCCATGAACATGAACTGGGGTGGAGGGGCAATCCTGCTAGAGGAAAGAGGTGTACTGGGCAGAGGGGAGAAAAGGGAAGAAATATTGGGACAACTGTAACAGTAAAATCAATAAAATACACTTAAAAATAATTTCAGTGATCTACTCAAAATTCCATCAACACAAATTCTAATGATATTAATCATTACCCCAAATTTACTATTTTGGAGAAGACTTTGAATAGTGGAGCAATTTTTAAAATGATGATTGTAGAATAAATTGAAATTAGGGTATTAATTTATTGCCTGGTAACACTAATGAGAAAATAGCAAAGTCAGAGAGAATCATAGGGTGTAGCCCTCAATCCTTATGCTATATATAACTTTGTATGTCAGGTGCTTAAACATTTTATATTCATATTATTTTATGTTCAAAGGGAAGAATATTAAGATTGCAAAAGGGAAGGAGAACATTCTAAACTTTAAAAAATTTTAGACCAACCATCAAATCTTGTTTGAAGACATTTTTTAACCCTTATAATCTCAAATTACCACACAAGTCATAATGTGAAAGCAATAAAAATACTCTACAAAAATGTTCAGTAGAATTTAAATGTTTAACTTAAGGGAATTTGGAAGTTCAGTCATTCTCAGAGAGGCTATCAGGATAATTAAAATCCTGAAGGAAGCCTGAAAGAAAAAGGTCACAGTTGTTATTGGAAATGTAATACAATGTTAACTCTCAGGTTTCACATTTAGGCTAGAAAGCTTAAGTTCAAGGCCATGACAACAATTTTTATAGAAATGCAATATTTTCCAACTCATGGTCCATCCCTTGGAAAGCGGTATGTGGTTAATAATGATTATAAATTCAAATTAGTCACACACACACACACATACACTGGGGTAAATTGGAAATGAAAAGGTTCAATTACCCAAATTAACATAAACGATTTATTTCCTTCTGCTGACAGGAAAGGGAAAGAGCTGCATGTTTGTGGGGGATGGCACTGACGCACCCTGCACGAGGGTCAGACAGCTCACTCAGCAAAAACAGTCCCAGAAAAGCAACCGTCGGTTCCAAAGGTCGCCACGTCAGCTCAACTTTCCGTCTGCTCTTCGAACAATCCTGTCAAAGCTCATCACAGTAAGGCAGCAGCTGTTGTGTAGAAGGAGACCCTCCGAAAGAGAATAGTTCCTCCTATTCCCCTGTGCAACTCCCCACTTCACAGTTGATTTCTCGTCTCCTGTGACCGCATTCTTAGTTACCACCCCATGCCTTTGCTCTTACTTCTCAAGGCCTACTCCCCAACATTTCTCCACGTGTGACAGTCGTAAGCACAGCTCAAAGTCGCCCGGTCCCAGTCAAGCCTAGTGCAAAACGAGCCCCTCGAATGGCGTGTAAATCACTACACAATCTGTGTCGCCGGCCCACCTTTGCTCTCTCTCCAGCCACACTGAACTTGAGTCACTCCAACACTCCAAACTAATCTCACCTTGGGACCCCTACCTGGTGTGTTCCTGCCCCTACCTCCGCTCCTGGCTGACTCTTAACCATATTTCGGTCTTTGTTTAAACCCCACTTACTCAAAAAGGCCTTTCCCATGTATCTCAGGTAGGCTCCCACCTTTATTACCCCCAAATTCAATTCCTTTTTTTCCCAACACTGCCACAAGTTTTCTTTTTTTTTGCTCCTTACCTTTTTAGTATCCACATTGTCTGTCTTTCCAGCTTTATTGTGATATAATTGACATATAATTGAGTAAATTTAAGGTGCACAACATGTTGCTTTGATAATTGTAAAATAGTATTAACAACTCTATCATGTCACATATTTACCACTTCTTTTCTGTAGCAAGGACATTTCAGATCTACTCTCTTAGCAACTATCAATATGTAATACAGTATTGCTAGCAATAATCATTATGCTGTATATTAGGTGCTCAGAACATATCCATCGTTAAACTGAAAGTTGAACCTCCCCCTTCCAATATTATCTGACTTGTTCACATTGTATCCGCAGTGCTGGCACAAAGCAAAAATACAATAAATGCTTGTTCAATCACATACATTCTATCTTCATCTATTTCATTGTGTAAATGTACCACAGCTTTTTTAGCTACTGATGGGTACAGGGGCTGTTTTCAGACCTTAGCTATTGTGAATGACACTAACAAATAACTATAGTTTCATCTCTATTTTAAAGATGAGGAAACAGAGATAGAGAAGTTGACAATGTACCCAAGATATCACAAACAATAAGTGATAAAGCTGAGATTCTGCACTCTATTGAATAAAACACAATTTTCACCTTAAGGTAAGTACAAGGAGAGAAAGGAAAGAAAAGTGAGCAGGAAATTTAAAGGAATAGATAATGTCTGCTTAAATAAGACCAGGAAAATTTGTTTGTGGTATTTAAGATGAAATTTGGAAAAAAAAATTAGGATTTTGACAGATGATAAGAAGCCCTTATCAGAAAGAAGTGAGAACAAAAAGATACAGGGAAAAGAGATACTAAGTGTGCCTAGGAAAGAATAATAGTAGTGTTCTTATATGTTGTCCTAGGTCTTGAGCCTAAATAGTGAAAGTCCTGGCCTTTATATCACTGAGAAGTTCTCTGTGGCTGAAAAGGGAATGAAAATGCAACCACGGTTTTAAAATAATCATCACTGAGACCCAGTCTCTATTGCCATTTCATTGTCTGTTCTTGGTGACTATTTTTTCTGAAACTGGGTTTTAAGTCTTTTTGATGGCAGTCTTACCTTTGTATCAGAGGGGTGATGAAAACTGACTCTTGAAATCATCAGTGAACAAGAAGAAAAGTCAGAGGAGACTAGTGTGAGGCTAGGCAGTATGGTACAGTGATAAAATACCAGCCTGGCCCTCAAAGGGCCTATATTCTGACACAGAGATGAACTGATGGGTGTGAATTCCTGCAGTGCAGTGAATATGTTAGAAGAAATGCAAAGAACTACAGCTCTAGAATTCTGCAAAATTAGTTTTAAATTAATTCCAATAAGTATTTAAATGGATAATTTCCAAAAGTATTAATGAACAACTTTTTCAAGACTAAGAAGAGTGAATGTCTATAATAATGAGTACTAATATAATAAAAGCTTTTTGCAGCATTTGTTTAAAGTCCCCAACAACTGAACACACATACATGCACTGATGCCTGTCTTCAGAGGGCTCGTGGGAGGTGTGTGGTGATTCTTTTGTTATTTATCATATTGGATACATTTTTTCCCCATTCATTCTCTTAAGAGAGTCTGACGTTCAACTTCATTGTATCGTACAAGTCCTGACACCGGAAAACTGTGCTTGAAATTATGAGGAGACATTTGACCACCCACCCCTGCTTTTGAGTTGATGTGCATGATTAAATTAGGTTCTGATCATCCTAGAACTTTACAGTTTTAACAATATCGTAGGAAGCATGTCATGAAGGCCAGTTAGACACAGTATTCCCCGCTCCCTCTGCAGAGAGCAGGTATTGCTAACAGATGTCAGTGTGCTTTCCCACAGGCTCCTTCTCTACAGGGCGCCCCAGGCAACCTCTGTCCTGGGAGATAAAGCCCTTGCTGTGCATGACCCTTTTCATGGGATAGGAAATGCCTACTGAGATTCAAGAGATTCTGGAAAGCTACAATCTATTCTCAGCTCCCATGATCCCTAATATTTAGCACAGTGTTCCTTAGTACCCTGAAACATCCTCCTAGTTTAAAAGCATTGCTGCGGTTTGCAGAATAGCCACGCGAAGGGGCTGCGTTTGCCTGCGCCAGCCCTCGGTGCTCTACGCTGCGGCTCAGCGCGCTGCGCCCGGCTCCCTCAGGGAGTCGCTCCGCCCGCTTCCAGGGTGGGGGTGGGGGGCTGTTATCCCCCGTCTCTGCTAAACAGGGCCCCTACATTCCTTCAAAATAAAGGCTGAAGTCTCCCACTAACTTTAAAATAAAGCCCAAATTCCTAAGTACGGGTTTCAAAGTTCTCCATAAATAAGGACCAGGGCCTTTCTCATCACATAATGTCCTGATTATGAGCTCAGACTCTGAGGCCCAACTGCCCGGCTTTGGGACATCAAGCAGGCTGAGGGGACCTCCGGGCGGCACCTGGCTGAGGCTGAGCTGGGTGGCAGTGCAGCCCAAATGCCACTTACCAAGCGGTGCCTCTGCACAGGGCTGTCACAAGTTCAGGGGAGGCGGCACCAATGTCTGCTTCGCTTATGGGCGCTAGAAGGGCTCCAGTTCCTTCTATATGAAGTGGGGCTGATACTAAGACTTCATGGGTTGTGGTGAGAAGTGAATGAATATGTGTGAAGCCGTGAGAACAGTGCCAAGCACCTAAGTGCCCCGTAAGTATCAGCTGTTAATCCTGCACCATCGCCAATCCTTACACTTTAAATAAATAGAATTGATTTCCTATTTTACTGATGTATAATCTGTGCTTTTTCCACGTTTGTGGCTTTCGTTGCTCACCCTGCTTCCTCTCCCCAAAGTCCCCTCAGGCAACCCAAACCTCTGCCTCTTGATGCCCTGTCCACCTTGAACCTCTGCTGATATGCTGGGACCGCCTCCTTTCTGTCGCACTGGTCCCTGTAACTATGAGTTCTCTAGACCTGAACTCCTCTCAGGTACCTGTGGACCCCGATTGTAGAATTTACTATGCTATATTTTGTAGTTTCTAAACTGATAGTTACCTCAATGAAGCTTCCTCTTTCTATTCCCACAGTGCCCAGAGACCAACAGTGACTTGATGGGATCGTCAGAGGTAATAGCAGAACCATTCATTGACTACCGACTGTGCACCAGGTACTATAAAGTGTCTTACGTACAGAATTTAAATTCTCATGTAACTTTCATAGTGTTATTTTCTATTTACATAAGGAGACAGTATTTAAATAACTTGCTTAGTATTAAGCAGCTACAAAGTGGTGGCTAGAAATTGGAACCCAGGGTCTTGCTGGTTCAGGGATGGCACTCTTCTGCTGTGTAGTGGTTATTTTGTCTTGTTATCTTCTCCAGCTCCAGCTCTACCACTGCTTGATTAGGTATTATATTCCAGGAGCGGCTTTGTTCATGATTTCTCAGCTTCCTTACAAAGGTGTTATTACAATATTATTCCTATATACATAAGGAAATCAAAGCTCGCAGATGTTAAGCAATTTACCTGCATTCTCACATCTAGTAAATTCCTGATGCAACTTTTAAACCTGACTGAAAACTTTCCCCTCCCCCAGAGCAGCACTTGTCGCACTGAAGAAGTCTCTTGAGAATTGTTACTGTCTTCATTATTCTTATTTTATTGTTACGCACAGGGTTTCTTTTGTGGCTTCATTTTTCTTAGACACTGTTTTCACAGAAATCTTCACTATCTAACTTATAGAAACAATGTTACTCCTGCATTATAATTTATCAACTTTTATCTTTATATATTGGCCACTTAACCCTACTTATAATAAGTAACTTGTCAATAACTGTTTTCTACCTAGAATGTGATCAACTTTTACATAAAAATGACCTTGATATCAGAAAGATAAAAGTTATTAATATCAAATGATCTGCTTTAGAAACACCAAGTCAGAAATATGTTGAGGGATCCCACTTAGTACTTCTGATTATTATTTCCATGGGAAATTCTATTCCATTTAAGTCATTAAGGTCAAGATAAAATACTACACCTAAAGAACCAAGTAGACACAAATATGAATAACAAAATGAACATTGAACTAAATGCCATTCACAAATAGAAGAGGGGGCGGAAGATGCAGAATCAGAATTAACAACTGAATTTTTAAAATAATATAAGAATATAAGTTTAAAAACAAAATGTGAGGGGGATGGTGACTTTACTAGAAATTTGTCTGATTTATTTTGGAGAAAACAATACACAGTACCAAATTAAAATGTATGCAGCTACTATCAAGGTAATTAAAAACTTACTTAAAATAGGTCCTGACCAGGTAGCACAGTTGGTTAAGAATATTGACCTGATACCCCAAGATTGCAGGCCTATCTGCAGTCAGGGCACATAGAAGAAGCAACAAATGAAGGCATGAATGAGTGGAACAACAAATCAATGTTTCTTTCTCTTTCTCAAAATTAATTAAAAAAAAAAAAGAATCAACCAATTGAACGAATAAGTGAAACAACAAAGTAATGTTTCTCCCTTTTTCTCTTTCTAAAATCAATAAATTTGTTTTAAAAATAAGTTACTTAAAATACAGGTATTATTTAAAATAATGACTGCAATATCATTATTCAATTTTGCCAACACTCATTATTTGGTTGGAAAAATCCTACTGGTTTTGAGGGGAAAATGTGCAAGTAAAAATAAAAACAATCAAACCAAAATCTTCTCAAGCAAAGAAATAATTCCAAAAGAGTATCCCTCATTATGAAATGACTAGTTTCTGAAGCTCCCAAAGGATTGGGAGTAAAACCAGACACACTTGCAATGCATTATAAATGTGTAATTACCATTTAAATAGAGGGAGAAAAGCCAGTGAGTGAAATGAGAAAAGGGCATTTTCTTATGGCCAGCCAGAAGCTGGCATGTAGGGCAATGATCATCTCATCTACAGGGCTAGGTTAACAAAACTATTGTCATTCTGCCACTCCTCACAATCAGTCTTTTAACTAGTGCTCCTCTGTACCAGAAGGAAACAGCAGGTTGTTATTTTCCACAATTTTCAGTCATAACTTACTCATTAGACTCTTGTATGCTTAATATATAATTGTGTTTATCAAAAGAGTTAAGAGACATAAAGGTTTCTCTTAATTCTCCCTTTTTAATTATTTGGGCAGCCAGATGATAAAAGTAAATGAAATTTTGGAGTACATTTCTATTGTTTGTAAGTTATGATGATTAGGTCATCACATCTCATCTCTAGACCAACAAAGGCTTTCTTTAATAGCATCCCTATTTGTGGATTTGACTGAGCTTCAACTTGAATGCAAAAATTTCTGCTTTATTCTAAAAAGACTTTGAACATCCTTTTCAAATGAGTTTAAATTTTGTCATATAGATTCCAAAACTTTGGAACCTTATCAAATAGTTATTATTGCATAATGATTTATAGAGGGTAAAAGATTTGTCAAAAATCACACAAATTAAGTGAAAAGACCCCATTCCCTTTCTTATGTATGTTTTATATATGTATGTATGTATGTATTTTCCCTGTCCTATGTACATTTTAAAAGGCTGCTCTATTCCTTTCAGGTTACTGCTACATTTCTTATTTTGAGATTAGCTACTTCTAATGGTGTGTTTGTCAAAATCCATTTGGATTTATCAAGGTGGCATATTCTGGTTGGATTAATCATTGCTTTTATCTCAAATAAGCAAGTATTTCTAATGTAAGACTATAAATGTGAAGCATTAAAAATAGGTAAATCATGAAATGAAAGACTGTACATGCATAATCCACCATGTGACAAAAAATGTTGGGATTAGAAATTATATGTTGGCTACTTTATTTCTAGTTTTTCCTGTGTATCTTCTTTTGGTTTAATTTGGTAGCTTTCAAAAAAAAAAATTGTTACAGCCCTGGCTGGGTTACTCGTTTAGTTCCAGCATCAACAGGTACACCAAAGTGTTGCAAGTTTAATTCCCAGTCAGGATGTTAACCAAAGAGTAATTGGGGTCCCGCTGCCACCCACCCAGCTATACCCTCTAGGCAAAGTTTCGGAGGCAAAAGTTTGGTGATAAACGAGTCTTTATTCACTTAAGCCTCTCAAGTCACTGCTTTAATTACTTAAGCCCATCCACGAAGGCTCGGGTGTTACAGGAGGCTAGAAACAGAAGACGTGGCTCACCTGCTAACCCAGCAGTCCTGGGCCTGGTCTGATAATATTGCCAGGTGTTCCAATATCACAAGAAACTCTATGTTAACTTGGGAAGAAAAAAGTCCTTGGAATTGCCTGTGTCCTTTCCACTCTCTGGGAAGGAAAGTGTTTGCAACTGTGTTTACATCCCAAGGCCTGAAAGGCAAAAGGCAAGAAAGGGCCCACAGGGCCTAAAGGAAGAAGCCCATTAATGCCTCTCGGTATCCACGCCGCAGTCCTGGAAAGCTGGCACCCCTCTACCCGCCAATCAATGTGGGACTTCTGCACCCCCATCCCACCAACTATATAAGTCCTCAAACAAAGGACCCACTCTCTTGCCACCCTTGGCCTTTTGGTCCCTGGCCAGAGCACTAGGGCAAGCTTGCCTCTCTGGTCTTTGGCCACCCTTGTTTTTGCTCACTGACCTGTCATTCTTCTACTGCACTGGTGAGAAGAACCAGGGTTTCTCCAATAACTCCTGGGTTCTCCTGTCCTTTCCCCTGTTATTTTCTGTAGGGTTGGTTTACAAACCGAAACAACATACTGCACAAAAGCTACACAATTCCAGAAGAATGACAGGCTTCTGCCCTAGAGCCTGTTCCCCCTAGAACATCCAAAGAAGAAACCTGCTGCCCTCTGCCAGGCCAGCTCCATCCTAGGCTTCACCCAGAGTTCCTTCCATAGGAAACACCATCTGCTGGGAAATGCAGGCAAGGCAGCAGGGTCGTCCAGGCTCCCTCGAGGGAGAAGAGCCTGAGACCCCCAGCCAGAGCCTGAGCCTGGGAGAGGGCCAGTGCAGGAGCCAGAAAAGCTCCTGAGCCAAAGAGCCCGCCCTCTTTTCATCTCCATTGGCTCCGGAGGCATCAGCTTCTCAGCCAATCCCATCCTAGACTGCTTTCTATTGCCTCTGCAGACTCCTTCTAGGCCCCTCCTACTTCTCCCCAGTGGCCTTAATCAGTTCTCTCCTATCAAGGGCAGTACTTAGGTTGAGGGTTCGATCCCCGACTGGGGTGGGAATGGGAAGTAACCAATTCATGTTTCTTTCTCTCTCCTCTCTCTCTCTTGCCCTTCCTCTCTCTCTAAAATCAATAGAACATATCCGTGTGAGGATTAAGAATGAATGAATGAATAAATATTACAAGTCAGTATAACATGTTAGTCAAATACTGGTTAGCTGTTCAGTGGCCTTTTTCATCCTCTAAACCAGGGGTCCCCAAACTATGATAACTTGCAAGCCAAATCTGGCCCTTTGCATGACTTTGTAAATAAAATTGTACTGGAATACAGCCATATATGAGTATATTTGTTTAAGTATTGTTTCTAGCTGACTTTGCATGATGACGACAAAGTTGAGTAAACATGGGGCCTGAGAAACCTAAAATATTTACTCTCTAGCCCTTTACTGAAAAAGCTTACCAATACCTGGTATAAATTATGCCAGCCCTTACTATTCTAGAAAGAAATCGTAATTCCTGGCCACAACCTTCTATGCCCCCATTCTCTGTCTTATTAGATCTGCTTTTTCTACTTTCCCAAGACACCCCATTTTTTTATTGTTGATGAATTACATCCATCCCCATTTTGCTCCCCTCTGTCCCCCTCCCCACCCACCCATTCCCCCCAAAGTCAATCCCACCTGTTGTCCATGTCCATGGTTCCTTTATACTAGGTTCTTATCTAAGCTGCTCCCCTTTCTTGCCTCTGCCTCCCCCCTCCCCCCAACCCCTTTCCCCCTGACCACTGAAGGCCTATTCACTGTATTCATATATTT